>JAWNNO010001489.1:0-379723 GCA_035044985.1 Lordiphosa fenestrarum | reverse complement strand
GACATTTTTTTTCAGCTCTGTGCAGTGTTTGGGTGTGTGTGCTAGAAGGAGGGTGGGGGTATAATTTTTTAATAAACGTTATCATTGAAATACGAGCATGGCCTGATCCAAGAATTTAATTTCAATCAGCAAGACATAATTAATGTGATTTTCGATAGCCCAAACAGGTTGTTGTAAGTACTATCTATGGGACCACTAAACATGAGCTTTCCACATATTGAATTTATGTGAGGAGAACAAGTGGAAGTGAATTAAGTGGCATAAAGCAGGTGGATGGGATGGAGGTAGAAACATGTGCAGTTATAAATTTGAAAGTGGATCTGGATCTAGATGTAGGCAAATGGAAGTGATTTAAAAATATACATAAGAGATTTATCCCATAACTATATTTATACTTTTCAAGATTTACCTAAACTGAGACAGTTTTCAAAAAAGAAGGTGTAAAAAATTAATCAATTGAGACGTTTTCATTTTAAGAAAATAAGACAGATATTCAAATATGAGGTAAATTCTGACATAGAAAATAAACAAGCATTTCTCATTGAGAGCAGCAACATAAAATATAGTCTTTGTATTAAGTATACTCTTACTTAAAATAAGGCAACCAATCAAAAAATTATGTTATAAATTTAAGGACAAGAACTCAAAAGTAAGTATAACAAGAAAGAGTGTCAGTCAAGTCCGTCTATAACAAACTCTGTACCAACGAAATTATACGCTCAGCATAAATTTTGATGCTGCAGTAGCAGCTGTTCATCCGATCTTTAACTTAGTTAACCTCTACTTAATTACTTAATATGATTGGAGGGGTAAGAACCATCTTTCCATCTTTAAAACTGTGGTAGATATGACGAACCGAAAACCAAACCTGCGTACAGTGTAAAATACAAAAAAGTGCTTAAAATTCAATGATCTCAGTGAATATGCTTCAAAAATATCCTATTTCGGAAGTTTCACAAGTCTCTAGAGACTTTCATATAAACGGTTTCATTTTCAACTAAAAATATTTGACTTTGTATGTGAAGTATCTCCAAAATGCTAGGTCAGGACTAGATGACAAAAGCAGACAGACTTGAAACCGACAGTTTAATGCCAAGTAGATTTAATTCGTACTGCTATTCTTCCCTAAAATATAGTAGGCGCACAGAAAAAAAAAATGATATGATCTGGTACTCAATGTTATATTATTTCATATCATTAAAAAGCCGATATGATAAAGTTACGAATGATCTGTTCGAAAATATCAATCTTATATTTTCGCGAATATAAAATCAATATCAATAAGATTATATTGATATTTTATAATGTCATTATGATACAACACATAAAAAAATATACTGAATATGGAACTCCACTGTGATTTTAGTGGCTAAGAGTACTAGAGGGCGTAAGTGCATTGTGAAGAAATAAACGCAATGCAATAAAAAAATTCAACAAAATAAAAAGAAACAAACTGAAAAATAATCGAAATAGGTAAGCCTGCAGTGGGCCTCAAACTCACAACCTCCACGTTCTAAGGCGATGTTCCGCAACCTAAGCCTAAGCTTAAGAAGACACTCAACTGACTTTACAAACGTTTAAGAAAACTGACCTTATATTTAGGTGATCATATCCTTCAAAAACTGACAGAAATGCAGGGAACACCAATTTGAAAAATTAAAACAGTTAAGCAACTTGTTTCATTTCTCTGTGCTTTGTTTCTGAGAGTTCGAAATGAAATTATCTAAGTATATTTATAAACAGAATTGGAAGGTAAGATCAAGAATCTTTAACCTAATTTCTTCCTTTAGCAGTTTGATTAAATTTTCTTTATGCTCTCTCTTGAGCATATACAAAAGTCTGAATATTTTAGACTTCAACTGGTCAGGGCCCGCGGCGCCCTCATAAATCCGCTAGCCACACACGCCTTATACAAACAAAAGACCCTTTTTTCTGTATAAAATTCTTCAAAGTTCAGTTTCCACCTGCATCCTTTCTGGCAACAGGCAACGGTAGATCGCTCGACGGCCGCTGCGCAGGTATAAAACGCGTGCCCGGCCTTTGGTTCTACTTCATCTTCGCTCGCCGTCTCGATTAGCATTTGAAATCATTAGCCGGTCTCTGCTGACTGCAAGGTGCATTCTGGAACCACAATCGTGGTCGGCCAGCAACATCATCATCATCTTCATCATTGTGGCTGTTTTTCTTTATCTGGCATTGTGCATCTTCTTTTCTTTCCTTTTTGTCTTTTGTATTTTGTTGTTGTGTTTTGTTTTCATTCTTCTCACTTGGGCCTGTTTTTGGTTTACACAAAGCCAACGGCGTCAAATTTTAAAATGCACCTGGATTTAATTTTTCCCCCGTCTGAGTCTGGCCTTTTTTCTTTGGTTCACCGATATTTGCTTTTACAACATCTCATTGGTTATCCTTTGACATTGCAGCCGTTTCAGGGAATCATCATCCATCACCGGAATGATTGCCGAAAGATGTTTCGTGTGATTTGAAATTCAAATGCAAGTATTCAATTAGTTTAATTGCAGTTACTTTTTGTATGAGTCTCAGCAGGTGAAACCGTCTTTGAGAATTTTTTGCTAGCATTTAGAGGGTAGGAGTCGGGTGGGGCCATCTTTTGAGCGGTAGGCGGGTGCGATTTGAGGAAGAAATAAATAATTAGCAGACCCTTCAAAGTAATTCAATGTGAAAATTGATAGCTGACTGTGAACCGGACCTTAGACCGAACGTAGACCAAGCCCCAGACCGAGCCTCAGACCGAACCAAGTGTGAAGGAAAAAAATTTAGTGAATATGTTGGACGATAGAGTCTACATACTAGATTTGACTTCTTAAGGGTGTTTATAAGGATCTAAACTGATGCTGCTTCTTAGGTTTATCATACCCATGATACAAAAAGAGAGGTAAGGTGGCATCAGTGTGAGTTCCCTGCAAAGTACCTTCACGTTGAGTGCTGCGCGTACTTTTGTAGCGTAAGCTTTTGACAGAAGTACGCAACACACTGACACCGCCCCACCTGTATTGTTGCATCAATATCTTAGTAAAATTGAGATAGGTGCAAACGGTTTTTTGGCATTTTTATTGAACCAATAACTATAACAAATACTTTCATTATCTGGTTCATCATTTCGCTTTGCTAAGTGATTACCCATTATCGCCTCCAAATCTGTGGAACCTATGGTATGAAGGAAGCGAACCAGTCATGCTTCCAATTAGAGTTGGGTGCCTGTCGTGCTTTCTTTTCGTGTCACAGACACGCACGATTGTGTTGCAATATCAGATTTCGTGCGTGAATGTGTGTGTCAGTTTTAAGCAACAAGTCACGACATAAGCCGGCAATATCTAACTCTACAAAATGCTCAGAAATATTTAAAACCTTATATAACCGAGATTAGCAAGTCTCATGAATCGAACAAACTGCGGCTCAAGCAACACTACATAAACGGCGTTTTGCGAAAAGTACTGCATGCAGTTAGTAGGACGAAGAATTCAAAACTGCCATTTTTAGCAAGTTGAGCCCAGACGGATCAGATGGAATAATAATGAATTTTGGAGTGCAATGCGACATACCTGGCAGGCTTACTAGAAGTTCAACAGAATATTCAGAGCTGCAAAGCAGAATGACCCTCTGAAGAAGCAATTGTAAAGGTGTGGCAAGATTGATTTGAAAGTCTTAACAGACTTGGCATATTCAATTTCGGGCGGCTGCATTTATTAGAAGCGTTAAATGGTAATCCAATTTCATATTTAAGCTATCTTTAGACTACATTAAGAGTGAAGTTCCAATAAAAAATAACAAATGTTGAAGCTTTTAGGAAATTTGCACATAAAGCAATTTTCTATAAAATATTTTTTGTTATTTTTCTTGTTCCTGCTCTCAAAAAAAAAACAGCCAAAATCGCCCTAAACTTAAGAAATTCGCCCAAAAAAGGGGTCAAAGGCGATTCGCCATATATTTTAGAAAAATTATTTCTAAAAATAAGACTGAGACTTTCTGAAATTAAGGAAATGTTTACTATAAGCTAGAAAATATTTTCTTAATTGTGGAAAAGCATTTTCTAAATTTTAGAAAAACCTTTCTAGATTTTAGAAAAAACAACATTTTCAACTATTATAGATGGGAAAGGGAGTGAGGGGGGACTGGAGAGAGAAGAGGAAGGGAGGACTGCAACACTGAGAAGCCTATAACCACCCCTTAATTATATTATTTTTATTGGATATTTTCTTTCTATTGGTTCTACTACTAGTAATCATTATTTTAGTTTTTAACTTTACCTTGCCTGGGACTCGAAGTCGGGACCTCGGGGAAACTTCAACACGAAAGTCATCTTATCGCACTCGACTACCAAGCTCGCGCGTGAGGACAGTAAATAATGCAGTCAAATGCTAAGCACTCAGCTGTCTTTTTTATATTCCGAAAGCAGGGAATTCGAACCTGAGAATTACACGCGGTGTCGTTTTCTATTTTTCTGAATTTTAGGGCGGTTTTCTAGATTATTTTTCTATATTTTAGGGCGATCTCAGCATGCCAAATATTAGTTGCCCCTTTTTATATTCCGAATGCACGGAATTCGTACTTGAGAATTACAAGGGGTGTCTTTGTAATATTTTTTTATTCTTTAGGGCGATTTTCTAGACTTTTTTGTCTATATTTTAGGGCGAATTTTTAAATGGCTTGTCTAAATTTAATAATATGTGCTTCCTAAAATTTAGGGCGTTTTTCTAAATTCGCCCTACTTGCAATGTATTTTTTTCTAAATTCAAGGGCGAATTCGCCCTTAATTTAAGAAAGTTTTTAGGAAAAAATCTAGAAACATTACCCTAAATTTAAGAAAAAATAAATCGAATTTCTAAATTTAAGAAATTATTTTCTAAAAATTCTTTTTTAGGGCTGTTTTTTCTAAGTTTAAGAAAAAACTGTCTAAAAACAAGAAAGAAATATTATTTAGGGTGCATTTCTAAAAACTAGAAAATACATTTTTTGAGTGTGGATTTGTGAGAATATAATTTTCTTTTGTTCTTATTTAGACCTTTGTAAAAAACAATAGAGCAAACTTTACTTCGGCCAAGCATGTTTTTCTAACTAATTTGAAGGATACTTCCTTTGAAAACCAACAAGTTTTTCTCACTAGGACTACTTTTCAAAATCTACTTTTCTATGACTGCTATTCTATATAGATGTCCCTTGACATCACAGAGATGGTAGGAGATAGAGGTTTGACATGTATGGGACATACGCTTTTTATGTCTGCAGGCAGATTAAGTTTATTTTCAATTTAGGCCACGCCCAGTCCCGCCCCCGCAATTTAGAAAAAACTTCATATCTCCCACAGTTTTAAAGATAGATGGTTCGTTCCTTCTGGACATATTTAGTAATCAGGATAACTTATCGATCCACCAAAAGGAGTTATGAAAGCGCTGCTTTCAGCTGCTACTGCATCATCAAAATTTATGCTGAGTGAACAATTTCGTTGGTACAGAGTATGTTATAGTCGGGCTTGATCGACTTTCTTTCTTGTTTTTAGTTGTCAAATTCTCCATAAAAAAAATTAATTTTTTGAGCGCTGGGCTGCAAAGATGTAAAAAGTTTCAAAATCGTTTGAACTTATATATTATATTTTACTTATTGTTTTTATAAATTTTTGCACTCGTTAAATACCGGGCTGCAAATAATTAACCATAACTTTACCTATCAAGTCCAATCATCATAACCTATCCTAACCGCATCCTACCTAATCTGACAGAGCTGTTTCCACTGACTATTGCCACATTTCCCCTTGGAAAAACTTGTCCCTGACTAATGTACAGTAGCTCTTCGTGTTTGCAACACTAATTGCCCAACTCTTCGAAACAATTCCCTCTCTTAACTTCACTTTGCATTTCAATTGCAGCTTTTCTTTAGCCATTTCGAATGTCATTTGTGTGAATTTATGCATAAAATATGAATATGTCTGGGCGAAAAGTTTATTGAAAACGTGTCTCCATTACCCCGAAATCCCAACTCACCCTGAACAATTCTCAACTCGCATGCGTTATAAATCACGCAAAAGTTTTTTTTTTGAAAAGCCAACTTTTACGCAGTGCCGGCAGAAGTTTTATGTCATCAAGTTTGGCAAGCCACTTGCCCCTCCCTCCTTCCCTTCGCCGTACATGCTTTCAACTTTAATTTTTGGAAGCGATCATAGTTCAATGAGCAAATTGCATATTGATTTGCTAGAGTTTGCTCCTGATATTTGCCTTTTTGGGTGCAAGTTTCTTCTCGCATTCCTTTGTGCCCGGTGATTAATGAGCTAAGACCGCTAAAACTTTACCTTGAGCAGCGCAGCGCAGCGAAAAAAGTCGCCAACTTTGAACTTTTATTTTATTTTGCCTCCTTAGCTCCCGTTGAAAGTTATTAAAATCAACGAAGCGTTGTCTAAGGGGTCCGCTCGTATAATTAAACTCAGGCAAGTCGCCCGTAATTCCTAAGAAGTTCAATAAGAAATCAAAGTTAATAGGCGTCTGCATTTGAAATCGAAAGCGCCCAAAAAAGCGTCGCGTGACAAATGTCATTTGGACTTGGAATTCCATTTAAATGCCAAACTCGCCTTTTTGAATTTGTTTTCCTTTTCTGTTTTTTTGGTCTGGGTAAGGGTATAATTTTCCGGCACGCAGGTTCTTTTGGCTTTAGCTACTCTTTCGTCATAATCGCCAGTGCGAAGTGCACAAAGCACTGACAATTCCTTGTAATTATGGGTTTTACCAAAGAGCCAAACAAGAAAAAAAATTCAAATCAAATCGCATTTCATGGCATTTAAATGTAATTTGAGTTTGATTCGCTTGCCGAGAATAGTGATTAAGTCCTTAAGTGGGTATGCCAGGGGTTTCAAGGGAAAATTGCTTGAAAAATGTGCAGAAAAGTTTTTAAGTATGCAGAGCAGGCGCTATGCCAAAGGAAACTTGTCTATGAAATTTAATGGCAGAAAAGTAGAATCAAAAAGTGGGCATTTTCGTTTTAAAATTAATTTAAATTCATAACAGAAAATAATATGGACTCGAAGATTCTAAAAAAAACCTAAAATTTTTAGTTAATTGCTAAAGCAAACAAGTAAGAACCAAGTAAAAACAATTTAGCATATGTTTTGCTCAACGGAAACCTTCTTCAGGGCAAACAGCTGTACACGTCTGCTTAGACGCTAGAACATTGACTTTGTACGTGGAAGTTGTGAGTTCGAGTCCCACTGAAGGCATATATATTATTGTTTTTATAGTCTGTACCAGAGGTACACAGAGAACATTAAGTTTGTGCAAAAGTATGTATCAGCCAGATGGAAGCATTTTCGAACCCATATAGTATAAATATTCTTGATCATCAGCCAACAGCCGAGTCAATATAGCCATGTCCGTCTGACCGTATGAATGCACAGATCTCAGAGATGGAGGTTTATGGGACACAAACTTGTCATACTCTCTGGCAGATCAAGTTTATTTTCAATTTTGATGGAGCCCCCTTCCGCCCCAGCAATTTGAAAATTGCGTTAACTCTCCCACATTTTTAAAGATATATGGTTTGAGCCTTCCAGGCATATATAGTAATCTGGGTTATTTATCGATCCGCCAAAGGAATGGTGAAGATCGGATGAGCGGTTGTCGAGTTAAGATCAAAAGACTGTTCGCTGCTGCAGCGCTGCATTCAGCTACTGCTGCTGGATCAAAATTTTTGCTAAGTGTATAATTTCGATGGTATGCTATAGTCGGGCTAACAACCTCCACGTTCTAGGCCAACGTTTTAACACTTGAGCCAAGCGAATTGTTGATAACTCAAGGCTTAAACTGACATTACGAACGTTGAGGAAAAGTGACCTTATATTTAGGTGACTATTTTCCCATCAATAAAATGACTGAAATTTTTGCCATCTAAGATAATGGGTTCTTTAGGGTAACTTGATAAAGACATGAAGAATTTCAATAGAATAGAAAACCACACAAGATATTTGCTTCCTTGGTTTATACTCTTATTTCTTGGGGATAGAAATTTTGAGATTTTGGAGGAAGTTTTATCTTACATTTAGCAATGAAGTTAGGAAGTTTTAGGCAGACTTTTGCTTATATGTACCAAGGCTGAAATTACCTACCTTATCTTAAAGCAAGGTTAAGATGTCTGTGGCTTCATTATTAGGCCAAATTAAAAAGAATTTAAGGCTATTTTTGTGAGTTTTTTTTGTGGGCTTACTGAATGAAGCATCTCCGACTACATAAAGCATTCTTGATCAGCATGATGAGCTGAGTTGATTTTGCCATGTCCGTACATCCATCTGTTTTAAAGCTATCTTGAACAATCTTTGCACAAAGTCTTCTGTTACAAATAAACTGCACATTTGTCCGAATTGGTCGGACTATTGTATTTAGAAGAAAAAATATTTTGCTGTCGTCTTTTAATTCGCCAGTTATAACTCTATTTCTACTTTTACTTCAGCAGAATTTTGCACAATTTGATCAAAATCGGATGAATACATCATATAGCTGCCTTACTATAAACTGACCAGCCAAATGATAATAGTTAAGGTCCCATCTATTGGTCAGCTTGAGAAACCATTCAAGTAGAATCCTCCAAAGCGTAAATTTACTTTCTGAATGCGACTTATTTAAAACATTTATAAAGATATGTTAAAGGAACTGCAAGGGTATATAAGCTTTCCTCTATTTTCGAACAATAACCAGAAAAAGAAGAAGTTTCCTTTGGCATCAAACCAAGGGAAAAGTCAGACCTCGGGCAACTCTAACGGAAAGGATTCCTTGTCTTAAATATAATGGTCGTAGTATTTCTAGCCGACAAGTTGGCCATGAAATGAAGCTGTTCATTTAATCACTCGACCTGAAAATTGATTTACTAAAAATATTCAGTTTAACTTAAGCTGCCAAACTGTGCGGATATGGAACTTCTTTCTTTTCTTTATTTTTAATTTAAATGCAATTGAACCGTTTCTTATTTATTTTTTTTCTTTAACCATTTTCATCATAAGCCTGCGTATTAGCTTGGAGCCAATGGTAATTTATTTTTATTTTATCATCTGCTGGAGGTACATCATCATCTTCTGTCTGCGTATCTGCAGTCCTTACTTCATAATGTTGGTTTTTCGTCGACAAGTTGATGTGTTCCCTATAAAATGAAGAAACCCGTTCACCAAGGGTTATATATATTATTTTTTTCGTTGCTGTAAAAGCAGTTTTTATTATTTTTAAAGCGATTTTCATTTATTAGTACTTAAAGCTTGATCTAAACATGCTCTCCTATCTCTAAGCCAACATATGAAATAGGCCTCTTAGATCCAACAAATTTGACAAAATTGTGCGAAAGCAACTTATGTGGCCGATCGAAAATGGCAACCAAGTAAATCATATTTATTCTGCACACAAACAAATATAAACTTGTACGAGCAATATTTTCTTTCTTTGATAAGATCCATATTATATTTTATGTCTAGCTAGCTTGTCTTTCGAGACACTCGGAAATTTCTAAAGTGATTTTATTTGTTAATTTACAATTTTTTTAAATCTTCACCAAAGTTGTACACTCAACTTGCCAAATTATTATTATGCACTAATCGTAATCTGAGTTTGAGTGTTTTAAATCTACGATTTTTCATTTTAAATTCCTGTTTTTCAATTCAGTTATTAAATTGTCTACTGTCTTACAATATGCTGGACAAAATTACTATTGCTTTCTAGCCATTTAAATTGAATTCTCATAACATTCAACAACATCCATTGCATGTCTACACCCAGAAAAAGTGTAACAAATATAAGCACGAGCGCTCTGCTTTCTCAGTTATCCAGCGGAGCACAGCTAAATGTGTTCTGTTTAAAGTATGCATTACGCCCGACGGAAAAGTAATTAACTACAACTGTTGCTCTTTTATAAAGCACTAGTAAACAGACTGCAAACAATCCCTATTACATTTTAGAAAAAGTAATGCGTATTTTTAATGGGAATCCGATGGCAGTTCGGCTCTTACATACATCTTTTATTACCAGTTATGCAGGTTGTGGGCAGCGACCATGCATATGGCACAGTAAACCAGACTGTATGGTATTATTTCCGTCATACTGAAGGCAAGGCAATGAAGGAGTAATTCATTATGTAATGTGTGAGTGATGTAAGAAGAAAGGCTCTCTCCAAAACTCGTTGATGCATAGAAAATTTAAAAAAAAAAGAAAACTATCATTCTGATAACCAGGTTAAATTTTATGACAATGCACAATCTTCCTGCTTTGGTTTAAGAATTACATGTTCGACCACTTTATTTGAAGATGTTTTTTTACGCGTTACTCGTAGAGTAACAAGTAAGGGCGCTGCAGTCGAGTTTCCCGACCACAAAAACCCTGTTCATTTATTTTCATTTATTTGTTTTTGAATTTTTGAAGATGTCATCCTAAATGTAGGCAATACTTTTCTAGTCCTGATCAACAACTGGGGGGCTGCTTTTATCAGCTCAACTGTTTCGCTTATAACTCCGGTGTTTTTGGTCCGATCTGATTGTACTTTTCAGAATAGATAGATATTGAGCCGAGCTTGATGTATACTAAACCACGAGGCTCTAACTTGAAAATTCTGGATCTGACGGCTTTTTAGGTCTTGGATTTATAGAGGAGGTCTAGGTTTTTTGGGGATAAAAGGGGGACGGGGTGGAATTTTTCAAATCTGAAACAAACTTGATCTGCGTACAGCATAAATCTACCTTCGTGCAAAAATTTGTGGCTCTATCTCTTATAGTCTCTGAGATCGACGCGTTCATACAGACAGACAGACGGACAGACGGACGGACGGACAGACGGACATGGCTATATCGACTCGGCTGTTCATGCTGATCAAGAATATATATACTTTATGGGGTCGGAAAATTTTCCTTCTCCCTGTTACATACATTCGCACAACTTCATGATCCCCCTTTTCCCATTTTCAATGGGAACAGGGTATAAAAAGGGTATACTAAAGTCGTGCAAATGTATGTAACAGGCAGAAGGAAGCATCTCCAATATCATAAAGTATATATATTCTTCATCAGCATCAACAGCCGATTCGATATAGCCCCGTCCGTCCGTCCGACCTTCAGTCCGTCTGTATGAACACCTAGATCTCAGAGACTAGAAGAGCTAGAGCAACCAAATTTTAGATGTAAGCTAGTACTGTCTGTAGGCAGATCAAGTTTGTTTCAAATTTTGGCCACGCCCCCTCCAGTCCCCGCAATAAAAAATGTTGAATAACTCCCACAATTTTTAAGATATCGAGTTCACATTTTGCAGTGTAGTCTATGTGGCCAATATCTACAATTTCACAAATTTTTAGGATCGGATAATAAATGGCCGAGTAAAAAATGTTGCATACTTATCCGAGCCGCATAAGGTTATTAAACACTAATTGAACTGAGTAACGGGTATTTCGAAGTCGGGCAGGGCCGACTTTAACTTACGCTCCCATTTTAGTTGTATAGCTATGGTTATACATTTTTATTTAAGAGTAATATGCAATGACCAATTTAATGACTAATATCTGAAGAGCTCACGGTATTACGCTCTAAAATTATTTTATAGTTTCTAAAAAAATACATTTGAGATTTATTCAGATCACAATATAAACCATAATGGTCTTCAATGGAAATCGTAACCTCAACTAAATATAATCGTACTACCCATTCAATAGCTAAATTCTTAAACTAACATAATGGTATTGCATGACCCCTACGACACCAAGCAACTGTATGTTGCCCTAGTGAGACCAATTCTTGAATATGGGTCGTGTGTCTGGTCTCCATACTATCTAAAATACCAAGATCAACTGGAATCTGTCCAAAAACAGTTCTTTATTTTCGCTCTCCGTGGCTTAAATTGGAATCCTTCAACCCATCTTCCTCCTTACGAGGACAGACTACGCCTTATCAACTTGCCTTCTCTTAATAACCGCCGAATTTGTCATAGTGTCCTTTTTATTCACAAACTGTTATCTGGGGAAATTGACTCTATCGCTTTGTTATCTAGTATAAATATTGCTGTTCCACAACGCGCTTCTAGAAATTTTTATCCAATTTACCTTCAGCCTTGCCTGACCAACTACGCTCATCACGAACCCTTCCGAAACCTTTGTTTAAACTATAATAAGTACTATCATATTATTTCCTCTCATTCCTTGATTGTTATAAAAAATAATATAAGGTTGTCAAAAAAGTCTTGCGGTATTTCCGCAAGCTTGTCTTTGCAAGCGCGTAGTTCTAGTTGTATTCGTCGCATCGGTTCACGCTAGAGCTTTTTGGAAAGCTCTTTTCACGCGCTAACACGTGTTTGATTTATTGTTGTTTGTTTTTAGTCGTTCGTGAGTTATAGCGTCGCAAACATGGATCAAAATAAAGAGAAAATACGGCATATTTTACAGTACTACTACGATAAAGGCAAAAATGCATCTCATGCTGCCAATAAAATTTGTGCAGTTTATGGACCCGATACAGTTTCCATTTCCACCGCACAACGATGGTTTCAACGTTTTCGTTCTGGTGCAGAGGTGATCGAAGATGCGCCACGGTCCGGAAGGCCTGTCGTCGAAAATTGCGATAAAATCGCTGAATTGATCGAAAGAGACCGGCATAGTAGCAGCCGTAGCATCGGCCAAGAGCTGGGCATGAGTCATCAAACCGTTATAAACCATTTGAAGAAGCTTGGATTCAAAAAGAAGCTCGATGTATGGGTGCCACACGACTTGACGCAAAAAAACATTTTGGCCCGTATGGATGCATGCGAATCGCTTCTGAATCGCAACAAAATCGACCCGTTTTTGAAGCGGATGGTGACTGGCGATGAAAAGTGGGTCACTTACGACAACGTGAAGCGAAAACGGTCGTGGTCGAAAAGCGGTGAAGCTGCCCAGACGGTGGCCAAGCCTGGATTGACGGCCAGGAAGGTTCTTCTGTGTGTTTGGTGGGATTGGCAGGGAATCATCCACTATGAGCTGCTCCCCTATGGCCAAACGCTCAATTCGGGTCTGTACTGCCAACAACTGGACCGCTTGAATGCAGCACTCATGCAGAAGAGGCCATCTTTGATCAACAGAGGCCGAATTGTCTTCCATCAGGACAACGCCAGGCCACACACATCTTTGGTGACGCGCCAGAAGCTCCGGGAGCTCGGATGGGAGGTTCTTTTGCATCCACCGTATAGTCCGGATCTCGCACCAAGTGATTACCACCTATTTCTGTCCATGGCGAACGAGCTTGGTAGTCGGAAGTTGGCCACAAGAGAGTCCTGTGAAAATTGGCTCTCCGAGTTTTTTGAAGCGAGCTTCTATAAGAGGGGTATGATGAAGTTGGCATCTCGTTGGGAACTCGTCATCGAACAAAACGGCGCATATTTGACTTAAATCGCATTATTATAACCAATTTTATGAACAATTGAAAATTCATTAAAAATACCGCAAGACTTTTTATATATTGTTATTCCTAAGTAGGCCCCTTTAAAGTTAGAAAGAACATTGTTAAACTATAAAATAAAATAATAATAGTAATTTAGGCGTATTGCTTTTGAGATCCAAGCCCGTATCTGGAACTGACTTCCATATATTTTCAGGGAGATTTTACATTGACAAAAATAAAAAATAGAGGAAAGTTAACTTCGGCTCGGCCGAAGTTTGTATACCCTTGCAGCACGTTTTTTAACTAATTTGTCCACTGATAACAAACAAGTTATTCCCAATAAGACTACTTATCTGCCTCTACTTTTGTATGACAGCTATACTATATAGATGTCTGATTTCGACCAAACTTGGCAGAATTATAGAGAAGCATTTAAAACTAGTAAATACGGAGTTAGGAGACGGTTCCATAAAAAAAAAAAATTTTCTCACTAGAACTAGATTTTCGACCGATCGTTCCAATGGCATCTTTTTGTTATAGTCATCCGATCCGGCCGGTTCCGACAAATGTGCAGCATATTTGGACCAGAAGACTTCGTGCAAAGTTTGGTGGCGATAGCTTTAAAACTGACGGAGGAGATAGCATAGAAACAGACGGACATGGCTATATCGACTCAGCTCGTCATGCTGATCAAGAATATATATACTTTATGTGGTCGGAAATGCTTCCTTCTATGCGTTACAAACATCTGGACAATTTCAATATACCCTCTGCAAGGATATAAAAAGGGGAAATTTTAGTCAATGCTGTGTGAGTAGATACAGTGTGCTTAATGGTATTAAAAATATTTTATAACTATTTACATGTTTATACCCTTGCAAAGGGTATTATAATTTTGCCCAGAAGCTTGCAACGAATAGAAATATTCATTTTCGACCCCATAAACTATATATATTCTAGATCAGGGTGACGAGCTGAGTCGATTGAGCTTTGACCATCCGTCTGTCTGTCTGTTTCTACGCGAACTAGTCTCTCAGTTTTAAAGCTATCGTGCTGAAGTTTGCACAGAGTCTTCTTTTTGCTACACACTACTAATATGTCGGAACTGACCGGATCGGATGACTATATCTCATAGCTCCCATAGAAACAATCGGTCGGAAAACTAATATTAGTGAAAAATACCTTTTTCTTTTCAATGGAAACGTCTCCAAACTTTGTAATCATAGGTTTTCTATGTTTTTTTTATAATTCTACCAAGTTTTATTAAAATCGGACAACTATATGGTATAGCTGCCATACAAAAGATAGGTCTGAACAAGAAAGAATGTCGGTCAAGCCCGACTATAACATACTCTGTACCAAGAAAATTTGTCTTTTGATCATAACTCGAAAACCGTTCATCCGATCTTCTTCATTCCTTTGGCGGATCGATAAGTTATCCTAATAACTAAATATGTCCAGAAGGAACAAGCCATCTATCTTCTATATCATCTATATTCTTCATGACGTTTTTTCTAAATTGCGGGGGCGGGAGGGGGCGTGGCCAAAATTGAAAATAAACTTGATCTGCCTTCAGACATGTTACATGTCAAACCTCTATCTCTTACCATCTCTGAGATCTGTGCGTTCATACGGACAGACAGACGGACGGACAGACGGACAGACGGACATGGCTATATCGACTCGGCTGTTGATGCTGATCAAGAATATATATACTTTATGGGGTCGGAGATGCTTCCTTCTGCCTGTTACATACTTTTGCACAAACTTATAATACTCTATGTACCTACGGTACAGAGTATAAAAACAGTCTTAGTTAGAAAAACTTTTTTGTTTTTAATGGTAGCATCCTGCAATTTTGTATTTGTTTGTTTCACATGTTTTCACATAATTTTACATTATTTTTTGGCCAAATCGGATGACTATATCATATAGCTGCCATACGAACCATCGGTCGGAAAATGGGAAAAAGAGTTTTTTTTGAAAATATTTAAGCGAGCACTTGCAAGGGGATAAAAAATTCGGCACAGACGAAGTTAGCTTAGCTTTCTCGTTTTTTTTTTATACATACCCTTGCAGAGGGTATATTGTAATTGTGCTGATGTTTGTAACGCATAGAAGTAAGCATTTCCGACCACGTAAAGTATATATATTCTTGATCAGCATGACGAGCTGAGTCGATATAGCGATGTCCGTCTGTTTCTATGCTATCTCCTCCGTCAGTTTTAAAGCTATCGCCACCAAACTTTGCACGAAGTCTTCTGGTCCAAATATGCTGCACATTTGTTGGAACCGGCCGGATCGGATGACTATAACATATAGCTGCCATAGGAACGATCGGTCGAAAAACTAGTTCTAATGAGAAAAACTTTTTTGTTTTTAATGCAATCGTCTCCAAACTCCGTATTTAGTAGTTTTTAATGCTTCTCCATAATTCTGCCAAATTTTGTGGAAATCGGACATCTATATGGTATAGCTGTTATACAAAAGTAGAGGCAGATAAGTAGTCTTATTGGGAAAAACTTGTTTGTTATCAGTGGACATGTCCTTCAAATTAGTTAAAAACGTGCTGCACGGGTATACAAACTTCGGCCGAGTTTACGACCGAAGTTAACTTTTTTTTTATCATTTTCAGCATGCTAAACACATCTAATGGCATCGCAAAAATTTTATGATTTAAGGGATATCCAAATGGATAAAGCCAGCAAAAAACTGTAGGTGTAGCAATTTATTAGCAATTTAAAAAAAATTAAGGTTAAAATTCAATTATATATTTTGGGCCTTAGAATTGGTGATAAAAATGTGCAAAAATTATTTTTTGAATTGTATTTTCGACACTTACAACATTTATTTAAGACCAAGTCGGTTAAAGGGTTCTTAAGAAAAACCAGTTTTTTAATTTAACTTTCCGCCCTCATTACTCCACTCTAAAAATTTAAGAGAGTGAGTTTCTCATTGATGGTAATCACATATTTAAATTTGGTATTGATAAGAGCGGGGACAGTTTTTGTATGCTTATTCGGCTAAGCCCTTTGGTTCTACTTTGAGCTAATATTTTAATTTGTTAATCTTCAAAACCGCCCACTTCTGTAGAACTTATCTACCTTGATCAATTTCATTCAAATTTCATCCATTGACCTAAACAAAAAACTGAAAAAATACACAAAAATGAAATCTAAGCTGTGCCACATATATTTTGACCACTACCTTTATTGGTACATTTCTCGGCATTTCACTCAAAGAAATGTTTGAAATTTCCAATAGCTCTTATCTAGCCGGAAATTGTAGAGTAATTTATGCGACACTTAAAATATCTTGGACTCCAAGTGCCCCACCGCTGACTACTTAGCATTTAAATGGCGGTCACATTTCCCTTGGCTTTCGGAAAGACGTCACCAAGTCTGGAGGTAAAAACAAATACAATTGAAATGTGGCCAAAGAGTTGAACTTATTAACATTTAATTAGAAATCAAAGTAAGAAAATTCTGGCTTCAGGCCAAACTCATTTGGAATGCGTGTCGAGGAGGTGACTGCATTTTGGCAGGTGACCAGGCAAGACAAACCTTCATTAGCATTTTTCGGTAGACAGTAGTAGTCTTTCAGTCTTCAGGTTCAATAGGTCGTCGTCGTCGTCGTTCAGTCTGTTTGAGTTTGTCTTTTTCTTACCTTATGCTAATCTTTCTTCAGAGGCCTCCCGCTGCACAGAAACTCGGTTTTCCACTTTTATAGTGTTATGTAAATTTGTCTGAGCCAGAGCCGGACAAAGAAATTATTTAATTTACGCTTCACTCAAAGGCTTAGAAAATGGTCCTCACTTTGCTTGATTCGCATTAATTTACACGCATGTTAAGGCGCTTGCCTCTTGCCGTTCGGGGGGCCTTTCTTTTCTTTCATTTTATGGCATCTTTTTTGTGGTTTTTACATAAATGCCAACATAAATATCATTTAGGACTCCTTTGTGTGTGATATTAGTAAAAAGTGGACTTTTTGATGCTGTGAAAAATTGTTATTGATTTTCACTCGCACCTTTTTCATATGCTGATACCAATGATCGAAACTTTAGAGCTAGAAAATATTTTCAAGCACTTTTGAGCAGCTTAACAACCTAACACCTTTAAGTTGTATAAAACTCCGAGGGGGTTGATTGAAAGAGGTAGGGGAAATGAAAAGATGAATATGAAATTACTTAAGTCTTGTTTTATGAAGACTTACAAAGAAGAGAACGCCATCTATTCAGATAAATGTGGACTGAATAGAATTCTTTGACACAAAAATAATATTAGGTTTTGTTTACTAAACCACTATGATTACTAGAAGTGTGCTTCATTACGAAACTGCTACCGCATACCACCTTCTTGGAGCTGTAGCACAACTCAAAGGTTTTCAAAGTTTACAAAATAATTCGCTTGAAAAAAAGCAAAACTGTTTAAAGTGTAAATAAAATTGCAAATATTAAAACAAAACAGTTTCAAAAAAAACTACTCACACCACTGAAAATTGGAGTGGGCATACTTGAATTAGACAACTAACAATTGAAATTAAGTTATATTTGAAGGATGTGGCAGACCAAGCGTGGAAAAAAAGCGAGTAGCTTTGCGCATTTTAAACAGAAAAGCCATTCAGACTGATAAAATATCGAATCTGTATCTTTTAAGTATTTAATTTAAAACTAATAAAATTATTTGGATCTCCGGTTCACTGGTTCGAACCAAAATTGACCAATGGTTGAGGTTCGGATATTTAAGGTTTCTGAGAAAAGGTTTTGTCTCTAACTATGATTGAGTCCATGCTTTATACAAGATTCATATATTTTTGGGATCTATTTGTTCAAAAAATCGGGTTCGACCTAAAAATCAAACAATTTGTATGGGAATTACCTGAGTTTTGGGTCGAAATTGGTTAGTAAAACACTTGGGAATATTCAATATTTTCATTTTGTAGTTTTCTTAGAAAAATATTGACAATTATTTAAAAAGCTTTAAAGTCGAGGAGCTTAAAGAAAAGAAGTTATTATAGGTTGGAATTTTATAAGTCACTTTAAACTTTTTCTAGCCTTTTTTCATTTTCCAGCCCCTTTTAGAAGTTAGTCGCACTAAACCAACGATATAACAGATGAAGTCGCTAGGCACAAGGTAAAATATCTGAAGTCTATCATTTTTGTTGAACCGAACCGAAATTTTAGGTTCGGAACAGGTTCGGGTTCTAGCTTTTATTTCTAAACAGCTTCGGTTCACGGCTCGGTTCTCATTAAAAAAAAAAGTTGGAGTTCCGGACTCGAACCGGTTCGGTTCTAGATCGGTTTGCATCCCTGAAAGGAAATAACAAACGCTGTGGTGAAAATGTTGTGATATCTCAATTTTTAAACTTTTGTGTGAACACTTTCACCATTGAATTAATGTTAAGTCTAAGATTCGATAATCTAATATACGGATTACAATGCCGGGTACTTTCGGCGCTTGGTCTGTCTTCACTTCAAAGAGACTCGTATTCATTCTAAAATGCTTAAAAAAAATAATTGCTTAACTATCAATACATGAAAAAATGTCAAATTTAACCCATTAGTTCGGCTCGGTACTGAATCACAGCTGAATCAGCCCGGAATTGGAAGGGCTGGTATTGGATTCTTGGTTTGAGGTATGAGGTTTAGCCATGAAATTAGTCCAGACATGTCCTATTACGTCAGGACCTAAGCTGATTTTATGCATGATTTCTATACAACATAGGTGAGTTTTATTGGAACCACTAAAATATGCTTAAATTCAAAAATGAATTCACTTATTTTTACTTCTCAGTTCCGAATTCAGCCCCAAACAATTTACCTAGAACTGGTAATGGATTGGTAAAGATCGGAGTAGTTTGCGGACTTAGATCTGTTGCCCCAAAGGGAAGGTGGTCGGACGACAGGTCATACTCCTCGTGCACTTCACGAAGGTATCCTGGCAGCCTTTTATATAAGAAGAAGTCCAAGCAGGTGGGTGTACCTATCCTGCTATATGGAATGTAAGTGGATCTCCACCTATCGAGCCTCGTGGGTTGGCCCTGAATACTCCCTAGAGTCGTTGCTCGGCATTGGAGTCTTCTCCAATGATGAATTTTTGGACCAGTTGACCAAGAAGCACCTCGAAGCCAGACGGACTCCATGGTACGAATGGTGGCGGGTATGCAGCTCCCACAAGTACCTCGCCAAACGTTGTGGTCACCATTATTGCCGCAAGCTGGATGTACTATAGTTGTTTGAGACTGGATGGAGGTGTTAGTGAATCAGCTCCAGCTTCACTAAAACCCATGCTCCTCCTCTAGGCCGGCCTCCAGGGTACTCAGCACGATAGTGGGCATAACCATCCATTGCGAAATAGGCCCCGGCGTGCAAAAACCTCTCCGAGATAAGCATGATGTCAATATAATGCTTAGCAAGGAATAGTTTTAGCGTTGGGAATATGCTACAAGCGTTCCAAGATCCCAGGCTTGGTGAAGCGGAGTTCACTTATTTCCTGCCGCAGCTCAGCAATGGTGGCCTGAAGCCCAGCTATGGTTTATGACTTGGTCTAATTTGAGATAGATAGTTCCAAGCCAATATAACTCATTTGCATTTCTTCATATTTGTTAATACAAATTCGAAACCTTTACGCTTACTTACAAATGCTTCAATGCTCCAGAAGAGTATATATATCTGGATTATCATGGATCTGCGGCATGCTTCCATCCCAAGCTTCTACAACACCACAGGATGCTGTTGGTTCCTTCAGCAAGACTCTTCAGCTGTTTGATTTCCCAAACAGAAAATTTGTTGCCACCAACATTAACATGCAAAACAAAAGTTGGCTTAAATTAAGGCCCCAGGACCAAAGGCTCTCTCATCAGCTGCTGCTGTTGCTGCCGCCGTTTCGCCGTGTGACACATCAAAATAATCCTCGACAGCTTAATTATGTGCGGCTCATTGCCAGGGATACTCACAGACAAAACACACACACACACACACACTCACTTGCATGCACAACAATAGCCCACAAGCAAACACATCCTTTCTTTCATTCCTCTTGCTGTGTGTGAAAAAGGATTTATGCCACCCGCAAAAACCTTCCGCAAAAAAAATGAGAAATATGCAGGCCATGTCGGGATATGAATTTTCATAACGCTCGGCTGAGTGGCTTAAACGCTGTGGTAATTATTTCCAAACAAAATGCGGCACAAAAAAATGCTCACAATTTTGGGTCCAAGCCGCAATTTTTAATGAGAAAAAAAGAGCATGAAAAAATGTAAATAATTCTTATCATTCTGGCACTGTCAAATATCACACTTCACTGCATCCGCCCGGGTGTGGAAACTAACACCTCGACTCGCGCGTCTCTAATCGGTGCGCAGTTAAAACAAATGGTTAGGATCAGAGGACCAACAGACACCAGCATCACCCAGCCCAGGAAGTGCTCTTATCACCAACAAATGTTCCGACTTTTGCGTAGGTGTTAGACAAATGTTTAATGGAAGCATTTCAAGCTAATCCCCAAGACCACGTGATAAAAATATTTTGGTGTTTTTTTTGGATTTTGTTTGTTTGTGTGTTGCACGAGTGAAATAATAATAGCTGACATTGACATTGCAGCGAAGATAAGTTTACCAGAGTAACACATGTCGGTAATGATTGTTGTTGTTGTTGTTGCTCAAGTGAAACCTAAGCCCCATGTATGATAATAAGCAAGTGATATACGCGCTTGAAGGCTTCCAAAGTTTCCTTTGGTAATTGGTTGAGGTGTGTCATGTATTTTTGAAGCATGATAGCCAAGCCACTTTATCCATTGAGCTTGATGTGGGCGAATTTGATATGATTATATGTTTGACAATCAGCAGTGGCTTTCATATGTTAAGTTTCATGCAATTGATTTTGATTTGAAATTTCGAAATAAAATTATCATTGTGGATAAAAACCCATTCGATGAAGAAGTAACCGAATCACTTTCTTTCATTGATAAGAGCCGACAAGTTGCTATTAACATATTTTTCGACGGTTTGTTTCTGTGTGGCTTTATGATATGTATTTTCCCCGCATTTTGATTAAACTGGAAAATACTTTAACAGTCATAACTAAGATGTTCCCCATTCAAAGATCAAATTTTGCAAATTCATTGACAACAAGAAAGAAAGTCGGTCAAGCCCGACTATAACATACTCTGTACCAAGAAAATTTGTCTTTTGATCATAACTCGAAAACCGTTCATCCGATCTTCTTCATTCCTTTGGCGGATCGATAAGTTATCCTAATAACTATCCTTGTTCCACAAAGAACAAGCCACCTATCTTCGAAACTGTGGGAGATATGACGTTTTTTCTAAATTGCGGGGGCGGGAGGGGGCGTGGCCAAAATTGAAAATAAACTTGATCTGTCTGCAGACATAAGAAGCATATGTCCCATACATGTCAAACCTCTATCTCTTACCATCTCTGGATCTGTGCGTTCATACAGACAGTCAGAGGGACAGACGGAAATGACTCGGCTGTTGATGCTGATCAAGAATATATATACTTTATGGGGTCGGAGATGCTTCCTTCTGCCTGTTACATACTTTTGCACAAACTTATAATACTCTATGTACCTACGGTACAGAGTATAAAAACTCGATGCTCATGGCATCTAATTTTTTCCAGCATACTTGGGATATCATCGACTAAAATCGACTTCATCTTCTACATGGCTCAACCACTCACATAAACGAATAAATAACAGTGAAGGATTATTATAGAAGATGAACTTGCCGTCAAGATCCTGGCCATGAATTTTAAAATTAAAATAAATTAAGTCAATAAAAACTATACAGATTATATTAAGAACATACCTACCCATTTTTAGGGGGCGAACTGATTTGGAAGCGTGAGGCTTTAAAAATTACTGTACTTTTACAAAGGCATTGACATTGGGAGTGTACCAATTTTTATACTCTGTACCGTAGGTACATAGAGTATTATAAGTTTGTGCAAAATTATGTAACATCCAGAAGGAAGCATCTCCGACCCCATATATATTCTTGATCAGCATCAACAGCCGAGTCGATATAGCCATGTCCGTCCGTCCGTCTGTCCGTCTGTCTGTCCGTATGAACGCACAGATCTCAGAGATGGTAAGAGAAAGAGGTTTGACATGTATGGGACATATGCTTCTTATGTCTGCAGGCAGATGAAGTTTATTTTCAATTTTGGCCACGCCCCCTCCCGCCCCCGCAATTTAGAACGTCATATCTCCCACAGTTTTGAAGATAGATGGCTTGTTCCTTCTGGACATATTTAGTTATTAGGATAAATCCGCCAAAGGAATGAAGAAGATCGGATGAACGGTTTTCGAGTTATGATCAAAAGACAAATTTTCTTGGTACACAGTATGTTATAGTCGGGCTTGACCGACTTTCTTTCTTGTTATATATTATATAACAGTACACTTAGACTTTGTTGGGTTAATTTTTGGGCCGTTTTTCATTGCCCAGCTCCGCACCAGCTCTAGTTCACTATTACAGACTTCAATACATTCAGAAATTTTGTTTAACGGACGACTAAGATACATCTGGACATCATCTGCATACATTTGAACTTCACATTTAGTCAAACAACTTGAAAGATCGTTCACATATATTGAAAAAAGTAATGGCTTAAGAACCGATTCCTGTGGGACTCCTCGATTAAGTGTCAGAAAGGTTGATCTATTATTAACAGTAACTACTACTTGCTGTCGGTCATGTTTATACGAGCTCATCAGTTTTACTGCTGTACGGGAGAAGTTACATAATCTACTAAGTATTGTACAGAGGATCTCGTGATTAACTAAAACAAACGCTTTGCAGTAGTCTAGCAGAGTCAAAAATGTAATGTTGCTCTTGTCAATATTTCGTCGTATTTCTTCGCAGATTTTAATAGCGATTGTAGTGCAACTTGGATTTTTTCTAAATCCTGATTGTCTGTCATTTAGCAGAGAGTTATCCTGCATGAACTTAGTTATTTGATACAAAATAACTTGCTTAAATGCTTTGGACAGAAACGGTAATATGGATATTGGACGGTGCTCATTATTGTTTTTTAGAATAGACAGTATTTTAGCTATTTTCCCCACATGAGGAAAGGTGGAAGTCTTTAGAGCTGTGTTGTAAAGATATGTTATATGGGATAGAATTTAAGGAAGAAGAATTTTTGTTGGCATTTAATATGAGTGTTAGACGATTTATACATCTCAGAAATTATTCAAGCAATCAACTGGAATTTCAGTTGGCGGGTTAAAAAAAACATATAAGTTTTTTCCCCATTTTTAAACGGGACGGGAATCAAATTCTCACAATGAAAAACATCCGGTCGTCGCCGAGTATATTGCAAGTATAAAATATAATTTCATTTTATTAATTTGTGGAATGTTTTATATATATATTATTCAAAGTCAGACAATATGTTTAATAACAGGGATGCAAATGGGCGCAGAACCAAAAGTAACTAATCCGTAACCAAACAGCCAATTCCAGCTAGTAAATCGAACTGGCCCCATTTCGCATGTGTTGCACCGTACTAAGAGTTACACAGCATAGCGGTTCGGTTCGGTTCGGTATAGTTACCTGAATAGTTTTTAGATGTTAAATGCTTATGTGTATGTAATGTTGCTTGAAAATATAAAAATTTTTTTTGTTTGCATTAAGTTTACCACTCGACCCTCTTAAAAAGTGACCGCTCAAAGACCAAAGCGGTTATTTGCGATTCCGGATTGATGTAGTCTATAAGGAACCGTATTTACATCCACCGACTTCTTTATTTAAATACGTTTCAGTATTGTGATCTCTTTTTTGGAAGTTTCTTATGGATTTCTATGAGTATCCCATTTTTTTACGGGACGGTATTTTCAATATACTGTGGTTTTTCTTTAGCCGATGGAATATTTTTCTGAAAAATATTTAGGATTAGTAAGAAGCCCGGTACGAATTCTGATCATTACCGCAAATGCTACTTTATTTCCCTTGGACATTTATAAATAGACTTTAAAGTTTCTCCTCTTATGTTCTCATTTCCGAAAGTGTGCTAAAATTCACATAAAAATATTTGAAAATAATAAGGGAGACAGGACTTTATACAATGTATACTAAATTAAGAGTGCTCCACTGAACCGAACCGGCGGCTTTAAAAACTGTATGAGCCCTAAAGCCCTAAAGCTATGTGTATGCTCTGTACCAAAGGTACAAAGGAATGGTACAAGGAATGGTACAAGGAATGGTACAAGGAATGGGACAAAAAATTTGTATACCTGCAGTCAGATCAAGTTTATATAATATTTAATTTACGCCTCCGCAATTAAAGAAAAACGTCATATCTCCCACAATTATATTGTTCGTACCTTCTGGACATATTTAGTAATCAGTATTATTTATCGATTAGCCGAAGAAATGGTGAAGATCCGATGAGCGATAGTCGAGTTATGGGGGGAAACAACATTAATGATGGGCAGCACTTAACACACCTTAGCACTTTGTGTGGTAAATGAAAACTCTGGAAGATACATAGTCTGTTATAGTCGGGCTTGACCGACTTTCTTACTTGATTTTTCTTAAATAGAACACAATTTTTTTGTTATTAGACAATGTTATCTTAAACATAAAAAAGGACATCATGGAAATTGATTTTTTATGAAATAATGAAGATTTCCAGAGGTCCCAAACTCAGATACCAGACAAGGTACAGCTAAAAATAGAATTGTTACGAATTTATATGATTTTCAGAGAGAGATGACTTTGATTGAGCCAACGCGAAGAAAATGTACAAAAAAATATTTAAGGAGTATTTTATTAAGGAGAGGAGGTCTCTACGCGTCTTGGAGTTGTCCTTTCCACTTCTCCCTCCGCTGCCCTCAATTCATTTCCTCTCTAATACTTAGAAAATATTTTGAAATATTGACAATATTTTTCAAACCCTAGGAAAATATTTTCTGGCTAGTGGGAGGTAACTTAAAAATGTATAGTAAGTCGTCTCTAAGCCCTTTTTTCGTCTATTTTGTTTTTTTTAGTGTGCCTAGGAAAGAATCCAATATCATCTCACGAGCATTCCAATTTAACTCCTATTTAACAGAAATCCAAGAAGTCAAAACCTGCGGATGATCTAAATCTGAGGGCTACATTCTCATGTTTTTAAAGCTTCAATATCTCTCCTTACATTTCCTAACTAAATTCCCTGGACATATTATGCACTTTCTTTGGAGTTCCTCCCCTTCTTACAAATATGTTTTTTCAATTTTTCCTTGTTCTCTACACCCCTCCATTAATATCAACATAATTTACAAGAAATCTGTTATTGTCTTATTAACAAAACTGAATCCTAAGCGCCATCTGGTGTCAGCTGCTTAACAAATTGAGTTAAAAATTGAGAGATGACTTGCCACCTTCCTGTGCCAAGAAAACCGCATCGCGACATGAACATAAATAAACGAAATGAAAAGCATATCCAATGCGCCACAGCTGTGTGGCCATGTTCTGAAAGGGAGAGGCTGTTCAAACAATTTGCAATGCCCACATTTTTATTGCACAATCAAGTGTTGCAGCCTGATGGTGGTCCACACCCACTTCACGCATTTGGCCCGCGCCCACCTTTCCTACGAAAATGTGCGGCACTTCACACCGTCGGATAGAACTTGCGACGCCGATCTGTGTGTGTGGAATGATGTTACGGTTTGGGCGGAATGACTGTGCCTAATTCGCCGCCGCACTTGAGCTGCGTTTGGGCATGTTCAAGTTCGGCTGATGATGATCATGAAATAAATTGAGAACAAAAGGAACGAACTAGAACCGAAACGGCGTCTGACACGACTTCATGCTTAATCAGAAAGTGTAGGGAAGGGCTCGCCTCTACGGCGGCATCCTTTTGAACTGCCCGTGCGCTGCAGTGCCACTGTAATATTTAAAACCAGATCGTTCCCAGCTACAGTTTAGGTATTCTTGGGGAGAAAATTATCACAGCTTTGCTAATGAAAGGCAAACGAATGAAATTTTAACGAGCCCACAAACGTGGGCAGAGAGTAAGGACTGTAACATCCTTTTTTGGTTAGGTAGGAGACCTCCTGCGAGGATTGTCCCTTAAAAGGTGCTAACGCCGTCTAGCCGCTGCTTTGAAGTCATGTAACGAATTGAAAATTTATACGATTTTGTCGATTACTAACGTCTATTCAGGGGCCAGGGCCAGTAAGTGATGGGAAACTTCTAGGGAAGTAAGCTAAATTCTTAAAGAAAGTGCAGAAAATACTTCCGGCTTGCGATCATAAGACACTCACTCAAATTCAGTTCAGTTTTGAGATCGCAAACGGTTTCCGGTTTTATGTGAAATGCTCAAGCCGCCCTTAGAAAACTTAAGATTTAATTACAACACCCCTTTTCCCCCCAGGAGCCAAAGAAAACAGCTGAAAAGCAGACATGTGTAGAAGACTCAAACAAACATTGAATGCATTTTCCTTGGAAAGCCAAACGCTGAAAGCCTAGACAAATATTTACCATTGGGTTAAGGCAGCCTGCCTGCCGCCTTACTCTGAATGCCAATGACAAATTTATGTATAAACTTCTAGCTGCTAAAGTGCCACTAACTAACCCGCTGCACCCTCGGCAGGCTTCTGGCCCCCCCCCCCCCCCCCCCATCAATCAAAGCGGAGGACGAGTGCATTGGCACGGCGCCTAGATGTATGCTTTATGCATTGAAATATCTATGAATAGAGTAGGCTAAGCACTTACAATAAGCACTCCCACGTTGATGACTATTAAAAGAGCGAGGCCTGCTACTTTTTTGTTCCTTCTTTGGATTGAATGAATGCATGAAAACGCTCCCTGACAATGTCAATGTGCCCTCTGAGCGCCCAGCTTTTTAATGATTTATTTGAGAAAATTTACACGTGAGCGCCAGGGGACGAGCCAACAAAAACCAACCGAAAACCCCAACACAAGATGAATGGAAGCGGTGCCCTCCGCCAGCATATATGTATGTACGTATGTACGTACATATGGACTTGGTTCCTGGTTGAATTAAGTTGCCAGACCATGAAATGCTTTGGCACGTACCTAGCGCCAATTCTACGAAGCTTTTTGCATAAACAAAAGGTAAAGTGAGAATGGTGGTGCTGAGGCTACGCTTTGTTTTCTCCACCTCCGCCAGCTCCAGCTCCTCCAGCTGATGCCGCTATCTACCACCTTTTTTTTGTGTGTATAGTATGTTATTTCAGTTACAATTCGCGAGTTTTTCATATTCCTTTAACGATTTATCATGCGAAAATTGTCTGGGGCCAAAGCTCTTCGCTCACTTTGCATATATGCCAGGTAAACGCACAGTGGTTCAGCCATTGACAAAAGTCAGCTTAAGTTTTGTATGCATTTCCACAACGGTCAAGTTGACGTCTTTATATTTTTTTTCTTAAATATTTATCTTTTAAGCTTTTTAACCCTAACCAAGGTATGAAGGTAGCGAAACCGATCTGGAACTGAACCTCTTTATCTTTGGTACCCGCGCTATATACGCTACAGGCACATTCGTTATTGTTTCACTCATAATGAAATTGCAGCATCAACTTGGAATGTGCCTCTATTCTCTTTGTCTCCTATGTGTCTTGCAAAGTTGAAAGCAACAGCAATATAAGCTGTAATCTATGTCCCAGTCTAGCTTACGGAGTGCTTAATTCAGAATCTTCTTCTGAACTGATTGAATTTCAAAATGCAAGATTTGATTTTTTTTTTGATTAATTATCTTACATCTATTTTGTTACTTTTTGATAGCAACTTACGATGTAATGATATTAGTGTATATTCTCTTAACAATTTATGTTTGTATCGGCGTTATCGTATCGTTGTATCGTCTTGGGAGTTGCGAAGAGAATATGCTCTTGAGTCTTCTTCCGACTCTGACGCCATTTATTCTCCTTCTTCGCAGTATTCGCCTCGCTAGCCGATTTAGGTGTCCTCTGAGCCTCTCGAGGTAGTCTGCAGCTTTCTTGTTAATAACGTCGCCTATCATAGAGACGTTAATTTCCTTCTCCAGCCTTCTCGTGCACATGTACCAGGGCGTTTCCGATAGTCTGCATAGTAGTTTGGCTTGGAGAAGACGGACCTTGTTTGGGTGGGTTATAGCTGCAATTCCATATACTTGCAAGCCGTATCTCCAAGCTGGTGAAATAATTGCCTTGTATATGTGTATAGAAGGTATACCTTGTTCTTTAAGGACAATTTGTTTCTGCTATTTAGCATCCACCACAATTGAGCTGCTCTTAATGAATCCAAGCACACTTTCTCAGAGAATTTGTGGTCACTTTGTAATAGAAAACGTGAAACTGGAATCATTTCTGCTATCAAATGGTGCAAGTATTTGTGATCAGTATTAACAGCGGAGTCGATATAGCCATCTACCCTACCAAAAGTTCGCGAGCGAATTCGGGCACGAAACTCAAAGCGAATAAAAAACGAGTTAAACATTCTTCGTTTATGATACTTGTGTCTCTCAGATTGCGACAGGCGAACATTCGTATGCGAATACTCGCGAAAAACGAATACTAACTAATAACTAACTAACCTTCGCTTGTGTGTCGGGTCAGTCTGTCCGTCCGTCTGTATGAACACCAAGATGACAGATATATAAAGCGCCAGAGCAATCAAATATCAAATATACGGGGGTGCAAGGTGGAGACAGAAGAGGAAGGAGACGGCAATTTTCTCTATTTTCTTTCGATTGGTTCAACTAGTAATCATTATTTTAGTTTTTAACTTTACTTTGCCTGGGACTCGAACTCTGGACCTCGGGGAAACATCAACACGAAAGGCATCTTACCGCACTTGACTACCAAGCTCGCGCGTTAGGACAATAAATAATGCAGTCAAATGCTAAGCACTCAGCTGCCTTTTTTATATTCCGAAAGCAGGGAATTCGAACTTGCGAGTTACATGCGGTGTCTTTTTACAGTTTTCTAAATGTTAGGGCGGTTTTCTAGATTATTTTTCTATATTTTAGGGCGATTTTCTCAGCATGCCGAATATTAGTTGCCCCTTTTATATTCCGAATGCACTGAATGCGTACTTGAGAATTACAAGGGGTGTCTTCTTAATATTTTTCTATTCTTTAGGGCGATTTTTTAGACTTTTTTGTCTATATTTTAGGGCGAATTAGAATTAGAAAAAAGGCATTTAGATATTCGCCCTATTTTAAGACACCGTGCAATGTATTTTTTTTCTAAATTCAATATCGAATTCGCCCTTAATTTAAGAAAGTGTTGAGGAAACAATCTAGAAAAATTACCCTAAATTTAAGAAAAAATAAATCGAATTTTTAAATTAGGGTTGTTTTTTCTAAGTTTAACAAAAAACTGTCTAAAAACAAGAAAGAAAAATTATTTAGGGTGCATATCTAAAAACTAGAAAATAAATTTTTTGAGTGTATTATTCATTATTTGAGGGTTAATGCAGCTAGACTAATATTGTAGGAATAAGTGGGAGAAACTTACCTTTTCCCAGTCTTTCAAGTTTAGCCGATAAGGTATCCACATAGCCTGACTTAAATATAGCCAGGTCCATGCCTTTTCTCATTTTTTTTTCTTCCTTAATTTTTATTTCTTCCAATATCCAATATCCAAACAGATGCATTTGGAATGTATATTTTAAAATTTCCTTCTTTTGATATTAAAATATCCCCTTGTTGGGTTTAATGACCTTTTTCATCCTATTTCATATCCTTTGTTAACATTAAATGTATATTTTAATATCCAAAAATGTTTAAATTCATTCAAATGAAAAATAGAAAAGAACCATTAGAATGGATACCAAAATCATTCAATTTATAACTTTAAATATCCCTTTCACATCGGGTTTCACTTTGTTATTTCTGTTTTAAAATGCTCTTTAGTTTAGTATAAAATCATTCAATTTCAAAATAGAAAAGAACCATTAGAACGGAAACTAAAATCATTCAATTTATAATTTTAAATATCCCTTTCATATTGGTTTTTACTTTTTTATTTCTGTTTTAAATTTCTCTTTAGTTTAGTTTTGTATAGACTCATTTATTTTTTAGTTCTTTCCTGTTTATTTTCTTACTCTTGCCATTTGATCATTTCTCATAGTTCTGCATCCTTGTCAATTAGATTTTTAACGCCAATTTCAAAAAGACTCGCTCAGTTTTTTCTAAATTCTGACCCACCCGTTAACCACTGTGCCAGGCATATATTATTGTTTTACAACCCGAGGGCGTTTTTCTCTTCTTTTGCACTACGTAAATTTAGTCACGTTGTTTAAATAATAAACTGCAACTCACACAGACACACCGCCACCTATGAAATAATGCAAAATATATCTCAGACACACAATCAGACAAAGGGCAAAGTTATGATGACAATGAGCATACGTTATGCCATTTATCCCACGGTTTGGTTTGGCTTTGGTTTTGGTTTTTACTGCATATTGTCCAAAGCCGACGGAGAAACTGATGTCAGATAGGCTACAACTTAATCAGTGAAACAGGCAGGTTGCTGCGGTTCGTAGGCTACATACCATTAAAAAAATTAAGCGCAATTAATTATGGTTTATCGCTGAACAAATATCTTGGCAGTCTAATTAGCATGAAATATAAAAAAAATCTACGATAAAATGTGTAATTTAATGGTCGTAATCAAGAAGGGGTATAAAGAGTGAAATTGGTTTGGGGAATAACCGTTAAAGTCAAGTAGCGATATAGATCAACTTGTTATTGAGCTGAAATGACAACAATAAAACTGGTTTAAACAATGCTGAAATAAATGTGCGTTAGTTTAGGGCTTGATGATGCATTTAAAGATGTAAAATCAAACAAATGATAAGTTGAAAATGATGGAAAATGTTAAGTATTTTGGTCTACAAGTGGAATTGGAAAAGCATTTGAACACTTTTTACTTTGCCTAAGACTAAAGCTTTATATTCAAATCACTTTCCCCTCTCAAAGTATTCGATGCGAATGATCACTCGAGTGAGACCACCTTGACAGCAGTATATTAACAGATGTTACATCTTAAATATCTTCTGTAGTTGAATTTGTATCCAACCGCAACTTTGAACTCACTAAATCACATTTCTGCCAACAAAATAAAACCCTGCACATAATTAGCATTTTCACTTCAGCACACACTCACGCACACACACACATATGTGGTACATTTCCATACTCCCAGAACAATTTGTTAACCCCTTCCTCCTGCTGCGACCAACTATGGCCAGGAAAATAAAAACAAAAACCAACTTTCCAACAACCTACTTTCGTTAAACCCCCTCCACCCTGACAAAAGGGTTACCAAAAATAGCAAGGCCTGGCCATATAAAGCCCACAGACTACAGACATCCTCCCATCCTCACATAAGGCCATAAAATAGTTGTCGCAACCTGACGGCGGATAAGCATCTGGCCTCCACTCTGGAGTCTGTTGCTTTCTGATTACTTCGTTAAGTTGCTTGTAGAAACAAATTGTTTCCAAAGAAAGGCAATGGAAATAAAAATTATTACCCCCTTTTACCAACCGTTCGGTGGGGCCAAAACGGGGTTAAAGGTAATGCCCAAAAACAAACACAACATGAAAATTGTGAAAGGTGCCCCAATTCTAGTTTATGCTGGATCCTATGATCTTGCTCTAGTCAGACACATTCATTCTGCCCGTCGAGGCTCCTGTCAAAATATGTTTTCCACTCTGTCTCTTATCGGTGGATTGTCATCAAAAACAACCAATTTAAAAGCCACTGGCTGCACTGCTGGGAACTTCATTAGAGAAGAAAGTCCCCAGGGGGAGTGACAGAGACAGAGAGAGAGATGATGACCTGAGACCCTTTGACTACTAATTTTTAGTAGCTTCGTCTTTTTGTTTTGGAGAGTGTTTTGTCAAAGCTAATTAGTACGTTAAAGCATTAACAATGAAATGCCCAAGTGATGAATATATGAGCAAGTCTAAGCAAAATAGAAAAGTCAAACTAGAGATGGTCAAGTGAGTACGGATCGTGATACAGAATTTTGGTTTGTAAATATTTGTTCAAGATGTTTAAAAGTTATAATATTTGACCAAAGCACAAAGTTTTTCCGCTGAAACGGATAAAATATGTTCTCAAAATTATAGCTGGTTTGCCAATTATTGTGTTGGCAAAATGTAGTCCTCATTCACGAATCCATCTTATGTTTATGTCCTGCGATTATTAATGTTAAGTTTGATGAGAAACTTGCTAGACACACTATTAAGCTTTTATACCGAAGAGCACCTTAAGGATGCACTTCGCCTCAAAAATATATCAGCTTATGTGAAATACATTCAATGGAGGGAGACTATAACACTACAATTGCTGAATGACTCCCTTTGAATTAAGCAACCAGAAGCAAACGTCTTTGACCCTATAAAGTATATATGTTTTTCGATCAACATAAACAACTGAGACGATATAGCCATGTCCGTCTGTCTGTCCGTCCGGCGTTATGAACAAACAGATCCCGGTCCATTCACATTACCCAGCTTTAAAAGACATATCTCAGCTCCCACAACATTTCGTTGTTAGTGGTTGGCACTAAATCGGATCTAGATGCAATTTAGAATTTGTGAGGCCTCATTTGGCACTGCAAAGCAGTGCAACACTCTGAAGCAGCTAGAGGTGCATTTGAAAAAGGTGTGGGGTAATATTGTTTCAAAAAGTCCCCCAAGACTTGGCATATTCAAATCCGGGCGGTTATAGATATTAGAACAGATGTAGGGCAACCCATTTTAACATATAAGTTCTCTCCGGACTACATTAAGAGTTTGCTTGCTATTTAAAATAAAAAAGTTTGACTCTTTGTGTATATTGCATGTAAAGCAATTTCCTATGAGATATTTGGATAGTAGGTTTTTTTGATACTGGATTGATACAAATTTTTCGGGTCATGTCATAACTGCGTTTGTTTTCCGATCATAAATGGTTCTTTAGTCGGGACAAAATGGTACCCTAGCCGCGATTCTTCTTAAAGAGTCATTTTAAAGCCGTGCGTCTGATCGGTTTTCAATCAGTTTCAAGTCATTTGAGAGACTTTTTTCACATTTTGGCATCTCTTTTGGATCATCAAAGTGGGGCTGCAAAACTATCGATAGTGGGTACATCGATAGTTTTTAACTTCGATGTTTCAAAACCTCGATGTTTTCCAAAAAAACATCGATATATCGTTAAAACATCCAAAATTTTTCAAATATTTTAGATTGCGGTAAATACCATATATCTTATGCTATATTAAGAAAAATATATATAATGTTATTAATTTCTTAATAATAAACGAACAAAATTTATATTTTCATTTTTTTTTAATTGGACTTTGCACTTTGGAACACAAATTTCGGTTTGATAATGCTGCGTTTAACCAAATTGACCTTTTTTTTTTTGCTTATTAATCAAATTTTGTCGTATTTCAACTAATAATAATTGTAAAAATAGACCCAAAAAATCTGGCAGCACTGATGCAGTGAAGCATCCGATATATCGATGTTCAATTTTTAACATCGATACATCGGACCATTTTGAAAACCTCGATACTATCGATAGTAACATCGATAGTTTTGCAGCCCTACATCAAAGGGAGTCTGACAAGACTCATCAAAGTGATTTTTATGAAAATGATCTTCCAAATGTTGGGTGGGAAGTTACATTTGAAATAGTATTTGCGATAATAGGGAAAAGTCTCAAAAGGTTCCATGTTTAGAAAGAAAGTGTAAAGATGTCAAGCACTAAATGTTTTTATGATACGACCTCCTCACGAATTAAATTGAACCAATTACATGATGTTCTTGTAATTCATGAATCTTTCCTTTTATAATGAAGACATTTCATCTATATATGGCTCAATGGAGCTAACCCAGCGAAAATAGTACTATTAATATAAAGATTAATTTTAATATAAAGAATTTTAATAAATAGAGTATCATAGCACAGTATCGTCTACAGTACAACTGAGATATGTCGCTTTTGTTGGAACATAATATCAAACCTGAAGAATTTAAATTTCATAGAAACCATCAACAAATATTTTCACTCAGCTCTGCATTCATCAAAGACCAAACAATATTAAGCAAAATCCTTCGCTTTTAAAATGCAAAAAGCGTTTGTTTTAAATAATGTTGAAGGAAGCAGAATTATAATTAGAGAAGGAATTACATCACATACCACAGATAAATTGATTTTATACAAAATGTTTGCTGTGGTATTACCAGTTCTTGTAGAATTCTTATTATCTTTTCTAAGGATACTTTCCCATCTAACTGAGAAAAAAGATGAACAAAAGATAACCAGTTTTGGATACTAAAATATCCATTTAATATTAATATTGGATCTTATATTTTCTTGCAACAGAGCTAAAAATCACTGAAGGATATGAAAAAGAGATATTAAAATATCAAAAAAAGGCAAACAAATTTTTATTTCAATTGAATCGTTTTTTTTCGGTTTGCTTCAGGTAGTTTGACAAAGATACTTTGTCTGGTTTATTAAACATAATATGTTTATTTTCAGCATATATGTACATATCGCTTACGTACTTCAACACCTTCATCACTCAAAAATCACGATTTTAAGTTAATGTTAACTAGATCGTATTTTGCTTCTTTTATTTGGGGTTCATTATTGGCCGTCTTCCCTCATTGCAGGCAAAACAATGTTTGGCTCAGTTTTATTTATTTATTGCGTAAAAATGTTCACATTTCTATCTTTTATAAACAATGGGTTATCTTCATTCATCGAAAAATTAAGGTTCAAGGTTTTTGAGTAAAGTTTTTGGCCAAATAATTTGTTTAAACTACAAAATATTACTCCGAATTAATTCATTATTGGAAACGAATTTATACTTAGACTTAGTTCATATATATTTAAACTAGATCAATAATCGTTTTTTTAAACACTTAAGTGAGCGTCCACCTTTTGTATATAACCTTGTACATCGCTGACTTTAGAAATTAATATTAAAATCTTATATGAGTTTTGATAAATATTACCATGGTTTTGTTAAGCTGCTTGCTTTTGAAATCATTCACTAAGCTTAGAGGATCATGGGGCATTATGGGTGCCAATCGTAGCAAATAATGGATACCTATATCGCTGATTTGACCAGGTAACAAAAGATCTATCTTGGTGGTATATCTCTTGATGGTCTCTTTTTATTTTAAGGAATAGTTTTTGTAGAACGACATCGAAATATTGGGTTCGGAAAATGGTCAAGTTAACCTATTATTTCAAACTCGTTTAAAGTTATAAGATTTCAGTATGCAGTGAACCGGTTCGGGTTCGATATATCTTTGTTATGCTGCAGACCTTGATCCTCCGACTTTTTTAATCTCCATATTTTAGAATCTTTTTAATTAGCATTTCAAACTTAAAATTTTTTACTAGATATACTGAAAACTGCCAAAACTATTTTCGCTAGGATAAATTGTAAACTAAAGTGCGGTTTTTGAAAAAAGTACTATTGAGTATTATTGAACATGTGCCTTGAAAAGTCAGCCGTGGAGCACTCACTTGACCAACGTGCAATGGCCAAGCCTTCCACAGAAACATTTCAATATTTTCAACTCATTCACTCTGCCATCGGGTCACACTGCCATCTCTAACTACGACTTGCATTTCAAGTGTGAAAAGCATATTTTGTTGTTTTTTCTTGTGTATTTTCCTTCAAGTCATTATGACATTGGCATTAGCATAATACGCGTATTATGCGTATTAATTACAGCGCAGACATTTGCATTTAAACGCCTATTTTGTACCACTGGAGGTACATGGTGGTGGGTCTCGGGCTGTGGCTTCGGTAGCCGAAAGCTTGGAACTACTACATAATTATTGAATTAGAAGACAATAGAGCCCTTAAAGAGGTAGGGACAAGATGCGTACGTTTTGATACTGCAAGACCACCCGAGCGTAAAAAAAAAAACACCGAGGAGATGTGAAATTTTGTTTGGAAGATGAGACCCAAAACAGAAAGAGTTATTATGTGGAAATTTGCATAAATTTCACGCCTAGCTAAATCAAATGAGGCAAAGAGGAAGCTAAGCTGCAGTGGAAAGGGTTGCTAATAATTGGTTAATAGGCGTTGAATTTTCTGGGTGCGTGTGGTCTTAGTTCAATCAATATTTTATTACCTTTATTTTTAAATTATTTTTATTTCCTTTCCTCAACCCAACATATTCAAAAATGCGCTACCCAAATGATGTACATCACTGAAATGTTCCAACAATGATTTGGTACACTTTTTATACAGTTTATCACAATCGCTGCCAGCTTGACCCAAATGCTCAGCCTGCAGATAATCATTGTCAGAGTGTTCGGCTAATGAATCCACAGAACTGGAAGGACTGAAAAATAATACCAAACAATTAGGTAAGCTAAATGTTCATCTTATACCTACTTACGTGAGTAAAATGTGTAAGAGTTCTCCCAGAAGACCATTTCTTTTATCGAATGGAGCCGCAGCACTTTCACAAATGCTCTTCAGTACACACTCTCGTCCATTCAGTTTCATACGTATGGCCAAAGTCTCAAAACCCTGATATACTGCCCAGCGATAGCTATCCAGTACAGCGGGACTATGTTCTTCCACTGTTCTGGTACCAAGTTTTGCATCAGATTTTGACATAATTTTTTGAAATATGGTAGCATTTTCGCTTAAGATTCGCTCGGTGATTTCTTGCACACTTTTGGTGCGCAATTGTTCGGCTCTGTGGGGTAACGGGTATGATGCCTTGAAGACATAACCAACGACCACAGCTTCCCCAATCAAATCATCCACCGGTACACCAAAACCTGAAATAAACTAAGAAAGTGTTTAGTATTCAATGGCAAATTGCACACACCAGATATTATTTGGCAAAAATCTGGTAACACTTGATTTATATTCCTCGCTGAAGAAATTACTTAAAATAAAGACTGAAGTAATTACTTTTCAGCGCATATAAATGCAATTTAATACATTATTACTTACTTGAAGTACAGCGGGTCCCGTTTTGGGATAAATCAACGGAAGCCAGCGTGCTTTTCTCACCAAAAGTTCTCTTTCACTATAAGCCCAGGCATTGGAACTTAGAAAGACCAACTGCACTAGATTTAATATCTTCATAGCTTAAAAGTTTTAATCAGACTAAATGCCAAAACATAAAACACATTTCGACTGGACTCTGTTTCAGCGAAAGTGTCAAGTGATACCCAAAATAAGGCACAATATTATAGACGCCACTGTTACTTCAAATTGTGGAACACACAACTTCGCGTTCTTTCAATTAGCACTTGACAGTTTGCTTTCACCACACAGTAAGTTGAGCTAATTTTAACTAAATTATATTGGTTTATTGCAACTAAAAAAAGATTTTATCTAAATTGTCATGGAGTTCGCTAAAGTGTTGTAACAGACTGCGGCGACACTCCTTAAACACTTGATGGCAACCGGCGCCGGAATGTCCCATCTTTTCGGCATAATAATACTCATTATCAGCATGCTCGGATAGTTTGTCCACTGACGTTGAGGGTCTGTAAGGAGAGGCAAGTTATGGCATAGAATTCGTTGAAATTATTTCCCTTTAACTTACGTCAGCAGAATGTGTAACAGCTCAGCAATTAAACCATTCGTATAATGAAAAGGTTCTTCGGCTGCCTCGCAAATACTTTTGAGTACGCAAATCCTTCCTTGATAACCCAAGCGATTCGCCAAACCCTCCAGTCCCTTGTAGGCAGCCCAACGATAGCTGCTCAGCACTTTATTCGTACGGGTCAGTAGTTTTCTGGTATTCTTACCCAGATCATCCACACCCACCAGAAAGTTCTCGAACATGGGTTTTTGCCTGCGTGCACCCGTAATTCCCGGTGTGGGTACTTGATTTAGCGGCAAGGCTGTTGGCGTACGCAAATCATCTGGTGTGACGGGTAACCAATATTCTACTTTCAGTACATAACCCGTGGTAACAGCCTCATAGGTAAGATCCTCCAAAGGGAAGCCCAAGCCTCCAATAAACTGCCAGTAAAATTTTTTAGCAATTATTAATGAAATCGGTCTGCCTTTTCTCTCCACTCACCATAACACGCGTGGGCGAAGTTGTTGGAAATATCAACCAGGGAATGGGTGCTCTCTTACTGCGCTCAAGCTTTGACAAGCTGCCCCAAGAAGCTTCAGCCGAGGACAGTAGGCAGTTTATAACCATGTAACCCACTAAGCTTACTGCTATTCTCAATTTCATCTTTCCTATTTTGATGTGTGCTCTTTTCGACGATTTAACTCCAACTGAACTAGAAAAATATATTCTTAAAATTTCTTTGGAATTAATCTAGAATCAAGAGAAATGTTACACACATTCTATTCATTAACACCTTCCAATTGACGCGTTCCACTCTGACGAGAAGATGCCGGCTTGGCGAGGTCATGTGGAAACCGCTGTAAATCTCGCATATTCCAGTTCTTGACTCTGGCGCTGATGAAAAAGTAATTAAGAGACAACTGCAATTCTTTTGTTTTTGTTTCCTTGGAAACTTATTCATGACTTTGGTTTCTTACGGCGGGGAATTGCGAAAACAAAAATCACAAAAGAAAACACTTTCAACTTTCTTAGCATTTTGCATGTATAATTATACATATGAACCCTATGTGGGGTTCAAACGTGATGATTTTATGAATATGAATACCTTAACAAATCGAGTTTCTACATGTAATCAAACAAGGAAGTCCAAAAGATCCAAGTCCTGGTGCAAAATTTACACAACAAGTAAGTGCCTATTTCTCATTTTCTACTTGGAGCTAGCTATCACACAAATTGCTAGTTTATTCGTAAGCATTAATGTTTACTTTGAGTTCGATAAAAAGAAGTAAGTAGTAAGTTTAATAATTTAAGGACACAGGGAAAAAGGAGTTATTGTTGATGATCCATTTGGTGATTTTAGTATCCATTTTGACTCGATATTAACTATAATTAATATTAATTATAGGTAATATCCTTTTTTGTATAGTGTCCATTTAATGCAGGGCCAGTAATCATTGAAAGTTTTATTATAAAAACTATAAAGTAATGATTAATTAAAATTTATATTGATGTACTCACATAATAATGATTCATGTTGAACGATACCATAAAAACTTAACCAATGATCAATATTTTTAACGAATTTGAGGACATTTCCACTGAGAACAATCAAAAATTTCTTAGTAAGGCTGCATTTACACAGCCCAACGCATGAGACATGACGATAAAAAAAATGATAATTTCGAAATTGACAAATCAGATTCCATTTACACTGAATGTCATGTCGTAGCATGTTAACAAATAAGTGTTCAAGTTCAAGCTAAAACATTAGATCAAATTGTGAACCTTTGAAAAAAATTGAGTTGTTAGTTTTTATTGATTCGTCAAGATATACACATGGAGTCTAAAGTTGAGGGCCAGCTGGAAGCGGATTTGTCAGCGTTGGTATTGGTTTTATTGCTGTTGACAACGACGAGGACGAGCCGAAAGCCAAGAGCTCTTGCTGCGTGGACGAACCAAACTTAACTCGCCCCCAAGAGGGAAAACTCTTTGTTTCTCAAGAAATAATTCACGACGTGAACTAAACTACTTCATTAATACATTCATGCATCATGTATAATTCCACTAAAAGTATCATGCGACAGATTCGCATTTATCCAACATGACATTTACATTGAACACGTGACAAAATGAAGGCCTACTAGCTTAACATTTCGTCATGTGTCGAGCTGTGTAAAGGTAGCCTAAGACTACTTTTCTACCTCTATTTTTCTCTGACAGCTATACTATATAGATGACCGATTTCAACCAAATTTAGTGGAATCATGGGAAAGCATAGCAAACTAAGTTATTAAAAGTTTTGAAACATATGGACATAGGGTCGAAAATGCTTTCGTCTCCCTTTCCCCATTTTCAATGAATCTTAATGCATCAGACTTTTTTTCGTTAAACCATAATTTAGAATACGCTCTTTAGGAATTTACATATTTTAAAACAATGCAAAAAAATGAGTTTCATAATTTAAGCAAAAAGCTTTGACTAGTTACGAGTAACGACTACTTATCAGCCGCCCCAGGTATCTAACAATTTGCTTACTTAACACCTATTTTTCTGTTCTTCCTCAATTGTTCTTTACCCATTCTTCAGCTTTGCCATTTTTGAAAGTGCTTTTCAGTTCACTTAGCGCACTCTTCAAGATGAGTTCCAAGTATTCGCAAGTTTGTTACTTTTACATCTTGGCCTCAAATCTTGGCCTGGCCCAAGCCATACTCTTCTTTCCACGCGGTGCTTCTTTTGGTGTAATTATTTCAGAGCTGGAATTTTCGAAGCAGTTAAATTAAGTTTCCATTTCTCAGTTACTAACAGCGGTGGCCATTCCCTTGGATTTATCCAGACAAAATGTGTATTTGTCTTTTAATTTCGAGTCCAACTATGCTTTGCCCTCAAATGATTCGTACAATCAGTGGATTGACAGGGTGAGTCGATTAACATACGAAAGAGTTTGAAGTGATTTAGCCATTTGGTTCTCTTAGTGGGATCTGGATGAGCAGTTCTTGGGCGTGGGCAGTAATGTCACACCCATCAACGGTCGCCTTGGTGGAGCCTATGACGCCACTGAAAATGAATTGAGAAAGCGTTCGGCACCGCCACCCTTGAGGCGTTATGACTTCTATCGCAGCATTATCAATTACTTGGCTCATTTCGGCTTTAATGGCACCGCCTGCCTGCTGCGTACGAATTGTGAGGTCAGTGAGAGCCCTCTGGATGCCCACAATGGCGTATTGGGTAGCATAATTCAAATTCTATTCATGTAGGTGAATGAGGTGGACCAAGTGAGGCGCACAGCTAACCATTATACATATCTCCCCGTTGCAGGCCCTCAACAAGTGTCGAGGAAATGCATTTGCAGCACGTGAATGGCCTGTACGAGGCCTCCTATGCGGGCACGCACGGATTGGGTTGCTCAGATTACGTGGCTAACTGCGAACATAACTTGCTGGACTTGATAAGCATTGTGATCTAAGAATGAGTTACTGGGAACAAGACTTTACCAGCAATAAGCAATAGAAGTAAAACGAAGGAATAAGCTTTAAGCCTGGAAACAAAATATAAGATAAAAACGACAGATTAAACAAAAATTTAACACTAATTCTAAGAAGCAACCATTTTTTAGTTAATATGTTGTCTGAAAAGCTTCTCTATTTTTGATTATTGCTTTTAACATAGAACAACTAATCTGCTAAAAGGTTATGGCAATATTTGCAGAACTCTTTTCTATTGAAAAAAAGGAAAAGCACGCAACTACAAAATGATATCACCCTTTTAAGACAACAATACCTAAAAACCATGTGTGCATTTCTATTACTCTTCAGCCTTCCCCACCTTCCTCTTAGCCAAGCTTATTATTACTACTCAAGTTTCCTTCAACCTTTCTCAACCTTTGACGGTCATAAGCACTTCAGCTTCGATGCCTCACCATTGTTCCAAATCATTTGTCTTCTAATTATGATTTCAATAGTTTTTTTTCCTTTGGACGAAATCAAAGAAGGCGTAATTCGCTCTCACCAGCCGAAAAACCATACGTTGAAAGGCTCCTTTTTATTTTTGAGGCGGCAAATCGAATCAAAGAAATAACAAACAAACAACCAAAAAAAAAAAAAGTTTGTATGTGTTTCGCACATTGTTGACGGACCGGAGAGACCGCAAAAACACAAAGAGGCTTCACAAAAGAAGCGGAAAAAGCGATCAAAGAGGCAAAGAAAGGAAAGAAAAGAAACCGCTGGCAGCGCCTCAACACACGCACGCACACACATAAACCAATATCCAGGCGACCAGCTTAGGTCCACATATCCTTTGTTGCCAGGACATTGCATCGTCTTAAGCGCTTTAAGCGAAATTAAAACATTTCACGCAGAGAGGGCCAAAGCAAAAGTGACAGTTATGCAAAATTTTTGCAGCTTTTCACATACTCGGATACATGCAGGAGGAAAGGGGAGCCATTTTCGAAATGCTAAGGTGATTGTAAATTAGGCGGCTTTCATTTCTTTTCTCAAAAATAAGATGTCGAAGGTATGCTAGGAAATACTTAAAGCAAGGCTGCAAGCGTGTAAAAAAAACACGTTCAAATCAGAAGCCCGGAAATTGGGTTTTTATTTAGCTGTGAACCGAAATTCTTAAAATATAAAATTTAAATATGAAAACTATCAAATACATACTGCCTAGCTACTTTGTTTAGTATTAGAATCGACAAAAAAGTTTCGCATTTCGCTCTGAAATGCTGGTAAAGTCCCCACCCAAATAACAGCAATATCTTAACATATCTTCGGAAATAATTTTCATAAAAATTACCGAGAAACTTAAAAAAAGGAGAGTGTAAGTTAAAGTTGGCCCTGCCCGTCTTCGAAATACCTGTTACTCAGGGCAATTAGTGTTTAATAACCTTATGCGGCTCAGATAAGTATGCAACGTTTTTGTAACTCTGCCATTTATTATCCGATCTTTATGAACATTTTTGAGATTGTAGATATTGGCCACACACTGCAAAATGTGAGCTCAATATCTTAAACAAATGTAGGAGATATTCAACTTCTTTTTATTTGCGTGGCCAAAAATTGAAACAAACTTGATCTAGGTGCAGACAATACTAGTCTACATTTAAAATTTGGGGGCTCTAGCTCTTCTATTCTCTGAGATATAGGCGTTCATACAGACAGACGGTCAGACGGACATGGCTATATCGACTCGACGATTGATGCTGATCAAGAATATATATACATTATGCATACATTTGCTCGACTTTAGTATTCCCTTTTTACTCTTCAAGTAACGGGTACAATTATCTTACAGCTATTTTTAGTTTACCCTTTTCTTTAGTTGAGTATCAAGCAACATGAACGACATCCACAATTTGTAACGTTAGATAGACTAACACTGTAGATTCAGAAACAGCGGATACACAGTTCAGGAATATATATATATACCAATTTCGGATGTTCGAATCTTTTGGAGGTAAAGAGTTTGTAGTAGTCGGGCTAGACCGACGTTCTTACTACCTGGACATCAATTATAACGATCTTAAACTAGACTGATATTAATTTTACCAACCGTGCTCCCATTTCATCCAATTTTTACGATTGTGAACACAAACATTTCAAATTCATAAACTTCCATGTTACCAGATAATAAAAGATTTCTGGATCCTCGATAGCAATTATTTTTCGAAAAAAGGGTGGTAACTCGAATCTCGTTCTTCAACTCATCAATTGTTTCATAATTGTTTGCTTAACATTTGTCCTTGACCGCTCCCCAAAGATAATAATCTAACGGTGTCAGATCACAGCTTCTTGGCGGCCAATTCACATCTCCATATTTGCTGATTATTCGATTATCGAAAATATAGCGCAGAAGACGATTCGGATGGTCAATTGGCTTTAGCTGCTGCACCAATTGAACTTTGTATGGTGCGCGAAATGTCCAATTGTTGAGACGTCGATGGTTGTTCACGCACATTTTCAGCAAACGCAGCAATGTTTTCAGTCGATCGCACCGGACGAGTAAGTAGACGGGTTGGTTTATCCACCAACATTCCAGTTTCACGAACTCGCTTCACGAATTGATCCACAAATTGAGTTTTCGGAACATTTTTTTTGTTAAATGTTTTATTCAAATTTCGCACAGATTGAGTCGAGGACTCACCACTTTGGAAATATGTTTTTAATATTTCCCAACTTTCTTCAAGCGAATTGCGATCCCTTTCGTAAATGTCAAAGTTCTTAAAGTTAAATTATGAATAGTTCAAGTTCCAAACACTTGATGGACCACCCTGTAGTAACGGCAGATATACGTTTTTCCAAATAAAGCAACAAGAATGTGTTGAAATTCAAGGGTTCGCGTGCTGAAAACGCAAAAGTAAGGTGAAAATGAGAGCTGGGATGTACAAAAATGCATTCAAACAGAACGCAGAATTTTATCGGAATCAGATGACGGTGTGTAACAGCTGATTTAGGACCGATCGTTAGGGTAACACAGGTTTTATTTTAGATCTACTATCTACTTAGATTTTGAATTAATCACAAGATTGTAGATTCATCAAAACACGTCATCTAGTATATCCCATCCTTGAAATCAGTTAGCGTAAGATTTTTTGAAGTGTATTAGAACTGGGGTTTAATACATTTTAGTCCCCTAAGTCTGTAACTTATGTTCTGTTTTTGCGCTTCTTGCACTTCTTTTCGCAAGCCATCTGAGAAGCAAATCTATTGCCATTGCCGCCACAGCCGCGAAAGACAAAGAACTGACAGACATTTAAATCCGCATAATATGTCCAGCTAGGTACATAAGCGAGACACCTCGTCAGTCCATCGCCATTAACGGCAGCGGGTTGTCTACAAACTGCAAGGGAACGAAGCAGCGCAATTAGAATCTAATCAAATGCATCTCTTACCCAAACTAACCCTTCTTGGAGGCCGAGCTTAAGTCCAGCAGGGCGCAGAATACACAAATGAGAGAAATTAGTTTCATGTTGTAGAACTGTTCCTTAAGTGCTGCCAAAGAGAAAACTAAGATTATGCCGGAACGCAGAGCAAGTTTTATACCAAATAGCCTGAACTTTTTAATTATATATAGTTCATTAACTAATGCATTTCGCGGATCCATTACTGCACATCAAAACAAGATCAAAATCAATTTGAAATGGGCATAGTAAATTTTCCATTGAAATATAATAGTTTAATTAGTTCCGGCTTAGATTTACATGTTGTCCTTAGTGAAGCCGGTTGTTTGTTTTGGATGGCATTTGGACTTTGAAGTCCAGGAGGATCTTTGACCTTCTGGCGATTACCAACAGTTGTTTGGGGGCCTCTTGGCGGCCTCTTTCAAAGAAGCGTACCGTGGGGTGTGCAGATATTTCAGTCGTACCATGGAAATTGCTGGGAAGACACAGATGAGGGGTTCCAGAGTGTCTACGACTTCAGGTTCCATACATTTCATACCAGTGTTCACTAGCTGCCAATCATAATATGATTACAAAAAAAAATCGGTGGTTAAATTAAAGCTATATCAACACAAAATCGGTCAAATGAACCAAATTACTATCACGTATGACTTTACGTAAAAATAACTATTGCAATAGTAAATCGCAATTTGTAATTAATACCGATGCTTTCTGTAAGCACGTTTTTTAACTATATAGTCTGGCTGCCATGGAAAAGTAAGGTTAGTAAAATAGTCTTAGTAAGAAAAACATTTCTGTTATCAATGTAAGCCTCTTTAAAATTGGCATATATTTATTTTAATAGCTTTCACACAATTCTTCAAAGTTTTGTCAAAATCGGATGACTATAGGTTATGGCTGCCATAGCAATGATCGGTCGAGAAACTAGTTTTATTAAGAAAGATTTTTTTGTTTTCCAAGAAAATGCCTTCAAACTTTGTAAGTTTAATTGAAATCGGACATATATATAGAATAGCTGTCATACAATAGTAGAGTCAGAAAAGTAGTCTTAGTGAGAAAAACTTGTTTGTTTTTAGTGGAAAAGTCGTTCAAACTAGTTAGAAAATCGTACTGATGTTAACTTCCCTCTATTATTTTGTTTCTAATCAACAATCATTATATTTTTATACCTTTTCAATAGATATTATTATTTTTGTTCAGAAGTTTGCTACTCATAGAAATATTCATTTCCGACCCAATAACCTATGTATATTAAGCTGAGTTGATTGAGCTTTGACCGTCAGTGTGTCTGTCCGTCTGTCTGTCTGTCTGTCTGTACGCGAACTAGTCTCTCAGTTTTAAAGCTATCGAGCTGAAATTTTAATTTCAGACTGTCTAAGCCAAGAATTGGTGCAAGAAATCTGTTTGAATTTCCTGTTCGGTTCTTAACAAACATTATGCGTTGAACAATTATCAAGGGACTTCAACTTATCTTGCAGCTCTAGAATATTTTCGCAATTCAATCCAGTAAATACTTGAATGTGCCTTGCCTACAGACCGCACTGTCCAATTTGATGAAAATATAGCTTCTCGTTCTGAATTGACATACCGTTTAAACATGGACATTTGTCTTCGACCTCGATGTCATGCGATGAAGATTGCTCTTTAAATCTCTTCAACTTATCGTCAAACAAACGTTTTCTGACAAATGGCTCCAAACAGCTACGACTGCCTTTTGGTATAAACGCAAACTAGTCTCTCAGTTTAAAAGCTATCGAGCTGAAACTTTGCGCAGAGTCTTCTTTTTGCCGCACACGACAAATATGTCAGAACCGCTTGGATCGGATGACTACATCTCATAGCGCCCATAGGAACAATCGGTCGGATGTCTAGTTTTAGTGAGAAAAACTTTTTTCTTTTCAATGGAATCGTCTCCAAACTTAGTAATTGTAGGTTTTCAACGATTTTTTTTTATAATTCTAACAAGTATTATTAAAATCGGACAACTATATGGTATGGCAGTCATACAAAAGATAGGTCTGAAAACAGTCTAAATTATAAATTTGTTTTGTTTTTAAAGGTAGCATCCTGCAATTTTGTATTAGCTTGTTTCACATGCTTTCACATAGTTTTAGAAATTTTTGACCAAATCGGATGACTATATCATATAGCTCCCGTACGAACGATCGGTCGGAAAATGGGAAAAAGAGTATGTTTTGAAAATATTCAAGAGGGCACTTACAATTGTATAAAAACTTCGGCACAGACGAAGTATGCTTAGCTTTCTCGTTTTAAAATATTTTTAATTTTTTCTGTATGTTCTGAGATCATTAGACTAGGTGATAGGCCCCAAGCACTATGTAGCATCATCTGGAATGCATGGACCGCATAGGTTATCATTGAGTGCCCTTGACAGTTTTCTGTCGATTACTACCAATAATTGTTCGTTGGCGTTAGTGATATCCCATTTAACTTAGGTGGAGTCCATAGCGGCTACTTGTATCTCTTGGTAAAGAGAACCATTCTCTTTGGTATCTGAAACCGTTCAAAATTGTACTATACTATACTAAACAATTTAAACTACAGACAACGGTCGAAAGCCTTAATGAGTATATGTAGTTTGTTCCTGCTCATCCACATCAAATGTAATAGATCCATCTTCTGGCTCTGCAACTTTTATGACTTTGTGAAGTTGCTCGCTTTTCAACACTTCGTTCCATACTAAATGTCAGAGTCAAAGTCGTTTTCACTGATTTATGGACACAAAATTTTAAGTTTGACATTGATATTTGCCATGCAAGTACAACGTGTTCCTAATAAAATGTAAAAAACTTAAGCAGGTGTTGAGTGTAGCTATTGCGGTCGTCGCTTCCTGTGGTTAAGGCTCACAGGAATCGGGGGGCCGATACAAATTGATTTGTAATTAGTTGCAGTTGCAGTCAACAGTATGATTAACTTGCTCGGGGAGCATACTGCAGTGGGATGGTGGAGTTGTCTAAGGTTACAGGGCCACCAGCTGTAGGCAGGCGTGGCTACAGACATCACTTGAGATCTGGTCATGCATAAATTATATTATCCTAGGCAATTGACAGTTTCCTTAAGTAGTCGAGCGACTCAATGACATATGAGCATATGCACTAGAGAGGAGAGGGGGCGTTTTGGTGAGTTGTAAACGCATGTGTGTGTGTTAAGATATCCTTAGGTTCCTGTGGTTTACCATTAAATAACCTCAGCCATGTGTCAACAACTGTCCCAAAGTATCGCTAACAGTTGACAGTTGTCTGCAGTTCGTGCTATAAATCACCACTGGGGATCAGTAGCTCCTATTTCCATTTGGAGTACATTTTGCTGTTTTTTTCTTTCGTCCAGTTATTAAATTAGACTTAATCCACTTGACAATGCTTCTATGAACATTAATTGAATTCATAAATGCGCAGTTTATATGAAATTTATATATTAACTAATTACCGTGTCATTTGATTGTTATTTTTTGCTTTCACAATTGGATTAAAGTCCATAAAACGTAAAATGGCATTAAAAATGCTGCTTTTAATAAAAACACGCTTCGGCGTGAAATCCATTTGACTGGCTGGGCTTTTCGGTTTATTTTAATTAAGTTAATGAAATGCATTTGGTGAGGTTTTTTTGTGCTAAGTATGATGAAATAATCGAATGGATTATGTGGACAAATTGGAAAATGAACGCGATGGCTTAAAATATTAACTTAGAAATATTCAAATATTTTTAATATGAATTTTATAAAGAATTAATCAGATAGTGAAGCCATGAATTGTAGTTTGAAGATTATAATTGTAATTATTAACATTACTTTAATCATTTTTGCTTAGGGTTAGTGAAAATGAATTTCGATTTTGCTTATAAAGAAATTTTCGTAAAGAGACACTTAATATAATAGGCAGTTTACACTCAGGCCGGCATCAACAGGATATTCTTTTCTTTTGATTTTGGAAACGCAATACAATAACAATTGCTCAAAATATGAAAACTATTACAATGATTATGCAAACCAAAGATATTATGACTAATACTTTTAGAAGTATGAAATCTGTGCTTTTTATAACTAGACATCGGATTTTAGGTGGTGACACAAAATATCTGATTAAACACAAATTTGTTTCATGAAAAGTAAATTATTTGAAATCCTCATTAATTTTGCATATTTGACATATTAACATATCTTCGACCTAAACTTACATTTGAGAATATTTCAACCTATTTCGACTTATTTTGGAAGTGTAAAATGATTTTAGGTATTATACCTGTAATGTGCCTGGAGCAGTCTGAGAAATCGGTGGAGATTAGAGATTGCGAAAATTAGAGTAAAGCATCGTACTTCAAACCATTTTACGGTCTTTGACGATGCATTAAATACCAAACAAAAAACAATGTGAATAACAATATGTCTAAGACTATGGCTAAGACTTTCCAGATCTATTGTATGGGCGTTATTCTTAGCTGAAGGTTCTAAATGGCAACTCTAAAGTTAAATACCCAAGAAGCTTATTATTCATTTACCTACATAACTTTGATTGTTATTTTACTGACTTGCTATAAAATACCATCGATCAACGATGGTAAAGAAAATAGAACGAAGCAATCTGAATGTTTCAAAGCAATTTTCTATTACAGACAAATCAGTAAATCGGAAAACAAGTTTAATGCAAACAGACCGACATCAAGTCCACAATTTTCATACAGAACCCTGCCAGATGCAATGCATCAGCGATGGGCAGCACTTTGTGAGATACAGAGTAGCGTCAAGTCGGGTTTGACCGACTTTCTGATTTGTTATACTCTGTACCTTAGGCACATAGAGTATTATATTTTTGTGCAAAAGTATGTAACAGCCAGAAGGAAGCATCTCCGACCCTATAAAGTATATATATTCTTGATCAGCATCAACAGCCGAGTCGATATAGCCATGTACGTCTGACCGTCTGTCTGTCCGCATGAACGCACAGATCTCAGAGATGGTAAGAGATAGAGGTTTGACATGTATGGGTCATATGCTTCTTATATCTGCAGGCATATCAAGTTTATTTTGAATTTTGGCCACGCCCCCTCCCGCCCCCGCAATTAAGAAAAACACGTCATATGCTCCACAGTTTTAAAGATAGATCTTTCGTTTCTTCTAGACATATTTAGTAGTCAGGATAACTTATCGATCCGTTGATGTTGAAGATCGGATGAACGGTTGTCGAGTTATGATCAAAAGTCTGTTCGCTGCAGCAGCGCAGTAGCAGCGCTGCTTTAAGCTGCTACTTCAACATTAAAATTTATGCTGAGCATAAAATTTCGTTGGTACAGAGTATGTTCTTTAACGTTTTTATATTATTATAGAACTTATGCTTTAACAATCACTAGCTTTAACATTTATGGCGTACAATGGCAAATTAATAGCAAGATAACATCAAGTACGAATGCGGAGCTTATATCAATATCTGTGCTTCTTTATTTGATTCTACTAAGAGCTCAAGTCGAGCTCGGCTAACAAGCAATAATCAATGTCGTATGCTTTTTAAATAAGCCTATACTGAGCTAAAATCAAACTCTACCGAGCTAAAGTCGGGTTCAAGACAAGATCCGTACTCAAGTAAATCCTGCACGTATTTTGATCGAGAAAATTCGGAATCTACCGACTTCTGACTTTTGGAAAACATATTTTACGTTGTGTAACTCTGTCAACTATATGCTAGAAACTTCAGATCGATTTTTTAGTCGGTTTTAAGTTAAAACGAAAAAGCTAAGCTAACTTCGTCTGTGCCGTAGTTTTTATCAGACTGTTTTTCAGACCTATCTCTTGTACGGACGCTATACCATATAGTTGTCCGATTTTAGTATAACTTGGTAGAATTATAAAAAACATAGAAAACCTACGATTACAAAGTTTGGAGACGTTTCCATTGAAAATAAAAAAGTTTTGCATACTAAAACTAGTTTTCCGACCGATTATTCCTATGGGAGCTATGATATATAGTCATCCGATCCGGTTCCGACATATTAGTAGTGTGCAGCAAAAAGAAGACTCTGTGCTAAATTTCAGCTCGATAGCTTTAAAACTGAGAGACTAGTTCGCGTAGAAACAGACATACAGACGGACCGACAAAGCTCAATCGACTCAGCTCGTCACCCTGATCAAGAATATTATAGTTTAGGGGTCGGAAATGAATATTTCTATGCGTTACTAACTTTTTGTCAAAATTATAATACCCCTTGCAGGGGTATAAAAATATGCTTTAGGGGCAGTCTAATGTACCCATCCAAGGTATATCATTGAAATAGTTTGGAATATTGAAAAAAAATACCATATTCCGTAAATTACCCGCCATTCTATGATAGTGAGGTAAAAGACAGTTGGAGATTGGCTACGAAAATCCTTAAAGTAAATTCCGCATCTTTTGAGGAGAGCGAAGTCTAGAATTCATTTATCTAAAATTGCTTAGGCCAGGAAAGTTACCTCAAAAGATTATCTTATGCTATCCCAAAGAAGAACCACTCCCATGAACATTTCAATTTGTTTCATTTGACTGACTTTAGGGTGTCTTGAAATACCGCCAAACCACATCAAGGTTAAGACCAGCCATAGCAAATTGATGAGAAATGAAAGAGCGTCTAATCATTTGCTTATGTCACTAGTAAAACTCACATGTTTTTCCCACAACTAGACTTCCAATTCCTCTATATTTCCTCTACTTCTTTAGTTTTATCAGCTGGCATCAACACCTTTAGCATATTTCCATCATCATCATCATTATTCATATTCATATTCAGTCAAATAAAAATTTCATTGCATTCAACCCCCGTAGAGACATTAACACGCCCCAATCTAACCGTCTCGCTGCATTTATAATTTGATCGATTGCAGGCGCAAAAAAACCGCTTTGACATTAATTGACTACCAAATATGCACAAGCGCATGAAATTATGGAAAATCTTATTAAAGTCAACCGAAGGCAGAACAACAAAAACTTCATAAATGCTAATGTGCCAGTGAGAGCCTGACGGGTCGGCTAAAAATGATTGATGGTCTTAGACGGCGAAACTTCCACTAAGGCTGGTTAAGGCGGTGAGGATTCTATTTACTGCCGCAAGAAAAAATAATGAAAGAAAAAAGGAAAAGGATCGAAACATTTTCACCTTTTTCGAGGTTTCTGTGCGGCAAGCCAATTTAATCCTGGGCTTAAGCTACTTAATGTTGCAACATGTTTTCCAAGAGAAGATTTAGTTGTTATGCGCCCGAAGGCACGAATCCGCAAATATTTTGAGGTTGCGGCCTGTGTTTGTCGATGATGCTGAGGCGGGTTTCGGTAATGATCTTAGAAAGAGAAGCATGGAATTAGGGATTGAGCGGGTTCCTGAGAAAAGATGAGTATGCAGTGTGTAGAGATAACATTAGGCGTAGGAAATGGAATTTATTTGTTTAGACAACGGTTATATTAGAAATGTTTGAAATCGATTCGGCGGACAATAGATTGTAATTAAATTAAGTAATGGTAATAAAATGTCAACATTAGCTAAGGAAAGTACGTTTTTTTTAATGGAAAGTGTGGATATCCTTTAATTTACTCTCCGATCTTTATGAAAATTTTAGAGACTATAAACAGAAAACGAATTGCTTCATCCAATATCGTGTATTAAATTTATTGTGAGGTACAGTAAGAGTACACTCTTTTCTGTAGTACCACAGCACCAGAACTAATGCCACGTGGGTGTATTAATTTTATAAAAGGAAATTAATATATTATTACCTAACACCGTTACATTTTAACCATAAAAATATTAATTAAATTATTTTATATGGGCATTTCCACAGCTGCAAACGTGACATTCGTACCTTTCATGTTAAAAATTAATAGAAAACCAAAAGATTTTGTATTCCTATTTTTTGGAGCAAAAGGTAGGCTTTGTCGAGTTGATGCTCAAAAGATATTTCCAAAAATTCATGTGATTTATCAGTCGACATAAATGGAAGTCTTATTTGATTGCATCTAGATTCTAGAAAAGCTCATAAGTCTGCAAAATATGAAGAATTTAAGTCAGTAAAATTTCAACAAAAGGGAAATATTGTAGCTTTTTTTATTGTAAATGCACATAATTCTGTATTAATATTCGATTTTGCGTTATAAGCTTTAGGATTACTGAGATAGCGAGCAATCAAGGCATATCTTCAGTATGTTTGCCAACATCCTCACTGTAAAAAACTAAGAAAAGCTAACAATACATTCGATGTATTATTTAATACTGTATACTTGAGTTTAACATAATGCTAAAATAATCACTTGTTTGTTAATTCATATTTTATTCTGTGAAAATGCCCATTAATGATTAAACACCTTTAATTACCCTGAACTTTTTGACGATTCGAATTCCGGGTCCTTGGACATGACACGGTTGGAGTTCCGTATCAACCACTTGCGCTATCGCTTAATGGTACTTTACAGGCGAGGTCCATAAGTCTTAAGTACTTAAGTACACTAGTCGACATAAGTATTTTGACATTTGACATTATTTTGAAAAGATTTCATAATTGATTTATTCTCAGCACAGGGCCTCAAATGCTAAAAGAACGATCGATTCTAGAGTAGCTTTTCATGCTGAACCCGAATCTGGCTTTAGAAACTCCATCTCTAATGGATTAACTGTAGTCTAGACAAAAAAATGCGGAAAATAGCTCATTGACAATCTATTTCCAAGAACAAAATATGCAAGACAAAAGGATTTTTTTACAAATTGGATTTGTTCATGGTTTAGGACTTACTTTTATCTCTTAACTGTGATCTAAGCCTTAATTATTTCATATGACATAAGATCGTGATCGATCTGCAAAGTATATCCGTTTAGTATTAAAATATACATTTTTTGTATTTTACATGTGTGCCAGGTATACTGCTTATCTGATTGTAGGCTTCTCATGTTTTATTGAAAGCTTAGTATTACGCCAGTATTCGATGCCATTTTTTATAATTTAAGGATTTTCTGTTTAAAAGGTTTAATGATTTATTTATGCATATATTTTTGGCAAAATACTTATGCCGACTAGTGTAGCTGAATTGAAGAATGAAATTCAAGATAATTTTAAAAGTATAATGGGAGATAACATGATTAAATGATGATCTGGTAAAAAGTTTTCGGACAATATCAACTTGCACAGCAAGTCTTCTAGCTCCTCCCCATTGTGAATTTCTCCGAAGAAGCGCTAGAGTCCACAAATAAAGATGCAAGGAATTACCGCGAGTTGCCACAAACACGGATTTAATACACAGACTACTTAGTTCATCCCACCCCTGCATAGGAAGCTTACGAACAACGCCAACAACAAAGCGGGGTGATTTATCTAAGGAAGTATTGGAAATATTAATGGACCCTCAAACTTTGAAGAAAATTCTGATTCAGATTAAATTTGTCTGTGTCCGGCCTGGTCGGATAACAACGTCATAAAGCTGGCATAGAAATTATATGACTGAAAAATAGTCTAAGTTAGAAAAACTTTTTGCTTTTAGAATGGCCCAAAACCACCTTATATATTAGTTAATTTAGCCTCAACTAGGGGCTAAGGTTTTTTGGACTAGAATTTAGGTCACCCATTACATTAAAAAATCTAATTATTGCCAATCAAACTCAATTTATACATTAAATCCTCACCTTGCAGTGCTGTTTGGAGATAATTAAATTTTGGTTTGGAAGAGGTTGCTTAATGTAGACCTTGAATTAAAAACAAATCTCGATCAACAAAAAATATTTAATAACTATTAAACATTAAGTAATGCAGCATACATTAAATTTTTCTATAAAACTAAATGAATATGAATCCTATTGCTTCAAGAATGTTCCCAACGTTTTGTGAGCAATTTGCTTACACTGCATACCACTTTTCCTATCCTATCAAGCAATTTGCCGTAGCAAAATACCAGACACGAACCCTTATTCCATATAACTCACATAGGAAGTCCAGTCCAAATGAATTCTCCGCTATCAGACAGGCTGTCTGTCTTTTCTTTCATATTCGTTTTGTATCCTGTGCGTGTGCGGCGCCTTGTAAATGGGGCGCAAACAAGCTTGAGACTAATTACACCAAGGCAAAAAAAAACCACACAAACATCAGGATAATAATCTAAGCAAATTTATCAACAGACAAAACGCACAATGCACAGATACACACTCTCACACTCACATATGAAAGATTGAAATACATAGAAAAAATTATGATAAGCTTTTTTTTTCTATGAAAAGGTCCGAAGGATATGTGCACAACAAGCGAGTGAAAAATTATGCCATGTTCGACTACAACAGACAATGAAAGAAGAGGCGTAGGAAGACTGGAGTCTGGCAGTGGTTTGTTAAGTGTGAACTTAAAGCAAAAGGAAAAAACCACATGCCGTGGGCCAAGTGAAAAGGACGCAGCTTTGTGTTATGGGCGAAGTAAGGGATACAAATTGAATAAAGAAAGATACAAACAAGCAATATTAGATTTATTTCAATTCACTTTAAGCCAAAAATTCTTTATTTATAGACAAATTAAGTGAAAGTTTTTATATTATTTCTAGAACTTTCTTATTGAGTATTAGACAGAACAAAAAAAATTCTTTAAAATCGATTTAATATTATACAAAAACCGTATTAATCCTTACAATAAGTGTTAAGAGTTTTATTTATCTTAATCGGCATCAGGCCTAAGTTTATGTTTGTTCAATTGACAACAAACAAATGGGTATGGCCATTTAAAGAACTTCCCTGACTTTCTTGGCCAAAATGAATTGTTTTCTTAGAATTCTTCATCTCTGAGTTAAAGTATTATATTCAGGGCTGCAAGCCTAATAAATTATTCGGATCTCCGGCTCGCTGGCTCGAACCATAAGTAACCAATGATTGAGGTTCGAAAATTTGAGGTTCGAGGTTTATAGTTTAAGGTTTTGGTTGGAACCTTGGCTCAGCCCATGCTTGACTTAATATTAAAATAAAAATAGGAATACATTTACTTAGTTATTTAATATATCTTGATTTCAGTAGTTAGCTTAATATTATGTGTTCTTAAATAGCTTTCGACCTCAGAAGTACTCATATAGTATGGGAATCGACTGGATTTTGGGTCGAGAACAGCTTGGGAATACTAATACATATTATAATTTACTGATGTTAAGCTCTTGCTTTTGTGAATCATTGAAAAAGCTTTGGAGTCGAGGATCCTAAAAACCAAAAGCTAGTATGGGTGGCGATTTTATAAGTAGTTCTTAATTCTATTCTGGGTTTTTTGTTACACTTTCCTGCTCATTTCAAGGTTCGGTTCACAGTAAAATGAAATTCGGAATTCCGGAATTCACTAGAACTAGTTTTTCGACCGATCAGCTATATGTTATAGTCAGCGCATTTGTACCAGAAGACTTTGTGCATTTTTAAATATACTTTATGTGGTCGGAAATGATTCCTTCTATGCGTTACAAACATCTAGACAATTCCAATATACCTTCTGCAAGGGTATAAAAATCTGGAGCTTAATCTAGAGCCACAACTACTTTCATGACCGTTTTAAGCAGATGAACCCGATTTCGGATTGGTAAATTAGACAATCATGATTGCTGAGAAGGAATCCGATTGTAAGGCCAGTTGTTAAACCCAAATCTGAAAATAAACTGACAAACTAAAAGCGTTTAATGCCCCCAAACGTTAGGCCACCATTTTTAAAATTGTGAATATATTTTTGAACAAATGCATTAAAGCCAGAAAACAACCCAACATTTTTCAATCAGTGAATCTTCGGATTTATCTGCTAAAGGGCCAATTTTATTTTGTAAAATAAATATCCACACACAGAAAAATAAGGATATTAAAACATATCCATTGGATGATTTCCGGTATCCATTTGAAAAGGATATGTTTAAAATATCATTTCAATCATCCAACGGTCAAACTGATCAACATTTGGATGACTTTGCAGCTCCGCTAGATGATTAAATGGATACTTTAGACATATCCTTTCCAAATGGATCTTTTTTGTATCTTTTTTTCTCTGTGCAATTTTGTGAGATCGAAAATATTAAAATCGAGAACAATGCGTTGGTCTTTCTGGAAGCTTCGTTTGTTGGACATTGTTCGGTTGCGGGCTTCCAGTCTGCCTCTTTCAAGGCAAGTGGTCTTTCGCCACAGAACTGTTAACCTTAAAAGTGTGCGCCAAATAGAGGTTCCACTATATTTAATGGTACATTGCTAACCTAAATTCTCAAAAAACAAAATCTAGCACAATTCGCTGGTGATTCTAAAATCAGTTTTCTAAAAACACTCCTTCACATCTACATATTTAGTGTTTTGCGCTTAGTCTGCCTATTTGGACACTTTTTAGGAGAGTTTTGTGGGACTCCCATACAATTGCTTTATCGTATATTTTTATATCTCAACTCCAAAATAAACTATACCCAACAATTGTTCCATTTTTCAAGCAACTATATGGCATTTTTAGTCCTTGTTCTTGAAATAATAACAATGTTTGCAGCAATATACTGAAAGAGGCTTTTTATAGTGAACTTTTTTTTCAAAGGACAATTTTGTTATTAAACAAAAATGAGAAATTTAGTTATTTGGGAAATATTTACTTATATTTAATAATCAATTTTGTCCTGGGCCAAAAAAAAGAGTTGATTAATTCGATTTTGTTTTTAAGTAATTGCATGTTTCTTACGCCAACAAGAAAAAGCCCAAAGGTGTCCAAAAGGTCCTTTCATAATATCAACTACCTTTCCCTTACTGCTCCCATCCATTTAGTCAATGTCTAGCCCACGGCCTTTTAACATAAATTTCGCCCAGGTTCACCCACTCTCTCACACACACAGGCAAACACACGGCAGGAAGTCGTCACCGTTTTGCCATCGTTTGCTTAGCCACAATTTCCATTAGCGCCATGTGTGGATGGTCCCCGTGAGTCCCCAGTCAAACATTTGACATTTTAAGGAGCGCCAAGTGAGTGCTCCACAGGTACGACGAACGACACGGCCTCGCCCTCGCCCTCTCACATGTCAACTGTTTTTAGCACGCACAATTTGAAAAAATATTCTCAACGGTAACATGAATATATAAGCGATGGTCTAACCTTAAATACACATCAGAGATGGCAGCAAACAAAAACCTGCTCCAATTTCCCTCACCTGTGCGAGCAGCTCCAATTTCAAATGCATTTGTTGAAATAGAAATTAAATGCCAAAAAAGCCGCATATCAGTTTACAATGAACACAGAGGCAGCATCTCCAGATATTTGGCTGGATCCTGAATCAACCACAACATGTACACCTACTTCCTTTCGCCATTGACACATGACACGGCTGTGCCAAAAAATGAACAAGAGCGAATGGAAGACGCAGACGACCTCAACCACAATGCCAAGGAAGTTGCGGCCTGTCGGGGCAGACACCGAACGGAACTAGAATCCAACACCAAAAACACTTAGCCAGCTGATCGAAATAATAGATAAGGAAGTGGATTCTTGGCTTGAATTAGTTAGGCACAAAAGATGGTAAGGGGCATTAGATTGGCATTTGCAGCGATTTGATGGATAATCGATAAGATTTTGTTGTTTGTGGAAAATGCTCTGATTTTGTCAAAGGCAAAAGGTAAATCGAGGGTATAAAGGTGTTATGGAGTAAGCCGCAGTGTTAAGACAGGATATTTTTTAGATAGAATTATGCAGGATTGCAGGGCAAATAGATGCAGTTTTTTTTAAATATGACATGACTTTCTTTGCATACCAATAGTAAAGGTACACTTTACAAATGTTTGGTGATTTCACTTACAAAGCAACGCTTAAAGTTTCCATCCTTTTGCATGTTCTATATTTTTCGTTCTCTCACAAACTTCCCCTCTACCTGACGTACTGCATTGCCATCCCCAATGTTAGTCAATGAAATTTCAATACCCATTTCAAATTATACATTTCTACCTACAACTTGAACCGAAATTCACCTGTCCACACGGATTTCTAACTTTTATTACATAAATTAATGCCTAAAGCCAAAAACAGGGAAAGAATGAGACACAAAACACAATCCGCGGCATTAAAAAGATAAAGACCTGCACACCGAGACAAGCACACACACACACACACTGGCCAAAAAGGCATTGAGATTCCACCTGCAGTACGATGACCATTCTACTCAACTCCACTCTACTTCAGACGGCAGCAACAACATATAATAATCCCATCAACATTTTTGGATACGCTTTTGCAAATGAATTGTAGAGCGGCGACTCTGGGACTCGGACTGAGCGTGGATAATAATAATGTGGAACCGAAAATGAGCTGGGATCGGGATCTTCGACTGTCCGCGGCCTGCTCTGCATTTGCACCTGCAACGCAGAAATTTTTGATGACCCATGCGTGCCTTATAATTAAATTGAAGTTGTAGATACAATTTTGATATGCAGCCACGTTGTGCACCATAAAACATACGAATGTATGCAAGTTGTTTTATAATGCTTAAGTTTCTGAGTTATTAAATGCCAAGACATTTGCATTTTGATGGAGATAATGAGACGCGTGAGAGAGGGGTGTGAGTGTTAACGATTTCACTGGGAACGTTGTTTGTGATGGAGTGTGATGGAAAAAGTATAGTATTTCCGAAAAAGGAAGCTTAAAGAAAGCTTAAGTCTATTAGGAACTAGCATAGGTAATACCCATATATATCATCATTATACCTTTGCAGAGGATAAATTGAAATTGTCCAGATGTTCCTGAACCATTACTTACATATTCAGAACGTTACCAAATCTATGTTAACCCATCCTAGTATTTTCTAACCTATCCTAAATTTAACCAATCCTTTATCTATCTCTTACTGACCTACAATATCTCTATCAGTCTAGTCCTTTCACTTCCCTTCTGGAAATCAAGAAACAGAATGAGACTAACTGCCATGCTTCCATTTTCGCTTTCGCAAAAACTTTGCGATTTGATCACCAAATCGTCAAAGTTGGTGCTCCGACATTCGGAAATCGCAAAGTTTAGCCGTTTTTAAACCGGCGACATCTGAGTCTGTGAAATGAAAAGTAAATGCAAAATATAGGTTGATGCACAAACAGACAGCCCACGGAACTATTTTTATTCAGTTCTTTAATCTTTTTAGATTTGTCTTGCGGACTCATCTACTCAATTCGCATTGAGGCAATATTTTAAACAATTTATTTAATAGAGATACACAAAATTGAGCGAGATGGAAAACTGCTCACAAGAACAACAATTTGCGATTTAGCCATGGTATATATCGATATATGACTATCGATAGCATGAGTAGTGGCGCTCATCAGCTGTTTTTGTTATGTGAAATGACGCAAAAACGAGTTGGGAATGGAACATTATCGATGACAAAAACTGGCGAATTTCGGAGCACTCTAAACTAAAATCGTACGAATTTGCTGAAATCGCAATTCGCAAAAATAAGTGAAAACCGGAGCATGGCTGTAAATGAATTGCTCATCAGCTGTTCAAAGCTGTTTTTTAATCTGTGTACCTCTGGTATTGAGTTTGTTCAAAAGTATCTAAAAGCTAGGAACCAGTAGACAGTTTGCTGAAGTATGAAGCATCGAGTAGCTCAGGAAGACTCCGGAAACTAAACTTCTTAAAGCATTAACTTCCGGCCACAGCAGTATCCTACAGGAAGTAGGGATAATGCAGAGGCAAAGGGAAGTGACTACTGCATACCAGTTCAGAAATGAAACGACAGCTTTGGTACACTACCATCAGGGAGATCGAGCTTTCCATTCATATACAGACGGTTTGAGATCAAAAGAAGGCACAAGATCAGGCATCTTCTCCGAAGAACTTGCGACACAGCTCTCATTCCATCTACCTAACTGGTGTAGCGTTTTCCAAGCAGAGATTTAAGCTAAATTGGTAAACACCTTGGGTAAAACTCCAAGGAACATTTCAATCAAAGGCCTCAAAGAGCCACCTAGTCCACAGCACGGCGACAGCATTAAACCAAATCCAACAGCACTCCATCAACCTCGTCGGGGTACCTGGTCACGCAGGCATCCCGGGCAATGAGCATGACATCAAGACGAAAGTGCCGTGGAGGGCCAGAACTAGGGCTGATCGTCAATGGGACCTCGCACTCGATCGTCACAACTCCCGATCAATCTGGCCAAGATACTCACCCACAAGAACTTTCCAGCTCCTTCACTTTACCAAGAACAGGACAAAAACTTTGATAGGTGTCATAAAGGGGCAATGCAGCATCGGTCAAACGGCCACCAGGGTGCGCTTGCCCCACCATGACCTCTGTCGTAGTTGTGGGAACGAGGAAGAAATAGAAAGCATCCAACACCTTCTACCCAGCATCTGCGCAAACCATTCGTTGAAGAATTAAGCAGTCTGGCAAAAGTGCCACTAAAAGACCTGGCTGGATCTTTTTGTGGATTAGTCAAAATGGTTTAAGTAGAAAGATTAAGAAGAGAGATACGAATTATGATCAAAAGACTGCATCAAAATTAATGCTAAACTTATAATTTCGTTGGAAACCTGCATTTTGAAAAACATCTAGAAAAACTACCTTTAATTAAAAAGAAATAAGCATTGTGCTAAGACTAAGAAAGTACTTCCTAAATATCTGTATTTTCGGGATTTGCTTTATAAGTTTTTATAATAATCCATCGAAAAACAAAAAATTGTTTTCAATTAAGAGAACCACATAATATATTAGGGCGATTTTCAAACAATACGAAAATGAGAATGATCTTAATCGCTTCGGTAGTTTCCCAGCGCCACCTACTTAATCTTTAACCATCAAGACTTTCTTTTAATCTATTAAAACCGTTCCTTAATCTCAGTTGTATTAATCCATTGCTAACTATACAAAACTATTCTAGCCCAATTTGCCTGAACCATAGCCTATGCTAAGCTTCACTTTATAATTCTACCTTATCCACTATTCCAGCCTATCCCAGATCCCCAAGACTCAAACATATTTTATCCTATTTTAGTACCCAACTTATCTATTTGCAACTCTTTGATAACAATAATGATTTATTTATCATTCTAGAGCTCTTCTTCTTCCATATTCTCCCACCTCATTAAATTATCATATCCATCGCAGAATATTAAAGCACCAGGAAGCATTTTACTTCCGCCACCTGCGAAAAAATATTTAAACCAAAAGAAAAATCTAAAAAAAAATCTGCCATAAAAACAGAGGCGACACCAACCGGATGTAAATTGGTACCAGCTGCATGCCAAAAACTGCAATTGTCATCAATACTACAACCAAGGAACTACAAAGCCAATTCATAAAACAAAAGCAAGCCGACAACAAGAACAAAAGCGAAAAGCGAATTTCAATAACGGATGTAAATAAACCACATGAGATCGATTACCTCCACAGCGTGCGAGGGCGAAGCGAGACAAGAGCGGAGTCCTCGCTGTCAGGATAACAGATGCGGACATAAACTGGAGGACTGCCAGCACAGGTACAGCACCATAAACCAGAGGTTTTTTTTTGCCGTTTTGAATGCATGCAGAATATCAGTTAACGCAGAAAGAAGTAGAAAAAAATCCAAGCGAAATTTTATCATAACACTCAAATAAAAATAAGTAAAAATTGCAAATGCCGAAAAACAATAAAGCGACTAGATGATACCCCATATTCGGGTGCAGTTTATGTTGATTGGAAATTCGAAGTAAATGAAACCTAAGAACCACAGTGAATGGTCTTAGCATCAATTAAGTTTGTCCAGCAGATTCTAAAAGCGAGAAAGCTAAGCTAACTTCGTCTGTACCGAAGTTTTTATAAATATTTTCAAAAATCATTTTCAGAAATTCTTTCTCTCTTAATCCAAAAACTTTGCATAGATTGTTTGCTTGTTGGATCGAAGAGTAGAAGGGCTTAAAGTCCATTGCCAACAAGTGGGTGCGGTTTAAGAACTGGAGTTTTAGCATATATTTAGTTGTGAAGCAAATCTTTTATGATGTCTTACTTGATTGAAAGAAGCTTGTATATCTCGAGTGTTCTACCTACCGGTTCATTACTCCAAGCTACTTGTTGCATGCATTCTGGGACTCGAAAAATGCAAAACAAATGTGGGTAAAGGTAGCTTCCCACTAACATTGAATCAATAAATAAATCGAGCAGTTGCCATCCTAACTTCAAAAAGAATTTGATCAAGTTTGAGCTCTACAACATTTGCAAATTTCCCCGATTACCTTTAATTTCAATCTGCTTGCCTACCCTCTAGTCCCGCTTGACACAGGGTATTGCTGAAAACAGCTGTCCGCATGCCAAAGAAATCCTCGCAAAAAAGTGCCAAGTTAAAATTTATTTAAGCTGTTCTTCAACCAAAAAAAATATTGGAGAGGAACAGCAGCCGCCGCAGGCTTAACGTCGGCCACTTGTTAAGGTCCAGCGAGCAACAAAAGCTCATTAAAGTATAGCACCTGGTGTCGTCGTCGTCCGGCAGATTGGTGACTGGACACTGACTTGTGCGCCTGCGCATTTGGTTGACTTCTTCGCTTGAGGGTTGGCATTAAGATTAAGTCTTGGATGTTGGCTCATAAATGTGTTGATATTATTACAGGTAAACAGTCTGATGCATTTTAAATTGAATTTAAAATCGACTTGCACACTCTAATTGGCATTTTGCGAAAATGGCGTTTTTTTTGGGAAGTCATCAATTTTATGAGAAGCCAAAGTGATTTTTTGTTTATTGAAAAGCCATAAAAAACATGATGGGATGTGATGGGTAAAAGTTTAAGCAGCGGCTTATTATGTAGAGAGAAAATTATAATTTAGCTTGACCCATATTCGGGCATTTCCGTAAAAAGGTCTACCAAGGGGCAATTTGAAAACTTAATCAGCAAAATGGGGGAAAATATGTGAGAGGAACATTCTCTCTGACCATCATTAATGCCAATAACAGCGCAAGTGTTTCCCAAATCAGTCAGAAAATAGAAAACAGCTTCAAGCGTGAAAAAACTTTTCATTTCACCAAGTTTTAAGCATTTGGACGGACATTTTTTTAATATGTTTGGATGGATAGAGCATAGCCGAATAAGTCTGAGAAAAGTGCCCCAGGCACCCCAGGATTGTAGCTATTATCCTGGATATGCACCTCAAATTTCAAGTCAATAGGTATATTAGTTGACGTGTAATCTGCTGAAGTACTAAGAAACATAAACAGTATAATATATGGTTTTATTTCACGTTTTACCATTCCATGTTGACTGAAAATTAATAAGATTTAACGTATCGGTTACAGAAATCATGAATTTTCACTTCCATTTCTTTCGTCCCAAAACGGTGGTCGAAGATATAAAAATTTAACACCCAGAGAAGAAATAATAGAGAATTTCATACTTGAATCCAGAATGTTTGATGTCTGAAGTTCGATAAAAAAGAAAATTCTTGATCCAAGAGTGAAATTCTTGATCCAAATATGAATGTTCTTGATCCTAGAGCTTTAATACTTGATCCAAGTAGGCATCATTCTCAAATCAAGCAAAATAGTTCTTGGATTAAGTGCTAAACATACTCAAATTCAAGATTGCTTAAGCAGCATTGTCACCAACCGAGAATGTTATTTCTAGTATCAAAAGCTCGTCAGATTCAAGAGCAAGATCGATTACTTTTAAATCAAGAGCTTCACAGATTCCAATCAGAGAACAATTTAAAATCAGTTGTTTTTTCCATTCTGCTTAAATTTATTTCATGGAAAATTTATTGTTAAACCGTGTTGTCTGGGTGTATCTCTTGCAGAGGATTTCTACTTATGACAGCCACCAAAGAAGCTACTATTTTGTTATAAAGATTCCATGCACAGCTTCAACTGCCCACCTGATTTCGGTCACGATTCGGGATCCAAGGTCGGAAACTGATTTCTTTTTCACCTCAGATCAAAAGAGTTTCATAGCCTTCGCCATCCAATTCAGAGACAGCATCTTTAAACCCAGGACCAACCAAAATTATGTCTTCTGGCTGAAGTAATTTTGTAGTCTATTCCCATCATGCAGTAACTGTTTAACTGTTCCATCGAGTATGTTGATCAAGCTGTCAATCTTGGTTTTTCAATTAGCGCGACGCTCTCAGGCGGCAATCATATCATTCGGGCAGTTGGGAAAATTTACGAGTGCCTAACCTTACCAGAATGCACTTACACCAAAACATCAAACTCTTAATTTCCAAATACTACCTGATCCCTTTCTCTTTTTTAAAGGCCTGTATCCAGCACTGCGGAAAATTCCTGCCAGGAATTTGCTATTTATTTTGAGTGTGTGGAACCCAATTGAAGCAAGCGGAGCGTTCTGTGTCTCTCTCTGTTCTCTATATTCAAGCATTGTTACAGTCAGTCGCTAGCAAGCATTTATAACATTAATGAATTTAATAATTTTGATCATAATATTCTTTATCTATTTGTGCAGCAACACTTTCCCAAGCACTTTTCACAGAAATGTTGTCAAAATGCTTTTTCTCTGTGATTCGCCAAAGACATGGTCTTGCCTAAACTGCTTTTATTTGATTTTATTTATCTTCTCCTCACGTTAAAAATTTCAATTCTATTTTTAGTCTTGCGCACAGTTTTTGCCTCCATCTTTTGCCTAATCACTTCCAAAATAATTGTCAGCAATATATTCCTGGCCTGAATATCAGCTGTTTCTCGTTCCACACACGCTTCCGAAACGCCGCTATTGATACGCCGCTATCTATAAAGTGTGGATTTCGTTCGTGTTGCTGGATACACAACAAACGAAAAAGCAAACTAAAAATTCCTGGTACAGTTTTTTTTATATGAAGTTTGGCAGGAATTTTTAGTTTCCGCTGTGCTGGATACCCGGCTTAAGGCGTAAAAGTTGTTTTGAAGTGATGATGCATTTAGTTTTAATAAAATAAATGTCATGTTTAACTAAATTGCGTGGAAATCCAATTACTGAATTTGCAATCCAATTATATAATCTTAACTTAAAATCCTGGATATCTTTTAAGGTTCTAGCCATGCTTCACAAAATTATTAATACTAAGGAACCATCGTACCTATACTCTTTGTAAAGCTTTAGTGCGTTACAAAGATCGGGAAATTTAGATCAGGTTAGTAAGCTCTTAGTCCCAATTCCATATCCATGCAGTTCGACAATGGAACCAACTTAATCATTTTTTAAAAAACCACAACAAGCGCAGCTCAGTTTAAGGCCAAGTTATTTAATCGCCTACCATATTAAAGTATTATTTCTTTGAAATTGTTAAGCTATCTTTCTTCTATTTCTGCTATTTTTAATCTCAAGTAGTGAAAGCTTCGACTACCTTTTTGGGACGAAAGAAATGGTGGTAAAAATTTATGAATTTTCCAGGCTTATTCGGCTTTGCCCTTTAAAAACAGGCTAAAAATTATGTAATGTACGTAACTAAACGAGAAAGCAAAGCTGTGCCGAAGTTTCAATATATAAATGCACACAAAATAAAGTCAACCGGCTCGGGTGATTCCAAATTGCAGTCAAAAGAACACATTGTTCATAATCTCAGCTCGATAGCTATTAATATGGGAGACTAGTTTGCGTAGAAATAGATAGGCGGTCGGAAATATAGAAAATATATGCTTTGTATGGTCGGGGATGATTCCTTCTATGCGTTGCAAGCTTCTGGAAAAAATATACTACACGTTTAAAATGGATAAAAAGAAATGATAATGCTCCGATTTCGACATTGTTATAATTTTATAAGGTCCTGGCACCCACCTGACAATCGTTTTCGACACTTTCTCGACACTGCATAATAATCCAAATCTGTATCGACTTTAGCATCTATTTCCACTAGTCTCTCAGTTTTAAAGCTACCGAGCTGAAATTTTATCGGATCGGATCGGATGACTATATCTCATTGCTCCCATAGGGACAATCGGTCGGAAAACTAGTTTTAGTATGAAAAACATTTTTATTTTCAATGCAAACGTCTCCAAACTTTGTAATCATAGGTTTTCTTTGTTTTTTTTAAAAATTCTACCAAGTTTTATTAAAATCGGACAACTATATGGTACAGCTGCCATACAAAAGATAGGTCTGAAAAACAGTCTTAGTTAGAACAACTTTTTTGCTTTTAATGGTAGCATCCTGCAATGTTGTATTTGTTTTTTCCACATGCTTTTACAAAGTTCTACAAATTTTTGGCCAAATCGGATGACTATATCATATAGCTCCCATACGAACGATCGTTAGGAAAATGGGTCGTTGTGGGAACAAATTTTTTTTTGAAAATATTTAATCGAGCACTTGCAAGGGCATAAAAACTTCGATACAGAAGAAGGTAGCTTAGCTTTCCCGTTTAAATTCTATAATGGAAATCAAAATTTCTTTGATTTTTTAATTGTCTGGCTTTAGTTTGTAACTTGAAGCACACTGCATAAAGCTTATTTGATAGTTATATGACATTTTATTGGCTCAAAAGGTGTATCGAACCTGTTCAAAAGTCCGACCCATATTATTTTTAAGGCATTTGGACTATAAATTAAAATATTTTTAATAGTAGTTGTTGAGAATATGAAGCCTTAAACGGTTCGGAACTACGGACTTAATTGAGATTCGGGGGGATAGCTCATAAATTGTTTAAAGATAAAAACTAAAACTTAATACTTCAAATTTGTTATGAATATTTGTATAATGAATATTTCGCATGTATTTTATAGAAGCCTGTTTGAAAGTGGAAGCCGTTTCCAAATTATTTCAATAAAGATCTGTTTCGAAATGAATAATAAGTTCTCGCATATTGATGCATAAGCCAAGAGAGTTGAGCATTATTATTTCACAGACATATAAATTATTGTGATATATTGTGTACTAAAAGAACTCCTTCAATTTCAGCTGCTCTGAGAGCCAATTTCAAGGAACCATAATTCCAAAGTCATCCGAGGGTCATTGTAATGGCATTAAAAATCCAGCCGTCTTGTCGGTCTTTTTACTGAGGTGTTAAGAAGAGGTGCTGGCCTGACAAAAGATCTCTCTCCCTCTCTCTGCCTCTCTCTTTCTTTCTCTTTGTGAAAAGGGAACCCAACGCCTACAGATGCACAATGCCCTCAATGGCAACAATCCAAATTTGCTTCAATTGTTTGGTAGGAGGATGAATACATTAATCATCAAGCAGCAATTTTGTTAAGTTAAACCAAAAAAAAAATACACATTTTATAGATCAAGGTCGTAAAATGTGTCCTCCAGGACTCATACAGCTGAAACTGAACCACAGGCATCCCATTGTGGTCAAGAAAAAGGTCAAAAAGTCATTTGAGTTGCGTTAAACAAAAATTACCGTCTCTTACTCTTTATATATGTGTGTGCGTGTGTGCGCGAGTGTGTGTGGAGCAATTACCAGGTGTAAGAATGCTCGAAGGCGTGTACTAATTGTTCGACTTGGTACGAACTTGCAAAATGCGCATGACAAATGCCAACGGGCGGGGTTCAGGGGGAGTTCCCCTCCACAGTTCCTCGTAATCAAATGTGTGTGGACTCTTCGAACATCGGTGCACTGTAATTTTGCCCTCCTTTTGTTGGGCCTGCCTGGACCTGGTCTGGGCACAATTGTTCTGGTTTCGATGCCCGGCGCCTTTGTCGGCATTCACTTTGGAAACTTTTATTGAAATGCATTTCGGCTTTGACTTTTTGCTCTCAATCTTCCAGCTATTGTCAAATTAAGGCGGCGCTACTGAAGCGTTATTAATGTCGGTTGTCGATTGGCTAGAAAGTAGAGCCACCACGGGCCTCACCTTTGTGATTTGTGACTGAGTGTTCCGGGGAAATCTATTGTACGCTGTAATAGAGGTTGATTAACTGTTTACAGGGAATTGGCATTGCCAAGGTACAAATACTTTAAGCTACATGGAAAATAACAAATACGCAAAAATATGTACTAGCTGACTACTTTGAGTTCAATATAGGAAAATAATTTAAGATTAAGTAGGAACCTGATAAAATTTCAAAATCGGAAACTCAAAATACATCCAAACTGTTAAAAGAATTAACACAAAACTGACCAGGCGAGCCAAATAGGCTTTCCACAATGTGACTTTAGATACCATAGCCATATCAAGAGTGTTTCAGATGCACTAAAAAAAAATCAGCCAAATTTAGATATTCGCCTAAAAGAAGGGGTCAGATGCGATTCACCTTATAGTTTTGAAAAATAGTTGAGACTTTCTAAAATAAAGAAAATATTTACTATTAGCTAGAAGATATATTTATAATTTAAAAAAAATTCTAGATATTAAAAAAACCTTTCTAGATTTTAGAAAAGACAAATATTTTCTAACTATTTAATGGGAAAGAGAATGAGGGGGGTAGAGACAGAAGAGAATGACGGCACTAAAACTCGCACAACCCCTTGTATATACAATTTTGTTGTATATTTTCAGTCTGTTGGTTCACTGCAGTCTTCTTTCTGAAAATCACATTTAAATATGTAATCATTATTTTGATTTTCTAACTTTAACTTGTCTGGGACTCAAACTCGGAACATCGGGGGAAATGAAAGCCACTCTGCTGTTTTTTTAAATTCCGAAAGCAGGGAATTCGATCTTGCGAATTTCTAAGATTTGGGGTGACTTTCGATATTTTTCCATCGTTTTTAGTGCGGATTCCTGGTGTTTTTTTTTTTAATTTCAGAAGAGTTTCTTTCCTAAAACAAGGGCGTTTTACTAACATGAATGGTTGTCACCGTATTTGAAGAATCAGAGCTATGAATTTCTTTCTTAGTTCAAGGGCAAACTCGACCTTAATTTCAGAACGTTTTTAGGAAAACATCTAGAAAAATTACTATAAATTTTTAGATTCAAGAAATTATTATATGATATTTTCAATTTGTAGGTAAACCTTAGGAACATGTCTAAAAACAATAAATTTTGTAGAAAGCAACTAGAAAATTACACTACATTTAAGAAAAAATAAACCGAATTCCTAAATTTAGCAAACAATTTTCTAAAATGTTCAGTTTTCGGGTTTTGCTTAAGAAAAAGTCTCTTAAATCTATAGATTTTCATAAAAATAAAGAAAAGAAAATAATTCCTTGAAGACGAACTTCTAAAAACGTAAGAAAGTAAATTAGTTGAGTGTTTGGAAAATTTTTACCCCTCCATCCGTTAACTAAGGTTAGAAAGATACCAGAGATGCAAACCGGTTCTGAACCAAAACGAACCGCTTATTCCAGCTGGTGAACCGAACCGGCTTCCTTAAAGCATTGCTGAACCAAACCGAATACCACAAATAAAAACGGTTCGGTTCGGTTCAGCTCTCTGACGAGATTTAGGACGGGAGTCGCTTTCCTCTAGCCAATGATACTTATTAATTTGGAAATTTGAATCGTTTCCCTAAGACAATTGTTCCACATTTCGTTCGACTCTCTACATTCTTACCGATGCCATCAATCTACATTCTTTCCTCCAGTGGACAATATTTAGAATTTTCTGTTATACCTTCACCTTAATTCAATACTAACCAGGAGAGTTTTTATACTTTTCTATTCTACTCTTTTCTAGCCGATATTCTCTGTTTCGAAGATCATTCCTCTAGACGAATCCTTTGAATCCGGCATAATCAATTTGCAACATTCTTCTAAGGGTTTTAAAGACATTCAAATGGATTATAGGAATTCAATTTGAAAGTGTGCAAAAGTCACACGATAATAGAATTCATAAAGTACCTTTGTGAACCAAAGAACCGAACCGAAACCGCGGTTCAGTCAGTACCATTTTTAGGCACCATTGACAGGCAAGGCATTATTTTTTGGCAACATTCACACGATAAACACGTTTTAAGTTCCGAATCGCATGAAAAAGTCCCTTTTTGGGAGGCGAAAAGGTAGCATGAAGGTAGGTTTATACCATACCAAGGTCGAGTTTGTTTCAGATATGTAAAATTTTCCACCTTTAGCAGTAGAATACTTTCAAAGCCACCATTTTTAAGTTTGTGCCTCATCACTTAATATATTTTTCAATATAGGTCAAATATCTATCTATGTATAAACACCGATCTTATGCCAACAGGAAACAATTTTGGTGAAAGGTACATCAACTTTAGCTGTGAAATCACATGAAATCAAGAGAGTTAGGTGCTTTGGAGCCGGGGAGCTCGATCAAAGCACCCTTACTAGTTTAAACTTAATTTCTAACCTCCTCATTTGGTAATTTGTTGGTTGCAGGAACTTCAGAATTTCCAAAAAAAAAGAATAGTCGAATTCGAATGAGCTGGAAACATAAGAGCAATCTAAGAGGAGCCAAGACGAAGTTAGCTTAACTTTCTCGTTTTTATACCCTTGCAAAGGGTATTATTATTTTGCCCAGAAGTTTGCAACGCACAGAAATATTCATTTCCGACCCCATAAACTATATATATTCTTGATCCGGGTGACGAGCTGAGTCGATTGAGCTTTGTCCGTCCGTCTGTCCGTCTGTCTGTCTGTCTGTTTCTACGCGAACTAGTCTCTAGTCTAGTCTAGTCTAGTTTTGAAGCTATCGAGCTGAAATTTTGCACAGAGTCTTCTTTTTGCTGCACACTACTAATATGTCGGAACCGACCGGATCGGATGACTATATCTTATAGCTCCCATAGGAACAATCGGTCGGAAAACTAGTTTTAGTATGAACAACTTTTTTCTTTTCAATGGAAACGTCTCCAAACTTTGTAATCGTAGGTTTTATATGTTTTTTCATAATCCTACCAATTTTTATTAAAATCGGACAACTATATGGTATAGCTGCCATACAAAAGATAGGTATGAAAAACAGTCTTAGTTAGAAAAACTTTTTTGTTTTTAATCGTAGCATCCTGCAATTTTGTATTTGTTTGTTTTTCGTGCTTTTACATAATTCTACAAGTTTTTTTCCAAATCGGATGACTATATCATATAGCTCCCATACGAACGATCGGTCGAAAAATGGGAAAAAGCGTATTTTTTGAAAATATTTAAGCGATCACTTGCAAGGATATAAAAACTTGGCTTTCTCGTTTAATATATTTTCAAAGTGAAACGATTTAATTGTACTTAATATAAGCCACTCTTACACTAAATCTTAACCCATTTCGAGATTTTCAAGTGCAAAGTCGAGCAATCACCATTTTTCTCATTTTATCGTTCTTTTTGCACTTTTTTTTCCTAATAAAGTACCCATGGATTTCATTGAATATTGCTCTCCAAAATCATTCTAAGATTGCATAAGATACTATGTGATTGCAATCAACAGTAAGTTGATGGTACTCAAATTAGGTGTATTACAAGTCTAGAATGCGTTTCGAAAATTTTTGTATTTTTATGAATGCAAAAAAAACCCCATTCCATGTACTGTCACACGTAAGCCTTGGGACGAGTTTCTTATATTAAAAATAGTGGTACTCCAAGAATATGGGAAGGTTAGTATTGAAATTTTTCTTTGTGTTTCTTAATGATGATGGCTATTTAATTCGGACGACTGTCACGTTCGTGTTGTGGAAATGTCCGGGTTATAAGTTCATATGGGTAAAAGTTTCCATTTTAAGCAACTTTAAGCTCCAATTAGTATACATCTAGAAGTGATGGAACTTTTCCGTAAATAGATTCGTGTTATTCGTTGTTCAAAGCTCAATGTGTCGTTAGACAGACTTTCTTCCTGAAATCATTTAGGCACCCTTTTATACGATATATTGTAATTGATTTCAAATAATATAAACTGAAATTATACCCCCATACCGAAATGAAATAGATTTTAATGTAGAGAAATACAAATAGAAAATATATTCAATTTCTAAGATTCAATTGAAAAACTCTATTTTTACATATTCGAAACAAAGCCCAAGGGCTTTAACCCACCTCTAATGATCTCTATTGTCTCTAAAAAAAAAATCTGCCTTTCAGACAGTATAGAAAAATGGAAAAACTCATTGCATATAAAATGCTCATTGCCATTGTTCATATAAATCAAAATTCACAGACCGAGAATGCCACGGACTCGGTCTCCGATTGTATGCAAAAAAAATATGTGTATATAAAAAAGGGAGAAATATGCCGCAGGTGTCCACAAACAGGCGGTCGTTTGTCCATTCGCTTTCACAAGTGTTTGTCTTTGCTGGTTGGACAAATTTACATGCGCGCCTCGCCACACAATGAGGCAGCAGGATGACACCGCCAGGGACAGAGGACTCTGCAGGTAGACCAGCGCGGCGGAAAACTACCTGGAATGTCCAGACACACGTCGATATTCAAATACTTGAATGTTGTATGTAGATGCAGTGCACGGCTCCCAGGCAAATAAATAGTGGAAAACATGGCCCGGTTTGAGTAGTGTGATTTCCGCTTATTATCCTTTATGCATCCGAACGGTGTCCTTGCCTTTTGTTAAACCCCATTTTTAATTAAATGGACTGAGTTAAGCCGGGTAGGTGATTGTGTGTGGCTGAAGCAAATCAATCAGTTGCAGGCCAATGTGGTCAAATATGCCACTGACACAGTTAAAATAACCCATAAATGCCAATGGGACAAAAAAGTGAATCACTTTTGTAAATGAAAAACCTGCAGGTGTGAAGCTGGCTTTAACTTGTCAATCATAAAATGCATTACGAAAAAAACGGGTAATTTTCCGTAATGGAATATATATTTGAAATATTGACAGCTTTTGGCATTTGTAAAGCAATAACGGCCTTAGCTGGTGTGACGATTTTAAAAGCCAAAAATAGAGGAAAGTTAAGTTCGGCTCGGCCGAAGTTTGTATACCCTTGTAGCACGTTTTTCTAACTGATTTAAAGGACATTTCCACTGAAACCCAACAAGTTTTCGTTACTTAGATTACTTTTCTAACCTTACTTTTCTACGACAGCTGTACTATTTGGATGTCCAATTTCGACCAAACTTTGTAGAATTATGGGAATGCATGGCAAACTAAGAAATTACAAAGTTTTGAGGCGTTTTCTTTAAATACAAACAAATTTTTCTCACTAAAACTAGTTTCTCGGCCGATCATTCCCATGGCAGCTATAACCTATAGTTATCTGATTTTGAATAAACTTTGAAGAGTTGTGTGAAAGCTTATTAAATAAATACATGCCAATTTTAAAGAGGTTTACATTGAAAACAATCAAGTTTTTCTTACTAAGACTATTTTTCTAACCTTACTTTTCTATGGCAGCTATACTATATAGGTGTCCGATTTCGACGAAACTTGGCAGAACCACAGAGAAGCATTACTAAACATTAAAGCATTAAACTAGTAAATACGGTTCTGCCAAACTTGGCAGAATCATGGAGAAGCTTAGAAAACTTTGGTAGAAAACGGACATCTATATAGTATAGTAATGTCATATAAAAGTAGTATTAGTGAGAAAAACTTGTTGGTTTTCAGTGGAAATGTCCTTCAAAATAGTTTTAAAAAACGTTCTGCAAGGGTAAGCAAACTTCGGCAGAACTTTTCTCTATTTTTAAGTTCTGATTTTAATCTTAAATGGATTGATTTAAAAATTGTTCTTTTTAGCATTTAAAATTCAGTAGCTTACGGTTGATATATTAGAAATACCATTTATATTGGTTTTTGCTCTTGAACTGACATGGGATTCCCAAACAGTTATAGCATTGCGGAATACAGGCGAAGACTGGTACTGAAAGATCTGGACTGTCTTCAAACAGCTGTACAGTCGATCAGCCTTAGATGTGTTTTTGTATTTGACCTGGTGCCTGCTAAAAGATGCCTGCTTAGATACTATTAATTTTGCAATTCTACCATTCAAATAGTTAGCTTAATATTATGTTGAACTTTTACATTAAAAATTGTACAGCTAAAATAGTAATTCTACTATTATACAGAAGACTTACAATTTTTCGGTATATTTACCAGAAAACTGTCAATTTAGTCAATTTGGGTCACTGACAAGCAACCGCTAGTAGACACTGGTGGGAAATGTATGAATCCTAAAGTCGTAGAAACTCTGAAACCACTCATCTGTGTCTTCCCAGCAATTGCTATGGTACGACTGACATATCTGCACACCCCACGGTACGCTTTTTTGGAAAAGGCGGCCAAGAGGCCTCCAAAAAACTGTTGGTAATCGCCAGAAGGTCAAAGATCCTCCTGGACTTCAAAGTCCAAATGCCATCCAAAACAAACAACCGGCTTCACTAAGGACAACATGTATATCTAAGCCGGAACCAATTAAACTATTATATTTCAATGGCAAATTCACTAGCCCATATCAAATTGATATTGATCTTGTTTTGATGTGCAGTAATGAAACCGCGAAATGCATTTGTAAATGAACTATATATAACTGATAAGTTCAGGCGATTTGGTATAAAACTTGCGCTGCGTTCCGGTATAATCTTAGTTTTCTCTCTGGCAGCACTTAAGGAACAGTACAACATGAAACTAATTTCTCTCATTTGTGTATTCTGCGCCTTGTTGGACTTAAACTCGGCCTCCAGAAAGGGTTAGTTTAGATAAGGGATGCATTTGATTAGGTTCTAATTCCGTTGCTTTGTTCCCTCGCAGTTTGTAATCTACCCGCTGCCGCTACTGGCGATGGACAGAACTTGTGTCTCGCTTATGTACGTAGCTGGTCATATTATGCGGATTTAAATGTCTGCAAGTTCTTTGTCTATGACGGCTGTGGCGGCAATGCCAATAGATTTACTACCCAGAAGGCTTGCGTAAGGAAGTGCAAGAAGTAGAGCTGGAGAATCATCGATGTTTTAATCGAAGCTAAAAATATCGATGGTTTTTTTCCACTATCGATGCATCGGTCACAATACTTTTCACTAAATTTTCTTGGCGTCGTTAAGAAAGGTATTAAGTTATAAGATGTCTTAAACATTTTTGTATAATATGTCTTATAATTTAGTGACTTAAACGAGATTTTGATCAATTGCGGGGGTATTGGAGTGTGTGCGTCAGCATGAATATATTTTTGCAAGGTAAGTATCTAAGAAAATTAAATGTGATGTGTGAAATTATAAGTCGGCCGAAGTGGCTACAGCCACAGCTACCGCCAGAAGAGTGGATAACTTGGACATTGCGGACGGATCTAAAGCGGCTAAGCGAAAAAGGGAACGATGGTTTTATAAATATATGAATTGGGATATATGTATGTAAAGTGGTAACCTTGGACATGCATCACGGTGTGAATTTTGCTCATACGTCAGTCGTGTCGTGAGTCGTCAGCGAGCAGCACCAGGGGAATAAAGTTGTCAGTCGGAAAAGAAGTCGTTGTCGGACTTAAGTTAAAAGTTGTAACTCCCGGCTATTAAGTTGAACTCTAGTCTGCATTTTAATTTATTCTGTGAAACTCACTATCAAACATCAATGTAATCTATTATTAAACTAATATATTTAATATATTTAAATCAAATAAATTGTCTTATCTAAATATTTACAATGTACATTCATTATTTATTTATATTTAATCTGCTGCAAAAAAGTGCTTTGGGTAGGTACATTAGCAAATTCTTAAAATTTGAAAAAACATCGATGTTTTACTTTCAAAACATCGAAAACATCGATGTAGCAATACATCGATGTTTCTCCAGCTCTAGCAAAAAGCTCATTAAAAAACATAAGCTACAGACTTAGGCCCGATTTCTCAATGTCCGGTTGGTCAACTTGACAGGCAGTTTAACCGAATTTGAGTGTCTCATGATGTGTGTGGCGTAACCGGAGGAACAAACTTAACCGCTGCTCATCCACCGGTCAACTTTAACCGCGAGCTCAGTCCCGATGAAATTATCGATATTTTGTATCGATATACAAACAGCTGGCCGCACACTTGCTTTGTTTATTATAATATTTGCTGCAACACAAAATGTTTATGAATAAACGAATTTTTCAACTCCACGCAATGGAAATGCAATTCGATGAGGCGGAACATCGAATTTTTGTCAACTTTTCCGCAAAACAATAAGCAGCAACAACCAATCGCATTAAAAAACAAACAAACCAAACCGAGTCAGCTGTCTACTCGTTAGTTTAGTCAAACAGTATGGTCCCACTGAAGCAGCGATAGGCATTTGCCGATATCAGGCGAAACTGCTGCTGAGAAAACCAAATGACTTAACCGCTCGTCATCTTGACGGTCAAATCTGACCGGTGGTTGGCTAACCGTATCCTTTGAGAAAACGGGCCTTAGGGGACTAAAATGTAATAAGGCCCAGTTCGAATACACTTGCGAAATCTCACTCTAACTGATTTCAACGATAGGATGTGTTTTGATGAATTTATTTTGAATTGATTCATAATCTATTTCAATATTTTCAAATGTCATGCAAGCTTAACTTTCATATTTTTATATGGAATAGAAAATAATGCATAAGAAACTACAACAAATTATGTAATTGGAATTAACCGTAAGTTTTGAATTATAACAGAAACCCCGTAAATAATCATAAGAAATCCAATCTGTGACATATTGTATGTCATGTGACGTAACGCAATATATCACAATCACAATGATGTATGTATATTTAAAGATTGTACTAGAATAAGTTGCATTAGGAAACTCCAACGAACTACGCAGATTTGTGAAAACAGACAAAACCCACTTCCATAGCTTGTCACATCAGGTAAACCCGTTTGTCTGCCAGTATGTGGGGACCTTTCTTGGTGATTGTTTCTTTACCCAGAAAATTGTCTAGATGTTTGTAACGCATAGAAGGAAGCATTTCCGACCACATAAAGTATAAATAGGAAAGGATTTGCGGCAGCTCCTTTTGTGTTTTTATACCCTTTTCTCGAAGAGTATAAATGGTATACTTAAGTCGTGCAAATGTATGTAACAGCCAGAAGGAAGCATCTCCGACCCCATAAAGTATATATATTCTTGATCAGTCGAGTCGAAATAGCCATGTCCGTCTGTCTGTATGAACACCTAGATCCCAGAGACTAGAAGAGAGCTAGAGCCACCAAATTATAAATGTAGACTAGTAGTTTCCGCACGCAGATCGAGTTTGTTATAAATTCTTACCATGCACATACACTAGTGGCCATATCAACAATATCATGAATTATCATAGGTAGGTAGGTAGTTCCGGCTGACCCGCAGATGGGGTCACACATAGACCTTAGGGTCCTTAATGAGGCCGGGTCATTATTTGGGTACGTTTGGCTTAGAAGTCCTGGAGGATTCTTGACGTTTTGGCAAATGCCAATAACTGTTTTGGGGCCTCTTGGCCGCTTCCTCCAAAGAAGAGAACCGTGGGGTGTGCAGAATTTGTAATCTTGTCGTGGCAATTGCTGGGCAGCTGCAAATTAGGTGTTCTAGAGTTTCTGCGACTCCAGGTTCCATACATTTCCTGCAGGTGTCCTCTGTTGTTATGCCTAGCTTTATCGCATGAGCGGCTGCTAGGCAGTGTCTCGTTAGTATGCCAATGAGCAGTCTACAGTCTCTTCTCTGGAGCTGTAGCAGATAGTGCTTAAGTTTTTTGTCTCTTGTCTTGCACATAATTTTAGAGATTCTGCATCCGCTGGTGTTTTCCCACCTTACCTCCGCTTCTTTCTCTGCTATCTCTTCCATCTTGCTATGAAGCGTCTGTATGGAGATAGGTATGTTTAGTGTTTCTTCTTGGCCGAGTACGACTCCGGCTTTTGCAAGACTGTCTGCCATCTCGTTTCCGTCGATGCCCCGGTGGCTGGGAATCCAGTAGATTTGCACCTTTCTGGAGATGCTGAGGGAATCTAGCGCTTCCCTGCTAGCCAGGACATTTCTGGAGTTGATGGAGTGTCCTTGCATTGCCTTGATTGCCGCTTGGCTGTCCACGTAGATATTTATTTGGTTGTATGGAGCGTGAATTTCCGCCAACTCCGCTGCTTTCCTTATTGCGAAGACTTCCGCCTGGAATATGGTGCAGTGGTTTGGCAGTTTGTATGAGAGCTTTTTTTCTGGCTCTGCACAGTATACGGCGGCTCCGACTCCTAGGTCCATCTTTGAGCCGTCTGTAAAGAGGTGCGTTGCTTCTTGGGCCAGTCCTGTATGCCAGTCTTCTGGTCCCAATAGTGCTGATGTGCTTATTGAGTTGATCTTTGGGATAATGTAGTCCGTGCTACTATTGATCTCTCTACCAACTATGCTGTGTCCATAGCTTTCTAGCGCCATGGTGCCTGTCGCACATAGACGTTGGGCGGTCTTTTGTGCCAGAAGGCGTGCTTGGATGTCCAGAGGGTTGACACCTAAGATGTGTTCTAATGCTTTGGTTGGAGTGGACCTCAGCGCCCCCGTAATACAGACCAGTGCCTGTCGCTGGGTCTTCTCTATCAGCTTTAGGTATGTGGTTTTCTCCGTGGCCTGCCACCATACCAGTATGCCGTGTAGCAGTATCGGTCGTATTACTGAAATGAAAAGCCAGTGCATCAGACTTGGTGATAGGCCCCAAGTGCTACTCAGCATCTTCTGGGATGCATATAGTGCGTTGGTCGCCTTCTTCACTCTTTCTTCCACATTCGCCTTCCATGACAGTTTACTATCGATTACTGCTCCAAGGTATTTGACGTTATTCTTTGGTGTTAGTGTTATTCCATTTATCTTTGGTGGAATCCATGGCGGTACCTTGTATCTCTTGGTAAAGAGAATGAGGTCCGTCTTCTCCGCATTAATACTAAGTCCGGCTTCTGTGGCCCATTTTATTATCTCTTTGAGTGTAGAGTCCATGATTGAGCTGAGAGTCGATGGACATTTTCCGATGATAATTATGCATATGTCATCGGCATATGCAGTTATCTTGGGTGCTTTCCTGCGAAAGTTTGTTAGCAGTTCGTTAACCACAAGGTTCCATAGAAGGGGTGACGGTACTCCGCCTTGAGGCGTGCCGCCGTGTGCCTCCTTCGTCGTGGTTGTGGTACCCCACTCGGCTTGTACTCTTCTGCAGCTCAGCAGGTTGTATATCCACGAGTCCAAAGCCTTATGTATTGATACAGCTCTTAGGCTGCGCACTATCGCCTCCGTGGAGACGTTGTTGAATGCACCAGATATGTCAAGGAATGCTCCCAAGGCATACTCTTTATGGTACATTGCTTTCTCGATGGTGGCTACTAGGGAGTGTAGCGCTGTTTCCACCGATTTCCCTTTCGTGTATGCGTGTTGGTTGTTCTCTAAGGTCAGGTTCATGTAGGGCTGCAAAACTATCAATGTTACTATCGATAGTATCGAGGTTTTCAAAATGGTCCGATGTATCGATGTTAAAAATTGAACATCGATATATCGGATGCTTCACTGCATCAGTGCTGCCAGATTTTTTGGGTCCATTTTTACAATTATTATTAGTTGAAATACGACAAAATTTGATTAATAAGCAAAAAAAAAAAAAAACGTCAATTTGGTTAAACGCAGCATTATCAAACCGAAATTTGTGTTCCAAAGTGCAAATAAACGAAATGGCTAGAAGTGGCTAGATCATTTTGAAAAAAAAAGCTAACCCGCTCAAAAAGTGGCTAGTTCTAGCCACAAAGTGGCTGAGTTGGCAGCCCTCCACTGCATGGTGACGCTTCAAGCTACGCGTAAGTGTTTGTTGAGTAATTTTAAGAAATGAGCCTTTATATTTGTTTTTTTTAATATTAAGAAATAAATTTGAATAAAAAAGCTTTAAATTGTGAAGACCTAATTTTTGTTTTTTTGAATTAAAAAAAAAATGAAAATATAAATTTTGTTCGTTTATTTTTAAGAAATTAATAACATTATTTTACACAAACAAAATTAATGTTGGCCTTTTCTATATTTTTCTTAATATAGCATAAGATATATGGTATTTACCGCAATCTAAAATATTTGAAAAATTTTCGATGTTTTAACGATATATCGATGTTTTTTTGGAAAACATCGAGGTTTTGAAACATCGAAGTTAAAAACTATCGATGTACCCACTATCGATAGTTTTGCAGCCCTAGGTTCATGCCTTCTCTTATGTGGAGATCAAGTAATTTTTCCATTGTTTTGAGCAGGAATGAGGTGAGGCTAATGGGCCTGTAGTCTTTTGGCTGCACGTGACAGCATTTCCCCGCATAAAGATCGGATAATAAATGGCAGAGTTAAAAAACGTTGCATACTTATTTGAGCTGCAAGAGGTTATTAAACACTAATTGCCCTGAGTAACTTTAACTTACGCTCCCGTTTATAGGTAGATCAAGGTTCGTTATACGCATGATGCTTAGCAAGGAAGGAAATGGCCATTGTTAATCTGTGCATTAACTGCCAATCCTGTCATGAAAAAGCAAACTAATCACAGAGCGAATCGATTATCCATTTAAACAGTCTTAGCATATTGCCAAACTTATTCAGAACAAAAAGCTGAAATCGCGGTATGGCCGGACCCAATGAAGAAGGCATTTTTGCTGCGCTGTGACATAAGTCAACTGTACCCAGAGTGCACCACCATTTCTAAACTGCCTTCCCCACAATGGTACAAAAAATCGACATATGAGTTTAATTGCCCTAACAATCCTAATCAACATGAACACAAAGAGGACGAATCGACCAAAAATTTGCTGATTGCATTTAATAAAAATATTATGTTGCCGCACTTGAAGGCCATCAAAATGAAACAGCAACCACCACAGAAATGGCAAGCGAAATCGAAATGGAATCAAATCGAAGCCGAAAAATCAAACGCAAACGAATGACGACAATGGCAACTTAATTTCTGTCATAGAAAGGAGCAGGCAGCGAAATTGACATATTGACAGCCGGACAAAAGGTCCCGGAGCAGCAGCAGCAGCTCGAGGAGGAGGAGGAGACGGTGAGGGTAGGGGGCTGAGACCGCAATCGCAGTGCAGTTTGATGACGGCGTCAAAAATAAACAAACATTGCGACAGCAATAAAACATCCACAGAGAGTGAGAGAGAAAGAGAGAGAGAGACAGAGGGAAAATGGAAAAGCAAGAAAGCAGCAGAACGGCGGCCTCTTAATTGAGGCTACACAGAAAAATCCAATCAAAACGCAATGAAAACTAAGTGAAAAGAGGAGGCCAGCTGTAACCTCAATCTCTGGCCCTAGCTGTGTGTGTTGATGTTATCCTGGCAAATAATCAACAGCAAGGTCCTTGTCAAATACCACATGTAAGCGATATATAGATAAACAATTGTGGCTGCATTCTGGTATTCAGCAGAGCGTAGTTAAGAGCATATCCTTACTCCCTCTCCGACTGGCAAATCCAATTTGATTCACAATGCACAAATCCTGTTTTTGTTTGGGCCTCCCTTCCGACACAACAGAACACGAGAAATATAAATAAACAACCGACTGTGTTTTCATTTCTCACATTTCTGGAGTTGGAGGATTAATCAAAGCCAGACACCTTTTGGAAATCGAAAAATATATTACAATTTCTTCGTTTAAAAATTCCTGCGTTAGGCACAACAAGCATCATACCCCTAATCCCCTAAAGCTATTAATAAACACATTTCGACATTCTTACTCCTCCCTAACCATCCGAGCAGCTAATTTAACGGGCCACCCAACTACACCAGGCCAATCAAATCTGCATGACCTTCTCCTCCCCGCCCACGCGTCACATAAAACCAAATAAGACAAAGCGCACATAAACCACGCCCCCACCCAAAGGATGATCAACCCGAAGGAAAAATTTGTTAGCATGTTATGTAAATTGCACACAAGCGTCAACACAGTGAAGCCTACTAAACGAGTATTGGGAGACATTATGTAAATAAAAGAAATAATAAGCCCACCGCAAGAAAAGCCAAAGACAAGACGAAAATAAGGAAAATTATTTTCATGATGCGTTGATGATGTTGATATTTATGATGGCTAAAGCTTTTGGCAGGCCGCGAATTTCGGGCTTTATTCTAATTCACCAAAATGTGGGCCGCTTGGGTGTGGATTTTCACAAAGCTATTTTGCTGTTTGCGTTTTGGTGTTTAGTTTTTGGGAATCATAGCGTGTCAATGATTAAAGAGTCATTCTATTCCTTTGGGTGGGTTTTTTTTAAGGACTCAGTTATGTTTGTACAAATTACTTATATCGCTTTTGCTGCATTTATCCAGAAGGTGGATGCTATCTTTCCAGCTTTAAAGACCAAACCTTTGGGTTGCCCCTAAAGCGGACAAGTAGAACTGTTTAAATTATAAATATGGTGCATTCGGCTATTGAATGAAGTTTGATAAACTACTCAAAGAGAAATAAAGAATATTAAAAAATCTAAATTTAATGATAATCCGTATCCATTTACTATAGTGTGGAATGACAATTTTGTATGTCCTTTGGAAGATTTTCTGCTGCGTTGGAGGGTACTTAGGACATTTCCAGTCCAAATGCATCTCTCTTGAATCTTTTTGTTTTTCTGTGTAGCATTAGGCTTTTAACGTTTTCAAACCTCCTAAACTTTCTGCAGCTGAGGTTGGCTTTTAATATCAGTTACTCGCAGAGGAAAGGGGGTATCATTGTACAAAAAGGGTATACTAAGTTGATGCAAATGTGTGTAACATTAAGAAGTATGCATCTCCGAATAAAATATATATACTTTCTGTTACATATCTGTTGTTAAAAAGGTAATATTTATTGTCCTGTGTTTAATCGCGCGATCCTAGTACCCTATATATGCTAGTCTACAGTTGTACTCTATAACATCTTTTTCTTAGTCAAAAATTATAAAAGAACTAAGCATTCGTCTATTGAACAGTCTTCATTATCAATAGAGCTCCACTATATTTTGTGCAAGTTTCTCGATATTTTGAACAGTTCAGAGGCAGAGAGCACTGTCAGAAACATCCTGTCTTCGAGATTCTGCTTCCACATTGGACTCAGCAGCACTCGGTGATGCGATGTGCATAGCGAATTGCTGGCGTCGATTGACCTCATGCTTCTTATTTTCTGCGGAAAACTACGTTCTCTGAATTGTCGCCAGCATGCGATGAAGTTCCTTGACTTCTTCAATTATCCCTGACATTAAGCTCTTGATCTTTTTGAGTTTCACGATCAATTAGACTTCCTTTTACAAGCCAATTTAAGAAAACCGCTAAATTCCAATATTGGAATATTTGAAGTTTATTTCCTTCCAACCTTTTACATCTAGATTGATTCTGTTTAATCTACGCCTCATATGCTCATATAAAATATATATAGCTTTTCGCGGATTATTAACCAGTAAAAGAAAGTTAAATAGCCTATTAAATAATTGTGGCCATCGACCTCATGTATAATAGCATGACAGAATAATCCAAAACTGCCATGGCTTATGAATATATTTGATTACCAACAATTAGCATCTGATTTTTCCAATGTTAGGTAACCGGATCGCTGTTGGAAGGAAGATATGAACTTAAAGTGTTTGATATTCAGAACTTTTACTATGTCTGATCGATTTATGTCGAATACAAGGACAGATAGTCAAGATATCATTTCGATTTGTTGATAAATACCTATTGTAAAGGTAACGGAATCAATAGAAGAATGTTGTTACATATTCAAAATAGCTTAGAAATGGAAAGTTCTCTTAAAACAAAATGTGGGTTTTCTGATTGATGACAATATTTTAGAAATTGTTGCAATTTTGAATTTGTTTTAACCCTTTAAACCCCAAGTTAAAATGGGTGGACCTAAAAATATTTCACTTCATATTTTTAGTGGTACGGCCATAAAGGTTATGAATTTCAAAGATCCACGAATCCTAGATCGTCCTTACGAAAACGATTCCTAAAAACCTTTTTAAAATTCCTGAAATTCAGCTTATCAATTTTCTCTCGTAAAGTAGCTTTTTATATATTTTTTTAACTATTCTGAACTAGCACAATTTTGTTTTTTGCAAATCAAACCAATGGATTTCATAAAAGTGATTAAAATATAGATTAATGAGAAACTGCGCAACCAATTGAGTTTACCACATTCACAAAATTGGCGGGAAAAGTGATCAGCTGTTGAGTTATCGACATAATTTGGGGTTACCAATGTTGCTGAACTGCATCAAATTCATGTTTGACAATTTTATAATCCACACTGGAAAATAATTGTATTAATTCGGTATGATGCAGATCTGCATCACCACCATGTAAAGGGTTATGTTTTTTTTAAGTCGGGAACTGTAATAGCTTGAGTCAAAGACCATGCCCTATAAAAAGTCTTCTAAACAAAGTGCTTGGTGTTGAGCAATTTCATTTGCTTATAGCCTGACTTTTGATAATGTGATCATTACCAATCCCTTGACCCATTGCAAAATAATGGTGATTACAAAATATGGCTAAAACGTATCTCAATTGATATGCCTGAAAAACTCTTTAGTTTACTGTGAGTTAATGAAGAACTCATATGGACCACAAATAGCCTACTTGTCACGCAGCTTCTTGTTTATTTTTGTGCTTCTCAGAATGACCATTACATTTGGAAATACAAGTGAAAATACAATTTTAGTATTTATTTCGGTATTCGAGAATCGGAAAATCAACGAATTTATTATTATTATCAATTTTGTTTACTTTACATCACTGCCTGGTGATCGAACTCACGATCTTTAACATTACGCATGAATGGAATGGCGTTATATCGTACTGCATCATAGGAAATTGAGTATTTTACGTTTATTGAACAGTCGACACGAAACACTACTTTGTAATTTCTATCTACCTTATCTCTTAGGAGAAGACCTTGTTTACCAATTTTTACATATAATGAATCATATAATCATATAATGAACCTTTTCCGGTTTTCGAGTCGATTTTTATGCATCCAATTTGAATAACGTTACGTAGAAAATGGAAATTATGCCCACGGTTACCAGGCTTATGAAAAAACACGATATTGTTTAAGCAGCTGATACCAATTGGTCTATGCCAAGTGACCGTTACTACGAGATCTGATAACCAGAGATTGTCGCACACAAATTAACTCTATTTTTAATCAAAGCACTTAAACCGATTGCTTTTGTTAGACATGTTTTGGAAACATCAATCTAGTACAATTTTGACCATGGAACACTTCACACCAAAACAAGGTGCCGAAATAGTGACGCTGTTCATCGAAAATAATCGTTTAATTGTGCTAACTCAGCGTGCATATTTCTGGTGGTGTTAATAAGCAAAATTGTCGCATATGGGGCACGGAAAATCCACACCGCATCCATGAAATACTTTTACACAACCAAGAAGTGACTGTTTGGACCGGAGTTTGCGCCAAAACCATCATTGGGCCATATTTTTTTCGTGAAAACGAAACAGTCGATGGAAATCGATATCGACTTATTGCAGCGGAAATTCCCTGGACGCCTGGTATCAAAAAGAGGCGATATTGACTGGCCACCCAGATCTCCAGATTTGACCGCCCCAGACTTCTTTTTGTGGGGCTATTGAAAAAGCAAGGTTTACGCCAGCGATCCACAAACCATTGAAGATCTTAAGGCCAACATTCGTGCCGAAATCGCCACTTTATCGACTGAGACGCTCGAAAAAGTGATGGAAAATGCCGCAAAAAGGGCACATTTTGTTGTGGCCAATAAAGGCGGCCACTTGATTGATGTGTTCAAAAAGTAGTCGAAATAAATTGTACAGGACCAAATTAAAGGAACAAGATCAACATTTAGCAATCGGTTGTTTGATTTTATATTTATTCAGTGTTGCCATACCGACACTTTAGATGGCGCACCCTGTATAACCAAATCAAATTGACCAATTGATTGTATTTGTTTTGTGAAGCATTACTTACCCGTTTGGCAATGGATTTGTTAGCGAACTATAACAAATCAATAAGTTTAGGGTAAATAAAAACAAAGGCCGTGTTCAACAGACGGACTGATCGTTGAAGATCAAAATAAAAATAATACATCGAATAGTTTCTGCTGAATTGGCGCTTTGCATAAAATTAGTAAGATTTAAGTTTCGGCACATAAAAAATGTCACTTAAGTGCACTAAATCAACCAAGATAAGCAGATCGGTATCGGAATATCCCATCGATATACAAATGCAGCTGTAGGTAGCAGTACCATGTAAAAGGAGCTTCCTATTTCTTCGACACATGCTCGTCTACTCTAATACCGTATCACTGGAGTTTAGCAGAAAGATTTGTAATAATTTACAATTGATCAGGGAGCAAGTTCTTCTGCTGAACGCTGCCATTATTTGCTTAGTATAAAACATGCGATGCGTTCCGGCTGATCCTCAGTTTTCTCTCTAGCAGCACGAAGAAACAATTCTACAACATGAAACTTATTTCTCTCCTCTGTGTGTTCTGTGCCCTGTTGGGTTTGAGTTTGGCTATCGAGTGTAAGTTTGTGCAAGCGATTTTTTTGATAAGTCTATAACTCCTTTACTTTGTGCCTTAGTCGTTTGTAATCAACCCGCTGCAAGTAATGGCATTGGTAAGGTGAAGTGTGCCGCTTATGGACCTAGCTGGACATATCACGCAGATGTCAATGCCTGCATGTTCTTCGTCTATGGCGGCTGTGGTGGCAATGACAATAGATTTCCCACTAAGCAGGCTTGCGAGAGCAAGTGCAAGAAATATCCTCTATAAATTACACTGACATAACGCTTTGGAGTTATGAGAATAAAATGTGAATAAGCCCAGTGCTTAAACTCGCTCCAACTTATCTCCATGATGGGATAAACATATTTGCAGAGCTACGGTCCAGATCTGATTTTTTCGCAGCTTAAGTCAGAACTAAGCAGTAAAAATATCTGAATTAAGGCTTGTTTCAGTACTTCCCATGAAACTTAGCCAATAGTTCAGAACTGAAACCATGATTTCTTATTTTTAGAAATTTGAAGATTTGTTTTTTTAAATTTATAAAAAGATTTCATTGCTCGGTGTCTTAGCGGCTGAAAGCAGCGCTGCAGCAGCGAACAGTCTTTTGATTATAGCTCGACCACCGTTCAACCGATCTTAACCAATCCTTTGGCCTTGGATCGATAAATAATCCTGTCTACTAAATATTTCTAGACGATATGAGCCATTATCTCTGAGATCTTTGCGTTCATACGGTCAGACGGTCAGATGGACATGGCTATATGAACACCATCAACTGTTAATGCTGAACTAGAATGTATTTATATACTTCAAATGGACGGAGATGTTTCCTTCTGACTGTTACTGGGGTTTTTCAAAACTTAAGTCCTTTATATCGTTTAATGTGCAAATGTTTACCGAATGTAACAGAACAACTGTCATCTTAAGGTCTAAAAACTGAGCACACAATCTGAGTGTTATGTTAATTTATCTCTCTTTTATCTCACTCTGACACGATCTGTAGTAAGCGACAATCTATAACGGAACACATACGATAGTCCGTTCCACAAACTCTTGTGCAACGTTTTGGGAAACAGGTTCTCTTATACTTTCTCATTTGTAACCTTACACACTCTACTAAAACTATGCCAATTAACACTCCAACGGGCCCACTTTATAATGTCAAAAATTGATCCTTTTTTGTTAGTCCATCTCTCTCAGCTTCCCCCACTCATTTAGCTCATTTCAAATGCCTCTGGTATAACAATTTATATTTTCATTTAATTAGCCCGAGCCTTCATCCGCATCGTTTTTATGCCAAGCCAAACACCAAAAACTAAGAAACTGCTGGCCTATTTTTCGGGCTTCTTTTTTGGCAGCAACTAAGCTTTATCCGAAAGATACACATCATACCATGAATAGGTTTTTCCTCCCAAAAAAAAAGGACGACAAATTTGTCGCTAAGTAAACGACTAAAACTACTGCTAATTATGTGTATTTTAACTTTTTCGGCCATCTTAGCAGATGAAATGAACGGCACATGGACCGCTCCCTTCCTCGCCCCAGTCACAATGAGTTGCATAATTAAAAACTTTACATTCTGCTGTTTAAGTTGGCGTGCGCAAAGAAAAGATACAACATAATTTCTTTTCTTCTTGGCAAATAATTGTGCTCCGATGGAGGAGCATCTTTAAGTTCGCCAGGCAAATAATAGCGAGCCGCGCTGAGGCCACAAAGGACCTTTTAACGCTGCAGACAAATGCAGGAAACAGGATATTGGATCATTTAGCATTAAGGCAGCGCCTCGCCTTGCCTCGGCTCCTGCTCTCCTTTCTCAGTGCGAAACAAGTTAAGCGCAGCGCGAACAATAAAAGGGGAGAAGGACTTTGACTAAAGGACGACGACGACGATGAAACGCGTTACGCTTTAATAACTTGCCGCAGGATTAAGTCCTGTGCAATGAGATGATAATGCGACGTGGCTTTTGGCAAAAGGCTCTGCGGGTGGGTTGCCTGTTTGGTTATGTCCTGTTCTGTGCTGTTCGGTAGGCGGCTCGTTCAAGGTTTCTGACTGGGATAATGTTGATTATGGTGGGATGCCTCATAAAACTGCGGGGATACGCACCTACAGCAACAGCAAACAAATTATATTACAAAATGATTCGAATTCCCAGGTTCATTGTTTGTTTTCTTATTTTTTTGACGCTTACATGTCGTGCGGTAGATTTGGTTAAGGGTAGTTTGTTTGAGGGAAGGGAACGATTAACAGAGCATTTATATTAACATATTAAGTTTGCTTACAGTGCAATGCTGACCACAAATATATGTGGGAAGGTGACGTTCTCAGCCTTATATTTTTCGATTTTTATAAAAATGTTTAGATTTGCAGAACAAATTTAAAGCAAACTCTACTCCTCTACTCGACGCAAAAAATACACGCGAAGTCCACTTTGGAAAATGACATATGTTTTTGGTGCGTTCATTTTCAATTGTTTCTTTTTCTTACTCAAATTCACACGCGAAAGTTCGATTCGCATCGAAATTTTTAAACGTCATCGCGAAATGAGGTGACAACAGTATTCAGTATTACAGTATATTATTCGCTACGTAATTGGTAACAGAACGTAATGGGAAAGCGTAGTCATTTTTCGCGTTAAGTGGAAACTGCGACGCGAAAATTTTACACAGCAGTTTTTATACTCTGTACCAGGGGTACAAAGTTTGTGCAAAAGTATGAAACGCTACATGCTTGAGATAATCGAATGCACCAAGATGCCTTACATGTTGCAGAATCCACGAGGTCCAAAGCTCAAATTCCAGAAAAAAGACTTTGGTTGAACGAACAGTTAGAAAATGTACAAAAATATAAGGATAATTTCATTTAAGAGAGAAGAGGGGGGTTACTATGAGATTTGGTATTGTCCCCTTCCACTGCTCCATCTACTGTCCCTTACTTCATTTCCACTCGAATACTTAAAAATTATTTTTTCCTTTCTGTAATTTAGAAAATATTTTTTCTAAAACTAAGAAAATGTTTTTTCTTTTCTAAAATCTGGAAAATATTTTTCTTCTTTTCTTTTCTTTTTTTGTGTTAAAGGAAATGTGTACCTAAAACTTATGGCCTTTGATCTCTTTTTATACCCGTTACTCGAAGAGTAAAAAGGGTATTCTAAAGTCGTGCAAATTAAAAGTATATATATTCTTGGTCAGCATCCATAGTAGAGTCGATAAAGCCATGTCCGTCTGTCTGCATAAACACCTAGATCTCAGAGAAATTTCCAAATTTTCATTATAGACTAGTATTGTCTGCACGCAGATTAAGTTTGTTCCAAATTTTGGCCACGCATTAACAAAAGTGGAATATCCCCTACATTGTTTAAGATATCGAGCTCAGATTTTACAGTGTATGTGGCCGATATCTACAATCTCACAATATTTCAAAAAGACTGAATAATAAATGGCAGAACTAAAAAAACGTTGCATACTTATCTGAGCCGCATATGGTAATTAAACACTAATTGCCCTGAGTAACGGGTATTTCGAAGACGGGCAGGGCTGACTTAAGCTTACTTTACGTTCTCGTCTAATTCGATTTTCAATAATCTCACAATTTTTCAAAAGGATCGGATAATAAATGGATGAGTTAAAAAAATGTTACATACTTATCCGAGCCGCATGAAGTTATTAAACACTAATTGAACTTAGTAACGGGTATTTCGAAGTCGGGCAGGGCCGACTTTAACTTACGCTCTCGTTTTGAGCAATAGTTATGATATTTAGTTTGTTAAGTCGAAAGAAAACAAAGGCCTGCTGATTTTTGCCGGTGTTTCTTAGCAGGATAAAGATTGGATGAGCGGTAGTCGAGTTATGCGCAAAAGAATGTTAGCATACACTTTCGTTGGTACAGCGTGTATTACAGTCGGGATTGACCGACTTTCGTACTTCTTTCTATGTGTATACAATGTACAATGAAAGAGATTTCAAAGTCGAATGGGAATAATGTATTTAAAATTGGTTGTTAGATCTGACACAATACTTTGGTGGATGTCTAATGAAGGGTAATCAAATATAATCATTTTCAGAGGCTAAGGCAGCTGGGTGTTTTGCTTCCTAATTTTAGTAGTTCTTTGTTTTCAACTTCACAATTTTGCTAAGCTAACAAATCATTTAATAGCTTTTACACTTTTTATGTATTAGTTTAAAACCAGTTGATTCCAAATTTCAATTCTCACTGTCCGCGAATCCCCTTCTGCATTATCGATCATGAGAGCTGCGGTGTCGTTGCTGCGCAATCACTTTCAGCGCGTGCACGCTGAGACGGTGCCGCTGGATCAATACTGGTGGGCAGCCACTGACTGCGACACGGCTCAGCCGCTGGCTGCACACAACTCCCATCAGCAGAGTGAAAATTATCTGCCACGATGTCGATTTATGCAGTATCAGCGCCTCAATGATACAGTCAAACGTCTCGCCATGGTCTCTCAGGATGGTTCCAAGATGGTCGAACTCTCGGATACGACGTGTGCTGCTCGCGATTTGAAGCAGTTTATAAAGCAGAGATACTGCATGGATAGTCTGTTGGACAGTGTGCAGTTCATGAAGGTTCTGGAGGTGGACAAGAAACTACGTCTGCTGCCGCCGATTGATGCGCCCGGCAAAATCATTGGCGTGGACTGCAACTACATCGACAGCTGTGATGAGCGGAATCAAGGTATACCGCGGGAGCCGACGTTCTTCGTGAAATTCAGTACCTCCATCACGGGACCACTGGACAATATACGCGCTCACAACATAGCCAAGCGAATCGACTACGGCTGCCAGCTGGCCGTGGTCATCGGACGACACTGTCGGCATGTGCCACTCACTGCGGCCATGAGCCATGTATTCGGTTATGTGGTGGCCCAGGACATAACGGCCTGCAATTGGAATGCCCTTTTGGGTGGCCAAATGATGCTGGGCAAATCTCTGGACACATTTTGTCCACTTGGCCCGGTGCTGGTGCACAAGTGTCATGTGCCGGATGTGAATAACTTGTGGATCAAAACCATTGTCAATGGGGAGGAGCGCCAGACGGGAAATACGTGCAATATGATATTCAAAATTGATTTTCTCATTCACCGCCTGTCACAGTACATGACACTGTGTCCCGGCGATATCATTTTAACCGGAACACCTGCTGGAACCGGGGCTAATCGTAGGCCCTCGACATTCCTTCAACCCGGAGACTTAATCGAAAGCGAAATACAAAATTTGGGTAAAATGCACAATAAAGTTGTTAATCCATATGCTTAAATTCGTACTCGGAGAGAAGTTTTCATATTGATTTGGGAAAACATTTAATAATTACATTCAAATAAGAAACGTGGAATGAATCCTAATATGTATACCCCTCAATAAAACTTATTAATATTATATTAAATGTTGGTTAATATTATTATTGATTGATGGCATTTTGTAAGTGAAAAACAAGATACAGTTCTTGAATCAAGCTTAGGCAGTACCTAAAGTTTGTGAATATCAGAAAATATTGGAAGTGGGCCATGAACCATGAATAATTTTGAATTTAATTGTACACTTAGAGAAAAAATAGAGGATTTCTTAGTTGATCCAAGAATGTTTGATATAACGATATAAGAATGGAAATTCTTTATCCAAGAGCGAAATTCTTAATCCAAGTATGAGGTTTTATTCTGTTTTTCCTAAACCAAGTACAAATCATTCTAAAATCTAGTAGACAAATGCTTGAATCAAGTGCTAAACATACTCAAATCCAAGATTGCTCATTCTTGAATCAAGAGCATAGTTCTAGCATTCTCAAAAACAGAGGAAGTTCTGATTCCAATCATACAACAATCTAAAATAACTTGTTTTATCTATTTATGTTTAAATTTATTTCATAGAAAATTATGTGTTAAACCATATAGCAAGTTTTAGTCGGCTCGAGAAATACACAATACTACAAAGCCTTCTCAACTGTCCAACTGCTGTCTCTCCATTTCATCATTGGTATAACTGCTTGGGAATTCCAAAGCAACAATAGTGCAAAAATCGATGGCGCTCTCCGCCTGGTTGGGAAACTACCCCTCTCCCATAATAAAAAGAAGCTGTGAGAGCGGAACCAGCGCTGTTCTCTCAAATTTGCTTGCTCTCCTCTCTCAGTTTCTTTACCTGTCTCTCTTCGCCTAAGACCGCTAAGCTAAGAATGAATTTAGCTCGATTTCAAGATCAAAATACTTGAAAACTTAAAAAACGAATATATTTTTTCCAAAACGTTCGAAATTAAATTATTTGTTCTGCATTTTTCTAGGTGTAACCATTCCTATAAAACCTGTGCAACAGGTAAAACTAGTGTTATATAAGACGAGGAAAAGTCTTTATTACAGCTACAACTAGTACACGGGCTTGAAAGCTTTTCAGTTTACGCAAAGCTGCTAAGCATGTTGTGATGATCGCAGAAAAAATTCTTTAAGCTACCGCCCCTCTTCACATCTGCCCTACAAACGAAAGCTTTTCTTAAAAACTTCATCGTGCAAATCCAGTCTAAATATGCTGCAGCTTATCTCTGTGTCATATGAAGGGCAAATAAGAACAAATCCATTACCGAATGGTCGTTAAGAAATTCATATATGTTTGTGCTGCTTTTAAACTTTCCGTAACATGCAGTTTCTTGTTTCAAGATTCATTTGATATTGGCTTCTGACAACTCCTATTTCTTATTCCTATTCCTTGAAACTGTTTAAAGCCTCTAATATAGGGAAGCCGGAGCTATAATGGATGATGTAATGATTGTGTTCGCTATATAAAATTTTTCTTTTGTATTATATAAATAACCCCGGCAGAATTTATAATGGAGAGGTACACAACTGAACAAAGAACCAGCACAATAGAATTTTATTATTTAAGTCAGAGATCAATAATTTTAACGCAACATTTTTACGTAAGAATTTCGCCTTATGAATCAATGATTTATCGATTAGTTCATCCTCACCACCAACATGGCACCGTAATAGACTTGGCCCGAACCGGTAGACAAGGTTTAATTCGCACTGCGGAAAATATTGAACGTGTAGAGCAAAGTGTTATCGAAACACCAGAAATTTCTACTAGAAGGCGTTCTACTTAGCTGGGAATGGCTCGCACGTCACTACAGCGCATTTTACAAAAAGATAAGATGTGGTTTCAGCAGAATGGAGCCGGAGACACAATCTCACTTTTAGGTCAAATTTTTGGATACCGAATAATTTCCAGAAATTCTGATATTAATTGGCCAGTGCGTTCGAAAGAATTGACAGCACCCGACTATTTTCTTTGGGGTTATTTGAAGGAGCGAGTATATGTGAACAAGGCCAACATTGTTGCATAAATTCGAGCGCTACAGGCACAAATTTTGAAAGATGTTATGTAAAATGCTCTAAAACAAGCCCATCATTGCGAAGCTGAAAACGGGGATCATTTAATTGAAATTATTTTCCATACTGAGTGTATAAAAGTTTCCATTCTCTATATTTAATAATTTATTTAAAAAAAATGTTATAAAATAAATATTTGAAAAAGTTATTAAGCTTTTGAACCCCTCGTTATTTTTGGGCCACCCTGTAATAGTTAAGTTTCGATTTTTAGTTAAAAATTTGTGCACCAACTGTTACCTTCAATTTTTATTTTCTAAATTGAAAATGAAAATTGAACTTAAATATCTTTTAGACCAGAGTTTTTTCTGAGTTTAAGAAAAAAATCAACAAATAATACTTAAATTGAATATTTATTTTAAAAATTATTATTGTTACCATCCCTGATTTTATTTATGGTTTGCAAGGCTGCCCTTCGAAATTGTTAACATAAAGAAACAGTCTCCTCTGCTTGGAAAGAAGGTTCGCTTAAAAGAAACACTTTAGTGAGCTGTTTCAAAACTATCACATTTTATGGACCACACAAAATCTAATTTTGTAGTGCTGAAACACAGCATTATCATTTCTAAACCATGTCGAAGCTCAGCATTTTACAAACTGACTAACTATCAGCCGAACCGGTGGCTTAAGACCACCATGAACCACTGCACAGTGGATCCGTTAGAGGCCAAAAATAAAAAAAATTGAGCACATAGGATTGAAACAAAATGTAAACAAATTGTCTCTTAAATGCCTAAGCTTCTCAATGGCAAACGGGATTTTTCTAGAGATCTAACGGGACTTTCTAAAAATAGCATTGAAAGCTTGAACACGTGAACATTTTTGCAACGCAGCTGCGCTCAGTAGGCTTTTTCTCATATTAAAATCGTCATTCAAAGAGATCAAACGTTTGCTAGAGTGCTCCGAACACAATTATTTAAAATGAATTTTGAAGTTGAAGGTATTTACTTAAAATCGAGATGTTAATAATTAACTTTCATGTCAAAGTTTTATCGTAAAACTAATTTTTTCGATTTAATATATTTTGTGTATTTTGTGAACGTCTATTTTATGTTTAGTTGAAGTTTTAGTTGTGATCCAAGCAAATCCAATAATTGGTTTGTATGTCATTGTGTTTGTCTTACTTTTAAGGTGGTAAATGTTTTAAAATTAGCTGCAGAAATTTGCAGATGTGTGTATACTAGTAAATATATTAACATCGTCAAAGTTGACTCTTTGCCTATTGTGCTGTTGCTTTGTGTTCGTCTTTCGTGGTTGTGTTTTTGCAAAACTATTTATTTATATATTAATATTTAAATTTTGATTATTTTTTCCTTTCATATTTGAATTTGGAAGGTGCATCCCATAAGTTTATGAATTACTAGATGAATCTTTATATATTTTGTTTCTTTAAATTTTTGTTTGTTGTTTTTTGTGTATGTATGGATATGTAAAATAACTCCTATATTTACTGTTATGTTATAAAATCTTAATCAACTTCATCGAAAAAAATTTTTTTATTAATTTTGTCTTGGTTGTTCCTATGGGAGCTATAGGATATAGACGATCAGTTTGTCCAATTTTTTTTGTTATATGTTTAGAACATTTTTCTATATTTTTTGTAAAAATTTAAGCCCGCTATGGTCATTATAAGTATTTTTGGCCGCTCTTCCATACAAGCGGACTCACTGTGCACTGATCCGAGCTGGTCTTAATTCTCGAGCGGTTTGCATCTCTGCTCTTAATATATAAGGTTTACTTGGATCACAAAGTTTGAAATTACAAATCATCATTTTTACTATACAAAATGTTAATTTTGCTAAAAACAAAACTTCCAAACTTTTGGAATCTCGTAAGAGTTATTTGATATTTGCCGCAATTTCTATTCTTCAGTCTTTACATAACAAGCATGATAGAGGAGGGTACTTAAGGGGGGGCCCGGACCAACACACATAAAATGTAACATGCCATAATATTCACCACAAACAACAAAAACCCGAAAAAAGTCAAAACATGCCAGCAAACATGGCATTGAAAGCTGCTGCCAAAAAAAAGAAGAGAAAACCCTAACCAGGAAGAGGCAGCAACAATGAATGAATATACAAGAAAAAAACAAATTTTCCTCTTCGTTTTTTTTTTTTGCTTTGGCACAAAATAATCTTGTTAACAATTTGTGTGTGGATATGACATATACCCAAAACACAGAGAAAAAAAACCCAAAACAAACGACAACAAAAAATTGAAATGTTTCAAGTCAATGCCATGGCAAGCGGCATTTGTTTTCTTCTTTTTGTGTTGCTTTTTGTTATGCATAATCCTTGAGAGGTGTGACATTTGAATGTATAAATTTCAACTTTGATCCTTTAAGGATAACTCTGGGAACCTAGAGCCAGTTGCATGAAACACAAACAAGCAAAGCAATGCGGCACGTTTTGGGTTTGAGTGTGTGTCACGACACACTTGAGCCGAACTCCTCAACTTAAGTTGTCAAAATCAGCAAGAACAAATTGTTGTTTTCTTATTTTCTTTTCATTCGAGTGTCGTGCATTTTGCATACCCAATGAAAAGAACCAAGACACTCATATGTTTTCGGTTGAATGTGTTGTGACAAGATCAAAGAAGTTTTTCGCCCCGTGGGCCTATTTCCCTATTTATCGCACCTACATCACATAAGCCAGAAAACTGGCAATTAATTTATATATTTTTCAATTTGAAGAAATTCAATTCAAATTCCGGAAAGCCGCTAAACCGAGAACAGCAGCTGAGCCCAACCGCTGGGATTTTCTCAAGCCAAATAGTCAAACCAAAAGCGTTCGCAATACTCATATATTTTGTTAGTTTTAGGGAAAGCTGGAAAACTACAGTGGAGTATAGAGTGGAGAGTATATTCAATATTTATGATTCTAGCATTCTTTTTTAGAAACATAGAATTCTTAAATATTTTCCTCTATTGTGTGAAAATGTATTTAACTCTCGACTTTCTTACATTTTCGTGTCACTTGACCACCTCTACGCCTGGCCAATGTGCAGAATGCGCGACAAAAACCACGCTGCTTGCATTTCCAAATTGAAGCTGAAGCTGTTCGAAGGAGCAGCCAACAGATTGGCTTGACTTAAACGGTGGCAAAGCATAAATCCTTTGGAGTGAGCTCCATTCTTGTGGTGGTTGGCCAAGGGGGGATGCCCCTCTAGCCACAATTTCCGTTTTCCGGTTGCAGCAGCGCCTGCAGTTCAGATTCACTTTTTTCACTTATCTTTCCCTTTTTGTTGCTGCTGCAATTGTTTACTATACACAACAACAACAAAAAGTAAACGGCGAAACATTTTGCGGTTACTCCATAGCCAGGGAATGCATCTCCCGCTACCACAACGCATGCATAAATTATTATTTCCTTGTCGTTTGCCACTTGCTGCCGCCAAATGTTGTTGCTGTTGTAGCTGCAGTTCTTTTGTATGCCCTTTTCGAAGAGAAGCATTTCAGAATATTACGTCAATTGAGAATTTACGGAAAATCCATATATCAGGTTGAAAAGTTGAAGCAAAAATTCTTGATCGGACGTCCATTTTAGTTCACTTGGATTGAAAATTTTTCTCATTCATATAATTGATGCTACATTAAGATCCGGTTTCTCATCTTCTAGATAGCTGACTTGTGACAGAAATACTTTGATTTTAGTTTATGTGATTGATTGATTTATGTAGAATCTTTGAAGTAGGCATTAAGTCAAAAGAAAACATAATTTTTCAATATTTGTTCAAATCGCCCCCGCAATAAAAAAAAGTTTAATATATCCCATATTTTTTAAGATATCGAGCTCAGGTTTTGCATACACTAGAATGGGGCCAATATCTACAATCTCACAAATTTTCATAAAGATCGGATAGTAAATGGCAGAGTTACAAAAACGTTGCATACTTATCTGAGCCGCATGAGGTTATTAAACACTAATTGCCCTAAGTAACGGGTATTTCAAAGTTAACTTATGCTCTGGTTTTTATATTAATAATAGTATTATATATAATAAATATATTATTCATTTAATATATGTATTTTTCTAATCTTTTGGTAGATTTCCAGCTGGAAAATTGTAAGTCCAAAATTTGTATTAAAACCCTGTTGACACGTAAATTGCGTCACTTATTTTATATCGTTATTAGTGTGTAATGGATGGCATTGCACAACATCGTGGCAGAACATCCAACCAAAATTTAAATGTCCTTTGTTTCTAAAGCTTATCGTCGACTCTCTCATCCGAACCATACTTGATTCCACACACTAAAATTGAAATTTGATCGCTGTTACTCAGCTCAAACATATGTTTCAACAATGCGGATCCCATGGATATACAAAATTTGAAATCTATTAATATTTCGAATTAAAAGTATTTAATTAAATTTCAAGAAGGCACTGAAACACAAAAATTGGATTCGAAATGAATTTTTTTTTCATTAAAATAAACAAGACTTTAATTTTGAGGAACAACTGGTCTGTAATGCTTTGTTTAGCCATTCTAAAAATAATTTAATTAATTTTTCTGCTGTTTTTCGATATTTTAATTTTAAAATTACTAAATTTATGTGTTGTGTCATTGGAATATACAATAAACTAACTAAACTCAACAACAATAAACATCAACTCAAGCTGAATATTTATAAAAGGGGTTGCTCACAATTGAAAATGTTTAGACCAGGACTGCAGGGACCGGTTCGAAGTCGAACCGCTTTTAAAAAAAGTTCGGTTCAAACAAATTTTTCCTTCATGTTCTTCCCAGAGAATTCTTCTCAACTTGGTACACTTGTCGCACACAAGTCTTGAAGTCTTTAGCAAAATACTGTAATATTTTATTGAAGTGTTTAAGATTAAGTTCAGTCCCAATTCCAACATCTGTTTATTTCGATGCAAGAAACCAAATATATTTGACCTTAGAACAAAAGCAGCTTGCAAACAAACACATTGCGGAATTGTATAATCGTCAAAAGGAATTAATAGACGAAAGCACAAATGATTCATTACCATGCTAATCTTTTGATGCAGATGAAATGTAATCTTTAGCTAAGAAGCTAGAAAATATAATAGTAGAAAAGTGAAAATCATAACGATTTCATTGCTCCTTTTGACGAATTCAAAGATTGCCTCAAAGTTCTAATTTATTAAAGTATTGGGAAAACTATGATTGTAAACAACTTTAAACTGAACTGTTCCGGCAATACAAGTATCATTCGAGCGCGCTTTTTCTACTCTTAAGTTGGTTTTATCCAGCCAAAGAGCCAGTATTGATAAAATAAAATTGGAAGACAAATTAATGATTAACTTAACCTAAGCTCAAATATAACATTATATTAAAAACATCTAAACTCTAAACATCTTTGAATAAAATGTTTTAATTTCCTTTAATTTACATAAAAGCTGAAAAGCTTATAATAATAAGCGAAAAAATAATGTCTAAGTCCCGGTTCAAACCTGAACCTGGGTTTAGCGACCCTCTGAGAGCCCGAACTCAAAATTATTATCGGCTTCGAACCCCGGAGTGAACCCCCCTTTAAAAATAAGTGTAGTGTAAATTTGAGTAGTGCTACAACTAAAGGCAGATTTCACATCATCCAAATATCTGATATGTGTCAGATTAACCCACAATCTACTCTGTTGGGAGATGTGAAGTCGGCCCTATGTATGCCACTTCCTAGATCAAACACAATGAACTCTGTAGCTTTGGTTTACAATGTTCCTTTGAACTTAACATTGATGAGATGTCTAAAATGTTAAAGTATTTGATTCTGTCTCACCTCAATTGAAGGTTCTATTGATACTCTTCTGCTGGTTCTGAGACTTGGCAGCGCAATATCGAGCAGATATAACAAAATTCTCAGGCAGATATAACAAAATGTCAGATCAAAGAATGTCTAAAATGCTTATTGAACAGAACCGAAGTTTAAGGTATGGAATTGGTTTTGGTTCAGAAATTTATGCTTCGGTTCACAGCTTGAAAATGTTGAAATTCTCGGACCCGTTTGCAATATATTCAAATTTGTTATGCGATGCAAACTTTTGAGTAAAATCGAAATACAATTTGGTAGTGTATTAAGATTTATTGATATGCTTTTTGGATCCCAGTATATCGATTCAACTTTCCTACTCAATGGCGTGCACTTTAAAAGTGACCATTGATGAAACGGTGCCTAGGACTGCCAAGTTAATTCCAAACTAGAGAAGTCCCAACCATTATGTTTCCCTGCTTCGGTGTCGCGCATCGTTATATTTGCAAATGACAGTTGAAAGTGGTTTTGGTCGTCGTTTTAACTCTCCCCTTCTTTTGCACCCCACCGTTCTTGACCAAACATGGGTTGTCTTTGTGCTATAGCGACAGCCACGCCCCCAAGAAACATATTTGACCGTTTTTGTTTTGCATTTTTATTACACCCACAGACAAAATTTCGCTTTGCGGTTTTTATCATCCACAGCAGGAGCGGCCGGAGCTGCCGGAGGAGCTCCTCTTTCCAGCATTCTCTGGTTTAATTGGAGTCGATGGTGTTATTTATATAAATGTTTGCCATTTCTCTTCGTTCGGCTGCCCTGTTTGCATTTCATTTTTTTGGCAGTTTAAATTTGTAGGCGTCAAGTGATATATGGGCCATTGGGTTCGAGAGGGTCTGTGCTCTCGTTTTCTGGTTGGTCTGTTGACCTTGTTCTGGGCAAGTTTAAAGCTTTAACGTACAACAACAACAAAATGCACAACCAAACTGGATAAAAGGAAGCAGAGAACAGGAAAACAGTTAAGTCTGTAATTCCTTATAACTTCCTTGCAAGGCAAATGTGATTAGACCCCTTTTTCTTTGGAAACTTCCTCGTTATCTGTCTTTCTTCAGGGGGTAATGCCTCAGCCATTGACAGTCACCGCAAATATGCCAAAACACGATCATCACACTGGGACGAGATGCAGGCACACACCCCTAAAAACTAATCCTTTTTATTGTCGGCTTGACTTGGGTGCTGCCTTCGGGACTCCGGCTGCTCCTGTGCATTCCCGGCATTGTCCCAACAATGAGCATTGCATTCCTTTTCTTGTACTTCTGTCTGTCTTCTACTTCAAATGAAGTGCATTCATCCGGTAGCAATCCTTTTTTCTCTTGTACCTTACCTTGTGCATCATTTCACTTGAATTTGCGTTGACATCCTGCCAGACAACTGTCTCGGCTTGGCCATAGATATAATAACGAGCGTTTGCCTGACATATCCTTTAACCATGATTAAAAAAAAAAGCGAGGAAAATGAAAATTGTTTTGTGCTTACGCCTCCTTAGCACACCTTGAAAACAACAACACAGACAAACGAACTTGAAACGGGCCAAAGGACAATGGGGATTCCCTACATGCACTTAAGAATCCTACAGATTTTCCCACTTTGTGATAAAGTTGCTGAATACTGAATGCCCTTTGTTCTAGGACTTCTTTCATTTGGCTCCCCATTTAAAACACTCATCGGGCCAAATAAGCCTAAATAAAAAGTGGTTGTTGTTGCTGCTGCTGGGGGCGGGGGAGCAACTTCCTTCCTCCTTCGTGCAATTTCATGCCTAAATGGAGTCGTTAAATTATTTTCTGAAATTAAGACGAGTGTTTCTGTGGTGGCATTGGCATTGGAACTGGCACACTGCGCAGGGAGCCTCCACTTAAATAAGGAGAATGAACCTCCACACACATCTGGGAGGCACGTCGAGCTGTAAACGGAAGTACTTATTGTGCTCCGTGTACAATGTCGCTGGCTAGCATTAAATTAAAATATGTTCTGTTTCTTGTTTTGGTTTTGGGAATTTTTTCTCCTTGCCTGCTTTCTGTCTTTAATTAAAAACAAAATGTTTTCTTTTTTTGGGGCGTTAAATGCATTTTGTATGTGATTTCACGGTTTTATGGACCCACCACACACATGAAACATGCATACTTGACATTGTCAAGGCATTCTTGGAGGTCATTTGCAGCCTGAGAGAACGGAGAAGTGTTTGTCTTGGGGAAGGTACTTCCATAATGAAGGCAAGCCGAAAAAATGTTATGAAAAGTTTATAAATTTATTGATAATCTAATTTGTTTTTTACATTTTAGGCAAAAAGAGGTGCATCTTGGAAGCCTTTGGATATTTTATTTCACCATCTAAACAGCAATACTCAGGCCGAAATTACAGCCAGCGAAGGTGACCGGGTGTGTTAGTTTTTAAAGAAATATACTTATTCATTAGATGTCCCGAGGAGGGAAGAAATCCAGAGTTAAGGTTTGGTTTCGGAACGTGTTTTGGATCACATTTCCCAATCGAAATACAAAACCTATTAAATTCTTAAATATTTCAAATAACATTTAGAATTTTTATATTTTTAAGCTGAGGATAATTTAGAAGATTCAAAGCTTTAACATCACCGAGATTACTAAGCATATTTAAGAAACATGTTTTTTCAACGTGTCGCCTATCTTCTTGACTTTGATATAAACTCTGAAATGAAGGATATATAAACCAGGGATGCAAACCACTCGAATATAAGTACTGGTTCGGTTTAGTGGTTCACACAGTTTCTGAACCGGCGGTTCGGTTCATTACATGGTTTTTAGAGCTGACTGAACCGCGGTTTCGGTTCGGTTCAGTGGTTCACAAAGACACATTTTGAAATATTATGATTTCTATTGTAATGTGACTTTTCGCACACTTTGCAAATTCATATAATCCATTTGAATATCTTTAAAATCTTTAGAAGAATGTCCAAAATGTATTATTTCGGATTTAAAGGATTCGTAAATTGGTTCCTAGACGAATGAACTTAGAAAACAGAGAATGTCGGCTAGAAAAGAATAAAAAACTCTTCTGGCTTAGATTTAATTTATGTAAAGAAGTACTACAGATGGCAGGTGTATTAAGATACCGAAGGGCAATTGCAGAAGACTTGCAGGATTACATGTTCTTAAATTTTCGTCAAGTCATTCTTAAAAGTTATATCGATCCGGTATCGCTAAGGATGTAGAGAGTCGAACTAAATGTATAGAAGTTGTCTCAAGGAAACGTGTAAAATGCCCAAATTAATAAGTATTATTGGCTCGAGGAAAGCAATTCCCGTATTAAAACTCGTCAGAGAACTGAACCGAACCGAACCGCTTTTATTTGAGGTTTTCGGTTCGGTTCAGCAATTCTGAAAGGAAGTCGGTTCGGTTTGCGGTTCGGTTCACCATCTGACAAAAGCGGTTCGGTTCGGTTCAAAACCGGTTCGGTTCAGAACCGGTTTGCATCCCTGATATAAACATAGTCTTATTATGGGTGCCGAAATTTAAGTTTTATAGCTCTATCTAGAAAATTCTGTAAGGTGGCATTGACTTAGCTTCAAGGCCCCGTCTTTAAAATTCCATGTTCTCTTGATGTGTTTTCACACTTGACGATGCAGCATAAAGCATAATTATTTCATGTGTATCTTCGGTGTATCTAGAGCGATCTAACTGAACTTTTTAGAACATATACATATTGTGTTTTCGTGACCATTTTTAATGGGAATTGATAGACCGCATATTATGATAAATTCAATAAATTTTGAAACTTGCTGTTGTTACATCAAAATTATGCATTTGCTTTTCCTAAAAAGTCAAATATAAAACTGCAAGGTTAGAACGACCCTTAGGATTTATTTATTTGAGGTAAGTTAAACAGAGTTCAGTTAAACATAAAATATAAAGTAACGAAGGAACAATGAGAGCTCAACGATCTCTGACCCGGTGGGACTGGTTTATTTGCCGAAGCCAGCTATGGTCCGTTTCACAGCAAAGGTGGTCAGAGCGTACGTTAACTGGAGATTATAACTATTAACTTAGGAATTACATTAAGGTGATTCTTACATTTAAGATGGAGTAATCTATTGAAAATGGGCGATAGTATTCATTATAAGCTAGACAGAGGCAACGGAGGGGGTCTCGATGAGCATAGTTAGTTAGGCGAGGAGGGAGGTAGATTGGTGGATAATTCCAATGCCATATAAAGGGAGTTTTTTTTAGCAACTTCCTTTATGGTAACACTGTTTTTGGCTGCTCAGCTGTTTTCTTGTCACATGTTACTGTCTAACATGTTCAGTTTGGTCTATAATTTAACCATGAATCTACTTACAAAAGAACAACGCTTGCAGATTAATCATTTTATTATCAAAATTCATGCTACTTTTTTATTATCAGAAAATTGTGTTTAGCAACGAAGCTCAATTATGGTTGGACAAAACAAAATTACAGTTTTTTGAGTAAAGTGAACTGCCAATGCATTCCGAAAAATGCATTGTTTGGTTTGAATAATGGGCCGGTGGCATTGTTGGATTTTACTTTTTTTAAGGATGACGATGGCAGGGAGGTAGCTGTGAATGGAGAGCGCTACCGTGCGATGATCACAAACATTATTTTGCCCAAGATGGAAGAGTTGAACTTAACTGACATGTGGTTTCAAGAAGACGGTGCCACATGCCACACTGCACGTAAATCAAAGGCCCAATTAAGAGGCGATTTCGATGAACAGTTTATTCGAGTTTGGGGCCGGTCAATTGGCCGCCTAGATTAGACTATTTTTGGTTGGGTTATGTTAAGGCTCATGTCCGAAGCGAAATGGCCGCAAATGTTGAAGCACTGGAAGCCAATATTGAAGAATTTATTCGAAACATACCTGCCGACATGTTGGAGAGAGTATGCCAAAATAGGACCCAGCGTATGAATCATTTGAGGCGCAGCCGTGGGCAATATTTACATGAATTTATTGTTAAGCATTCAATCTATATACGTTCAAGCTACTCAAATAAGAATTTCAAGCATTTCTCTGAATTTTGTGTATTTTTTTTTAAATAAAACCCGTAAGCTGCTATAAAAACAACCCTTTAAATGGAATCGGAAATCAGAGTAGCATTTAAGTAGTAAAATGAATGCAATGCCACTGAACCTAGAATATGTGCGCTCGAAAAATCACGACAAAAGCTGATGCATTTGAAAGGAAAAATAATTTATCGAAAAATCCCCAAGAAGCTCTAAGCGATCTGTAACTTTCTATAACTTATTCTTCAATGAGTTCTTTGTCGAAAGGAAAAAACCATTTTTATGGCTAGAGAGGTAACATTTTATTTCAATATCACGAAAAGTAGATCAAACTGCCCTTTGTGCAGCATAAGGAAGATTAAAAACGTCACCCATTTCATTGGAGGTAAATCTTAGTTCAAATCCATCAAAGGCGAGATCACTTTAAAAGCTACATTGCTTTTGGAAAACTTTTGGAAAAAACCCGGGATGAGACCCTTAAATTCTGGTAGAAGGCACTTCTACCAGCACCTCATACTCAGATTTTCAACTGTACCCTTTTAGTGATTTTAGAAAAATGATACTCAGTTCAGCATTAATACTCAGTTCTTTAATTTCTAAAGTTCTGCAAGCAGCTAAAATAACCACCATTAAGCTTTACTACCCTAAACTATCAGATTTGATGACAATTATGCATGCTGCAGTTTGATTGTTCAAGACTAAAAAGAACAGGGTTATTTGTCTAACACATTTGATAAGCCTCACTAAAAGGCGCGCATTTCCCGAAGAGACGTTTATTTCATAACGATATCAGCATTTTAAAAGTGAATCAAGCGATCATCGATAGATTAACTAATATCGATCGAATGGACGATCCATTAGAAAAATTGAAATAAATCCATATACCGACAGGAGTTACCAGAAATCAAACGGAACCCTTTGATCGAATTTTAAAATCAAAGTTCATCCACGCAAAAGTACAGATCTTAATTAGAGTCCATGACTAAATCGATTAACACACCTGAGTAGAGAATTTTTTTTAGAATTTTGAGATTTTCGTTTTGGCGTTTTATCATCAATCTTCAAGGCGTTTCTTCATTTAAAAAAGCAGACCAGAGACCAAAGATGTAAAAACGCATTAAACATCTAATTAAGACAACACCAATGAAACAAAAAACAAAACTTCTCTCATCGCGTCTTATAACGAGCAGTCTCTTTTTCAGGTTCATGACTTGGGCCTTAAATTGCAGTGGAAAATAGTTAAACAAAACACAAAGTAATAAACGTTCATTCATTTCGAATGCCATTTTTACGAGTCAACTAAACAGAAAACAAAAATTCATCATATCTGGAGCATGAACCTCCTAATGAGCAGACTGCAACGGTTTTTAATGGTCTCGAGGCTCATAAAAATGTGCCAAGTGGACGAGGTTAACATCAGCGTCGGCATTTATGGGGGAAGCAGGAGAATTAAATGGCTGCAATAATTAAAACACCTGTTTTAATTAGATTGAAATGCATGTACATGGGTTTTCTTCTTCTGTGTGAGAATGAAAAATGAGGAAAGGTTCGACCGCAACTTGTTGAAAGTTCCCGGTGCTCTCCCTGGTTCGCTCACTCTCTCTGTGCCTTCTGAGGTGTTAAACTGCCTTGGCAAGCAAATGCAACAGCCGAATTAATGACCTGGCGGTATCTTCAAAGTTGGGAGTGAACAACTTTATCATAAGTGTACCCCGCCGAACAGCTGGATGTCCATTTTCGCTTACATGGAAAATGTTGAAACTTGGGCACAAATAACCACCGCAATAGTTTTCCCCGGAATTTGGATTGTGTTGTGGTTTTTGGCTGGCCTTTGACTGCAAACTGCAAAGAAATATGACAAAACATGATCAGTGAAGTTGAGACACCGACCGACAAGCCTACCCCTTTCCAATCCTTTGGGCGGTTTGGGCTAAATGGAAAGACTTATCAAGAAAAACAATCAGCGGCAAATTTTTGATCCAGGTGACATTTCTTTGTATAGTTCTTGCTGAAGGGGATTCGATTATGAAAATTGGTTCTAAATGAAATGAAAGGAAACGATATCGACTTATCACTTAATTCAGACTTTCAGAGGATTGAGTATGTATTTAGGTGTAAAGCAAAGGAAACCCAAGGGAACTAATTGAGAAAAGGTTAAGAATCGATGTGTGTGGTAGCTGTTAGAGACGTTCCCGCACAATGCTTCTGGCATTGCAGTCATCAGTCATTTGAGAATATTCACTGATTTCAAGGAGTTAAAGTTGAAATTTGTAAATTCTGATTTGTGAGAAAAGGAACGGTCAATGCCTCAGTAAGTTGTGCATATCATGTGATAAACCGGATCGCCGCGGCGCTTGAGGTATTTAATTAATAAAACGACAAAATAAAGAGACTGCGCCATGAGTCTAAGGATTTATAATCAAAAGACTTTTACATACATATATTAATACTATTGCTGAATCAGTGAAAATATAACGCTTTTCTGATTATAAGAGTAGTTTTCATTTATTTAATACCGAAGAAGAATGATTCTCCGAAAAGTCACCATATCTCAGCAAGACCACTAAATAAATTGTCCTTTTTTAATGCTTTTTAAAACAATACCATAAAAATAATATCGAAATATCGATATTTTTGCCCAAAAACACGATATATTGCTATCGAATGTGTTAAATGTGCGATCAGATATCGAACATATTTGGTGATATTTTTCGGCGATATTTCGGTTTTGTCTTTTTGATTACTTTATATCGACAATAAGATCTTCCATTGATGTTTTGTCGATTTTTTAAGCTACGTCTAATTATGGCGGCTATTAATAAGATCCAAATCATCAATAACAAATAAAATTAGAAATCCAAACATCTCAGATATGAGGGTTGGTTCGGCTCAGTGGTTCGATCAGCTAGGAGTTCAAGCGTAGATTCTTATATGCATTATAGAGGGGTTAGGGGTTGCAGCTGAGCTTAATAAACTTTGGGGTTAGGAAGGGTGGTACGTGGGGTACTAAGACGCGACTTGGTGGTTTCACTTGTATGTGCAAAAGAGAAAGTTGCATGCATATATTTTCGCCACTTCGGGGATAATTCCGATAACTATAACTATCAACTTATCGAGCCTAGGAGTTATTATTTCTATTAATAAGATTTTTGTGACGAGCGGAATGTATCACATGTAAATTTCTCATATAAGTGCTCACAAACGTTTTAGATAATTGAGAATAGTATTAAGCAAATGGGATACTAAGAAATGTAATCTGATGAAACGTATATTAAGGAAGTCTGTGAAAACTGCAGAAGATGTAAGTAATTGAATGTCTTAAAATGGTGTTAAGTCATTAGAAGCTAAATAAAATCGACATCCCTAAGGAATAATTCGGTTTATTGAGGTATTCCTTTTAGAGGATCCATTAGCGAATCGAAATTTATCCGAAATTGTAATGAAAGTTTTTCATAGAATTGATCAACTTTCCATATTTACTTGTATTGTTGTCTGAAGGTAAGTGACTTATGTCTTAAAACTCGTCAGTGAACTGAACCGTTAATTTAGTGGTTTTTGGTTCGGTTCAGCTTTATCAAAATAAAGCCGGTTCGGATTGTGGTTCGGTTTATTATCGAACTAGCGGTTCGGTTTCGGTTTGGTTACGGCTTTCATCCTTGTAAAATATTTCAAAATTTCTTGCAAAATCTAAATTTAAGTCAGAACCGAAACTTCTATATTGAAAAACAACAAAGAAAGTCGGTCAGGCCCGACTATAACATACTCTGTACCAAGAAAATTTGTCTTTTGATCAAAACTGTGGGAGATATGACGTTTTTTCTAAATTGCGGGGGCGGGAGGGGCGTGGCCAAAATTGAAAATAAACTTGATCTGTCTGCAGACATAAGAAGCATATGTCCCATACATGTCAAACCTCTATCTCTTACCATCTCTGAGATCTGAGCGTTCATACGGACAGACAGACTGACAGACAGACGGACGGACGGACAGACGGACGGACGGACAGACGGCCAGACGGACATGGCTATATCGAATCGGCTGTTGATGCTGATCAAGAATATATATACTTTATGGGGTCGGAGATGCTTCCTTCTGCCTGTTACATACTTTTGCACAAACTTATAATACTCTGTGTACCTACGGTACAGAGTATAATGATTAGGTTCAAAGAATCACTTTAGTAAAATTTTGTAACAACTTTCAAATTACTGAATCGGAGTATTATCATTTTGCAAGTATGTCAATTATGTCTCAGTTTATTACGAATTTCAAGAGGAAATTAAGTGGAAGACAGTTGGGAAATGGTTAAGCCATTGCTAACATTTGCTTACATGGAAGTCCACACGCAAAAATGTATTCATCAAAATGTCATCAATTTGAATCTATTGAGAGTTATTCTCTTTAATGTTCTAAGTATCCAGTTAATATTTTCAGAAGTATTAAAATTGTATTTCGAAGATATCAAATTGATACTAGCTTACACTTTTTTGCATCAGTTAATAAGTATCAAACTGATACCAGCAATTAGTATTTTGATATGTCAATTGTCATACTTTTGAGAGATGATCTTTTTTCATTTCCTGTGGATGATTTTCAGCTCCGTTAGACGATTAAAATGATTTTTTAGAAATATCCAGTCCAAATGGATACTGGAAATCATCAAATGGCTATTTTTTAATACACTCTTTTTATCTGCGTGCGTGACCCGGTACCAGGTACGGCACGTAAACACCAGAAAAAACATTCTCCTGAATCTCATTGAACATTTTTTTCAGATTTTCGCATCTCTGGTACACTGGTTCGAAAACAAATTAACGAATGTTTAAGGCTCGGAAATTTAAGGTTCGAGGTTTTTGGGATAAGGTTTTGGTTGGAACCTTGGTTCAGTCCATGCTGTATACAAACTGAATAATTTTTGTGATCCATGTGTTGTAAAAACCGCATTGGACTTAAAAAACATCACAAATCGTAGGGGAACCAAGTGGTTTTTGGGTATTAATTTGTTAGTAGAACACATGGAAATATTCAATATATAATTTACAGCTAACATTTCGCAGCTACATTTTGTTGTATCCGTAGAAAAATATTACAAAAATTGTGTTAGACTCTTGCTTTTGAGACTTATTTAAGAAGCTTTAGAGTCAAGGAGCTTTAAAAACAGAAACTGTCATGGGTGGGGATAGTATAAGGATATCTGAACGTTTCGCCAGACTTATTTTTTCACTTTCCTGTCCATGTTAGGAGACAGTCACACCATATAACAGATGAAGTCGGCAGACAGAAGGTCAAATTTTTGAGTCACTCATTTTCGTTCAACCGAGCCGAAGTTTTAGGTTCGTGACAGGTTCGAGTTTAGCTTTAAAAGGTTCACAGTAAAACTAAAATCGGAATTCCGGGTTCGATCCGGTTTGGTTTCAAACCGGTTTGCAGCACTGATCGAAATAATAAAATTGCATTAATTCATAATAATCAAATGCATTTTTTTGGGGGGTTGTGGTGTAATAGGTAGTGTGTGTGTTTCGCCTAGGGATATCTAATAGAAACATTTTTTCTTTTAAACCTTAGAGTCCCGGTCACCTTTAATTATCCATTTTTTTAAATCCTTTGGATGATTTTCAGCTTCATTGAATGTAATTGAATATATTAATGTCCTGAAATGGACAATAAAAATATCCAAAAGTAAATTAAAATTTCCATCACAAATGGATCCAATGGATATCTATTAACATCTCTTTTTTTTCTCTGTACAATAGCACTCAATAATGTGAACTACCAAAAAGCTGAATCCCGCTACAGGCCATTTAAGTTATGACTGCTGACAGCTAGAAAACAAGGCAATATCACAAGGACAAAATTCAAGAACCTTTTGGCACTATTTTCGGCGACTGCAGGTCAATAACTGCCTGCTTATTGCTGAACTGCTCTATTTGACGCCAAGCCAACACTAGAGCAAAATCCCATGGCAAGCACCAAAGGCAAACACTAAGCTAGCAGTCGCTTTGTGCATGTCCCCGTTTGGCCTAAGACTTTATTAGTGAGAGGCGTTCTCGCCACTGCCATCACTGTGACCAATTTGTTTGAGTGCAGAAATGGGGTTTTGTTTGTTATAGTTCAAACTATTTTGGTATTGTTTTAAACAAATGCTTAGTGCCTCGCGCTTAAGTAAACAGTGTGACTGTTTAAGCCGCAAGCCCTCTTAAGCTTAATAAACTGGAATTTTAGGGTCGCTAAGACGAGGGATGCACAATGCTTGGAGACAGGATGACTACGTAACCAACCGGCTCGGTTTATTAGGACTGCTTAGATTTAAAATGAAAATATTTAAGACCATAAGAATCCTATTAGAAATAATATGTAAATTCGGACTTACAGGTGAATTTTTCCGTAGAACTATCAGCCACCGAGCAGATATGAAATTAATATTTCCCTTTCAGATTCGAAAAAGCCTTATTTTACCTACCTATCTTAGAAAACCGAAAAGTCTCCCAAATGCCACTAGTATCATTGTCTGCTGGAATTAATTAAACAATGCTTAGCCCTTAAAGCAAACAGACCTAACCACACATTCAACTTCCTTTGCTTTCAATGTCCACTTTACAGGTATTTGTGTTCCCGCCACTTACGTTTTCCTGTTGACACTTCAGAAAACGATTCCAGCCTCTACTCCCCCCTTCAACTCTGATTCAGAACAAAAATCCGAGCGTAATTACTTTGTTATTGGTGTAAGCTTAATATTTTTATTTTTTCCCCTGATGCACTTAACACTAATCAATTTTTAATGAAATAACATGAACCCTTCTCCTTCCCCCCACGTATCCCTGCAGCCACTCCCACTGCCATTTCATACTTAATCAGGCAATAATAACATAAATTAAATAAACAAATTCTCATCGAGAAGACATGTGATGATGTGTGTTAAAACTCATGTGTTACATTTAACAGCTGCTGCAGGTCCGGAATAGCCGGAATATTGCAAGTTCATTATACAAACACCAATCAAACATCGGGCAGGTATGAAAATCCAATTAAAGCCGCCAGGCAAACGCGCCCAAAGCGTAGCAACAGATGATGAGGCACCTCCGGGAGCGGGCCGGGGCGCGGGAACGGGAACGAAGGTACATGCATGGCCAGCAGGCTTACATATGGTTAAAAGGAAAAACTGCAAGCTCACCGCACTTCTCACTCAATTAGAACAGAAAATTCAAAGGAAATGTGTAAACAAAATAAATACGAAATCAGGCAAACTCCAACTCCGACTTCGACTCTGGATTCGACTCCTGCCATGTCGATTTTTCCACCTAAAAGGCTTGAGCTGATGTTCAAGTGGCCGGGCATCGGGCAACTGAGCCACTTCAAGCGCTTTTCTGCCTTTCTTTCTTCTATTTTTTTGTTTTTGGCATTCTTCACCTGTCAAGGCGGTGGTGGTAGTAGTTGGACTGGCCTCGGTCATACGGAAAGTGCAATAAGAACGTCCAAAACCTCACACTTCAAAACTTTTGCCGAAACATCAAAGTTGACGTACACAATGGCCATTGATGTGATACAACTCAAGTGCAAAGAAAACAAAACACGAAACCGTTGAGCATCCCAGCGCTGGGATGGACCTCTAAGCGGGCAGAGGCCGGTCCAGCCGGCAGGCAGACGACGCGTCGTTGGCGGTGGCTTCAGCTCTGTGTGCCGTCGTCAGGCTTTGGAGCCTCAACGAGCGTGAAATATTCTCAGAATTGCAACAACTTCAGTTTCTGGCCTTAGTCTTTTGGCAACATTTAGAGTAAAGTCCGGGAGCATAAGACCCACTAAATGAGGGGGTGGCCACAGCCAATTGAGTCTACCAAAAACGTGTTGTTGGAGGAGGACACGACAGATAATTCCCCATACCCTTTCAGATATGATATAATCACAATACTCCTGGTGCTTCAACTCAAATTTACTATTGAGGAGTGCCCACCCACTGCTGAACATCTTAGCAAATAAATATATAATTTACGCTTTCACTTCCCTCCCAATATCTCCGCCATTATTCTAGAGAATACACAAACACATCTCCAATTTTTCTTAAAATTATACTTAAATGTCCGAATTTGTATTGCTTATCAATTGTAAAAAACATTGTGCTTGTAGGGTATCAACTAATTTCTCCCTATTGAGTTTAGGCTGATTACCAAATAAATACAACAAAAATTTGTTTATATTGGAAATTATCTGTTTGGTTGGTGATTGCTGAAAATGTAACACTCCAATTCGTTTATATTCCTCGCACGATTCGGGCTAGCGGAAGGGTCAGGTTGTTTCCAAACGAGTCCGAGCTAATAATTCCTGTTCCTGCCCGTGGCTGTTAGGGAGTTGACCGAACCCATGGACTGCCGCACCGTGTACAGAGGTCGCAGTATTATGAAACTAACCACCAGATTGTCATCGACACTCATAATCGCACCCGCATTGTCAAACATGCCACAATAGTTCGGAGCCGAGAAGAGGGTGATCAGTTGCCGGCGTGCGAAGAACTCGTAACCATCCTCGACCACCTGATGGGCCCGACACACCACATCGATGTTCATGCGTTGGCAGAACAATTTCACTATATCCGGCCCAAAGGTAACGCTGACGCCTCGATCGTTCTCGCCCCAGCCGACTAGCTGGTCGTCTGGATCGGACCAAAGCAGATCGCAGATCAAGCCGGATTCGGGTATATCGCAGGGACGCCTAATGTCCAGTATATCCTTCAGACTACCCAGGCTGGGACTCAGGCCGCCGTGTACGCAAAAGATTCTGCCACCCACCGTGGCCGCCAGGGGCATGCAGCTGTAGGCGTCCACAAAGTGGCGCCACAGTTTGATCGAATAGCGGCGCTTGCACTCGTCATAGAAGCCGTACACCCGATTTATGCTCGCACTCTCATGATTTCCTCGCAGTAAGAACATCTGATGCGGATAGCGAATCTTGAAGGCCAGCAACAGGGTTAGGGTCTCAATCGATAGCTTGCCCCGATCCACATAGTCACCTAGGAAGAGGTACCTACGATTTACCCATAATTTACTTTGAGGATTGCACAAACAAATGAGCCTACTTGCTGTGAGGTGGATAACCGGTGGCATCGAATACCCGCAACAGATCCGAAAACTGTCCATGCATATCACCGCAGACTTTCACCGGCGGACTAATCTGCAGCAGGGTCTTCTCTTGCAGAAATATCTCTCGCACCTGATAGCAGACAAATCGGATATGTCCCTCATTTAGCTGTACTCCCTGCTGGGGATTCTTGCAGTTAACCAGTTGGTCAATAATCTCATTGACATCCACTTGGATGAGTGATTGAAGCTTGGGAAATCCATTTTGGTCAACTGGGTTGTTAGTTCGTGAGCTTCGATCGTTCACAGATTGTCTGGACATTTTCGGGGAATAAATAATTTTGAATTTTGTTACGACAAATAAAGACAGACACGAATGATTTGAAAGATTGCTTGTCAGGCTGGAGCTCATCAGCCGGTCAGAATACCAAAGGGACCCAGCAAATATAAGGGTATTACTGAGATTAGCATATAAGGAACATGGGAAAAGTAAAGAAATTAAAATGAACATTACTATCAACGTTTATTTTCAAGCGGATTTATTTTAGGATTGGTTCGAGGAAAATTGTTTCAAATATCGGGGCTGCCAACCGAACCGAACCACTTTAGATATTAAAGCTTAGCCCGAACCTATTCTGAACCATAAATTCAGGGTCGGTTCAAGAAATCTTATAGAAAGAAAAAATTTTACTCCAAAAGCCTTTTTTTGTTATGTGGACCGTATTGGCCGACTGAAAGTTACAATCGGCAAAAAGTTTAATGAAAAATCTATAAAAACCTTTAGAACCACATTCAACATCTCCACCAATCATAGCCACTAATTTTTAAGATCCGCGTCTCCAAAACTTATCAGATGATTCACAAAACAAGAGCATTATGCAATGGTAATATTTCTCATACATATATAAACTTGGAAATGAATTTTTAACCGATTTCCACCCAAAACGATCCGTTTCGCCTACGATTTCGTTTTTAGGTGGATTACCATATTAATTTGTATAAGACTCTAACTAAAAACTTCGCCACATCGAACCGCATCGAACCGCTAGTTTCCGAACCTAAGCATTTGCAAAATCTTGGTTCGACCCCGCGAACCGGAGCTCCAAGCAATTGTTTGAGTTTATAGCCCAGTTAAATATATCAATAAATATAATAAAACTTGGTAGAATTATAAAAAAACATAGAAAACCTACAATTACAAAGTTTGGAGACGTTTCCATTGAAAAGGAAAAAAGTTTTTCTCACTAAAACTAGTTTTATGACCGATTGTTCCTATGGGAGCTATGAGATATAGTATTCCGATCCGGACGGTTCCGACATATTAGTAGCGTGCAGCAAAAAGAAGACTGGGCAACATTTCAGCTCGAAAGCTTTAAAGCTGAGAGACTAGTTCGCGTAGAAACAGACAGACAGACGGACAGACGGACGGACAAAGCTCAATCGACTCAGCTCGTCACCCTGATCAAGAATATATATAGTTTATGGGGTCGGAAATGAATATTTCTGTGCGTTGCAAAGTTCTGGCAAATTATAATACCCTTTGCAAGGGTATAAAAAGGTACTTAAAGCATTTTGTCAGCTGGTAAGGGGTACGGCTTAACGTACAGTATTGAAGAGCAACTTGTATTCAGCTGTAGATTTCTCAAACTTCAGGTAAACAATTCACAATTAAGCGTACTCAGTGGGTCACTGAATAATATCGGCCTTTACCGAACGTCCATTTTAACTTAACATATCCTAGCCGATTTCCTACGCAGATTATAACAATTCGTTTTTCAGAGAATGATGGTGACTATTTATCAGTTATTCACAGTTTCTAAGCATGGTTCTTAATTGCCAAAAGTTAGAGGAAAGTTAACTTCGGCTCGGCCGATGTTTGTATTCCCTTGCAGCACGTTTTCTAACTAATTTGAAGGACATTTTCACTGAAAACAAACAAGCTTTTCTCAAAAAGTCAACTTTATGGACCCTTCTATTGTATGACAGCTATACTATAAAGATGTCCGATTTCGACCAAACTTAGTGGAATCATCGAAAAGCTTAGCAAACTAAAAAATACAAAGTTTAGAGGCGTTTTTTTCATCCGATCCGGCCGGTTCCGACAAATGTGCAGCGTATTTGTACCAGAAGACTTTGTGCTGAGTTCGGTCGCTAAAGGTTTTAAACTGAAGGGGGAGCATAGAAACAGACGCACAGACGGACAAGGCAAAATTAACTCAGCTCGTCAAGCTGATCAAGAATATATATACGTTGAATGGTCGGAAATGCGTTACAAACATCTACACAATATCAATATACCCTCTGCAAGAGTAATAAAAGGATATTAAAAACTATCCATTAAAAACCGACCTTTTTGGAAATTTTTTTCTGTGTATTTATGAAATATACTTAAGATCTTTGTTCTATTGGACTCGTAGCCACCAAGGTGTTTACTGAAGAAAAATGTAGCATATCGTCGTATTCTTTAGCCGAAAAGAACAAATTCTTCTTCTTATGAACTTTATATTAAAGTGGAGAATTGGTTATATCCGTAACATATAACTCACATAATTGAATCGACAATTTTCGATTGAAAAGATTAAAAGACGTGGCAACAGCTGTCCTACAAACTGTTCGGATTCCTGGTTCTGGCAATTGGTCATTAAGCTCTTATCTGAAATTTCTTCACATTTAACATTTTCATTGCCAAGTGGCTTTAAGTCGAGCATAGTGTTTTAAATCACAATCACTCAGCAAACTAAGAAGCTTATTGTCCATATATAAAGATCAGGACATTCAGCAATGTGTTTGTAAGTTCCATTACTAATAATGGTGCACAGTCGAAACATTGGAACCATTTTCATTTGACGCTTTAATTCTTTAATCAGATCTTATCCGTCCTCCATGTACCTTCTTATCTCTCTCTCCCTCTCTCTGCGCCTCCCGTCACAGCAATGTCCCACGTCAACCGACCTCATTCCCACATCTAGTAGCTACCGTTTGATATGGTGCAATTACCAAAATACTTCTTCTTCCTGCATTAGAACAACACAACCCTGTCGATGGACGACGTCGATGACTACCAGCAACATCCACCACATCGACCACATCGACAGCACGACGTCTCCAGGCCTCTTAACATTTTCGGCTATGGTTTTGCATGTTTCGTCGTGTGCTGAATGTTGCATAAATAAGGCCCAGATCACACGCAAACAAAGCTGCAGAGCGAGAGCCGAGGCGAGTCGACAAGAGCCAGCCAACCACCGCCAACACGGACAACATCAAAGTGTTGACTTGACATTTTGAACGACATTTTAACCTGTTTAGCAGAAGCGGCGGCCAGAGCCAAGCCAAACTAAACCAAACAAGCGTAGCCAAAGCCAAGTCAGCGTGCCATGGCAGTTGGTCGCATCGCTGTGGCCTGTTGTCAAGCCGTAGCCGTGGCCATAGCCACAGCTGAAGCTCGAATCTGCAACTGAAGCCGGAGCTGGGGGGCAAATGAAACCAGCGAAGCAAACAACATGCTATGCTGCAATACGAATGACTGCACGCTGTTCGTAATGGGTCATTATGATAGTACGGCGGGGGGTATGGGGACTATGTGGCTGGCCAAGGAAATGCTAACGAAGCACTGGAATATATGAGAGAATCCCGGACGAATTGTAAATCAAAGCAAGACTCCTGGTCCTAAGGTGAGACAGAACTGAATGAATGTTGGTGCGGTGACATTTTAATGGTAATCATTATATGGTGCATGGTGCTCCAGTGATGAAATCTGTATTCGATCCAAATCTGTTACAGTCGAGAAATATGTTTTATCAAGATGGAACAAAAGATATGTAAGTCCACTGTTGTTCATCTGGAGAATACGGCAAGCCGGTGCTGAACCAAAGCACACTGAACCGGTTCGGTTTAGTATTTTGAGCCCGAACCAGAAATCCTCCATTTGGCAAAAAGGTTAATTCAGTTCCAACTTTTAATGCATTGTGGGGGAACCGTGGACTTTTGGAACGTGGAATAAGGTTGATAGCTTCAATAATTGTGTTCCACTCGTCCATTCCTATGTTATGAACCAACAACTTAAGATCCGAACTTTAAGACCGAACAATCTACTCAATTGGTTTGCTTTGCAGCCGTGTTCCAAATGCTCATGTTACATTCTCACTTGCCCATCTAGAAACGTTTCCACGTTAGATAAGGGTATTCCCACTTTGTCATGCCTCAATCAGGTGTCCACTGTTTCTTGCTGGTGTGCAAGTACATATTCTGCTGCTTCTGCTGCTGATGATGATGGCGCTGATTCGTTTTGGACCATGTTGTTGACTCGCCTGGTTGGTTTGCTTGTTTGAGCTGTTGTTAATTTTCCTAAAATCAAAGCACAAATTCACAGGAAATGTAAACCGTTGCGGCCGTTCAAACACGACGACGACGCCGACGTCGATACCATGCCAGAATCCCTCAAGCTGTGGCAACTGAAACTGGAACGCGCCTGGCACTTGGGCCTGCCTTCAAAAGTCTCATTTTATGTGTTCATCTTAAGCCAAATTAAAATATTAAAATTTATGAACAACTAAACCATATCGGAGCCCAGCTTCCTGGTCAAGTGCCTGGCCCCCGCAAAACTCTGCTCAAAAACGGGTAGGAATCTTGCAGCGTGCATCTGCTGAATGCTGGTGGCGGGGGAGCGGGCGGGAACCTGCTTAAAACGAAACTTGGCTGATGTGGCGCAGATGATAAATAATCCACGCAAAAGCCCCGGCATCCGACGCTGGTTGGCCCATTGCTCATCCGGCAGGTGCAAATCGCATGTGACAGCCAGACACTTAACTTTTTGTGCGCTGAGTGGCCCGAGTACTCGAGAGTTTGGAGCTGGAGCTGGAGCTGAGCTGTGGCCCAGTGCTAATGCAAACACGTAAGCCAACTGACCAAGCAGCGGCCAGCCAAACCGTCCAGGAGTGTCCAGAGTCAGAGTCAGAAGTCGGTTGTCTGGGTCTGGTATGGTGCCCAGTTGTCGTATCGCCTGCTCGCCTCCCTGCCGGCTGGCCTGCCTGCCTGGTCATTTTTTATCGCTTGTTAATCACAACCTTGTGGAACTTTGTTTGCCTTGGCTGTAGCTGAGCCACGGCAGCCTTTAAAAACCCTTTTGTTGTGTGTATTTTGTTTATTTATAAAATACTCTTACAAAGGATACTATCGTAATTTTGGCGAAGTTTGCCTAGACATAAAGTAGTTGAAATAACGCTTATTTAAATCAATCAAATAGCTATTAAAACGTAATGTTCAATCCCTTACCAAACAAAACGGCAAAAATTGATCGAGAACGTAAAGTAGATTTGGCTGAATTTGAAAGAAGAATTGATAAGTAGCCCTCCCTTATGTTAGTTAATAGAGCATTAGCATCCCCAGATCCATATGATATACCCAGCGGCGCAAATCTGCACTACATAATGGATAACACTTTCATTTCTTTGCCTTCGGTAAGACGGAAACAATCCCACACAGTCAGGTACACTTTGGCATAAGCAGGTCAGCTTTGTAAACGAGGTGGGTACAACCTGCATTACTGGAAATAATAGATGTATGCTAGAGCCGTGGAAGTCCCATTACAACACATATAGCTGTGCGTCGCTCATTTCATGTCATTTCTAAAAAATTATGACATTCGCCTCGTGAAGTTTTGGTATTTTTACATTGAATACTGCATTTCGTGTCGTTACTTTCAGGCAAAAATGTGTCATCACTAAAAGTCTGTTGATCTGAATCTCCAGACAGTTGTTTCTTTTGTTTTTTGCCAGAATTCCAAACCCACGAGAATTGTAAAGACGAAAAAGGAAGAAAATATACAGACGAAATTGGAAATTTAAAACAATAGGGTTAGAAAACAAACCGAATCGTTTATTCCAACTGGTGAACCAAACCGCCAACTGCACGGGCTTCCTCTCAAAAATGTTGAACCGCTTCGAAAACCACAAAGAAAAACGGTTCGGTTCGGTTCAGTCTTCCAACGCACCTTAAGACTCGGATTGCTTTCCTCTAGCCAATGATACTTATTAATTTGGGAATTTTAACAGTTTTCCTCATATAACACTATATGCGATATTATAGAACCTTTAAGTAGAGCGCAACTTCTTTTTAAGTTGGCAAACAACGGTATGGGATGGACATGTACTATCGGAAGAATTCGCGACGAATCAAGGTGTGAAACAGGGATGCCTACTCAGCCCTCTGCTCTTTGCTCTCTTTGTAGACGACATTGTAGAGGATCTTCCAGGAGGAGTCAAAATGGGTGGACACATTTTTAAAGTCCTAATGTAAGCAGATGACATGGTCATGCCAGCAGAAAGTCCCATGCGGTTGCAAAGCATGATATATGCTACGAAGGCTTATTGCAACACTTGAAATCTTAAGACTAGGATCGAGAAGTCTAAGGTACTAGTGGTACGTGTTAACCGAGGGAGACAACCAAATGGGTCACAGCTGGAGGTAGTAAAGTCCTTTAAATACCTAGGAGTGACTCTTACTGGTAATAGGGAGTTTGACAGAAATGCGGAACTGAAGCTAAAAGACACCCGAGCAGCGTTAGGAAACACATGGAACACGCTTCTAAGACCAAGAAATGTCAATCCTAGCACCAAATACAAAATGAACCAGGCGACAGCTAAGGTGATAACGTGGTACTCATCACAAGGGGATCATATGGGGATGTTTTCAATATGAAGACGTTGAACGCAGTCAAAGGTTCTTTATAAAAAGGATCTTTCAACTCCCACAGAACACACCCACCTATGCGATTCACTTAGAAACAGGGCTGCCACCCACATACACGCTGCAGCTTCATTTTCATTACGTTAAAAAATATTCGATAAGCCTGAACATAGATATCCGAAAATTGTTGCACAACACCTGCTCGCGACCGAATCACAATATTTTCGCCAGTGGATAAGTTTGGCTCAGGAGTTCGAGACGGAGCTAACATTAGAAAATCACAATCAGTGGGAAATACAATAGAGGAGGCTAATACTCAGCATAGAATCTACAATGCGGCAAAGATGAGAAACGGAAGCGAGACTTAGCGCCACGAGAAACTCCTATTCAAAGTTATGATATAATATGGCTAAAAATAACTACTTCCAAGATGCTTTTGGATCACTCAGTATTTCGCACATTTAATTATAGACCCCATCACCAAAACGGAGACACTTTATGCACAGTGTGCAGTATGAGGGAACAATACTGAAGGAACTAAGAATAGCCTACCTGACAAAACCAAGGTTTACTGAGAATGTCACGGTGCTAAATGGAAGGAATCGGATGGACTTAGCCTCATATATAATATATGCCACGCTATAGAATTTAGGGAACAATTTTACACGAATCGGTTTAAATGTTAAACTTATATCTTTATGTTGCCTTTAATATGTAAACTCCATATTATATTTATGTTATTTGTTTAACATCTATTATAAAGTGCAAAAAAAGAAAGAAAAAAAACCATATCGAAACGGCTTTAGGTTAACGGCAAACTGCAATGCCAAATTCAATTTTACTACTACTACTACTATAACCTTTAAGGAAGACTTGACTCAAATTTTGCAACATGTTATCCGCCGATTTCTTAATATACCTGTCATCAATCTGCATTCTTTCCTCTAGTGGACAATATTTTCAATTTCCTGCAGTACTTCTTTACCATAATTCAATCTTAGGCAGGAGAATTTCTTCTCATATAATATGATAAACAGATTAAAGATATTCAAATTCGATTTCCAAAGTGTGCGAAAAGTCACATTCCGACAGAAATCATAATATTTCATAATGTGCCTTTATAAACCACTGAACTGAACCGAAACCACGGTTCAGTTAGCTCCAAAAACGATGTATTAAATCGAACCGCCGCGGCGGTTTAGAAACCGTGTGCACCACTGAACCGAACCAGAACTTATTTTCGAGTGGATTGTTAAAAACAAATACATGCAATTGCCAAAAATATGAAATGTGAGTTTTTTCGAATACAGAAATAGTATCCTTGCGGTAAATGGGAGCATGATTCAGTAGAATGCACTAAAATATAGGGAAAGTTTTAATTGTTATAGGTCTGTTAAACTGGAGATCACGAGAGATCACGAGAGACTGCCCCGAAGTGCTGCTGATAGGATCAAATTTATCTTAAAAGATTAGTTGTCGAGATTCCGGAAGAGACTGAAATTGTGATGGAAGCTTCATGCAGGTTGAAGATATAATAGAGGCGGTTCAAAGGGAGGACAATAACAATTTTCTAATGAAGAGCGACTTAAAAATGTGAAATGTATATGTCTTTCCGGTTACTTTATTTAATGCACTTAATAAAACTGAAAATTATTTGGAATCTAACTAATCAAAGTTAGATTTGTTCAAATAGATTTTAAAACCAAATAACTTACTTTTCATTCTGTAATTCAATTATCCCTCTAATTCGATTAATGTTGGAATTGTCTATCTATACAATTGTGGTTGATAAAACGTTTTTTCCATATTTCCTGGAGCGGGCTGGGCTTGGTTTATGTCCCATCTCTGAAGTCCGTTGTTTCATAATCGGCTGTTAATGCTGATTAACAAGATATATGTATACATAAACAGGTTGGAAATGTTTTCATCTCCCAGCTTCCTACACTTGCACCAACTTAGTATCCTCTGCTTACCTTTCGAACAGAATATAACAAGGCCAAAGGACTGTTTGACCAAGAGCAATAACAATAAATAAACCGTATTCATTTCAATTTTGTTTGGCAATATTTAAAAAACATGAATTCCCATGAGGGCATTTGGAATTTCGTCTTACCCTTACATGTCCTTTGCCACCTTGTTGTTTTGTAAGGTATGCATATTGCCAGCTGCTTTGTCTGCTGACTTGGGTGTGTGTGTGTGTTGGCTCTTCTTCTCTTAAAACTAACTCATAGACCAACCAACCAGGCCACGTTGGCCTGACTGAGCCTTGGCTAAGTGAATGCAATTAAAATTGACGTTAATCTGCTGGAATTCTGATGTTTTGTCATGTTTGCGCGCTAAAGATGTTATTTTGTTTTGACATGCTCTTGGCCTGGCCTGGCCTGGTCCGCTCCGGCTGGTTGTAACCAGCAGCCAAGTTCAGGACAGGACAGAAGAGCAAACACAAACAAAACACAGCCAAGGAGTCAGTCGAAGTCTTCGTCTGCGTCTCGTTGTCGTGTACATGTAGATCAATCTATCTAACTAACGCGTTTGGTGTTTGCCAGCCATCCCAGGCCTCCTGCTGCAGTGCCTCTGCCATGGCTTGTTATTTAAATTGTTATATTATTTGTGGCCAGGCTAAGCTTGGGAACATGGGAACTTTGTTCGGTCTGGCGTCGTCGTCTTTTGGCTTGTTATGGCTTAACTTTAATCGAATTGTCTGGGCCGGGGTGGCGAGGGAATGACTCTGGCTGCCCTTTTATGGCTAGTTTTGTAGTGTTTTAAAGACGTGCAGTTAAATTTTATGATTGCTTACTTAAATCACTTATTAAATGGATTTTTATTTTCAGGCGAGTCTATAAATAAAATGGAAGATCAAGGGAGTGAGTACAGATTGGAAGTGGAGTAAGGGAGCGAGATTTGGCTTACACAAGTGCAATGTGTGGTGTTTTGTGTAGGAAATAGTGACGTAATCATATTGGATGTTTATAAACTAGTTTTATTATTGTAAATATTAAAATGAAGTTTTTATAAAACAAAATATTAAAAAACCAAATGACTATACACAGCCCACAAATGGGCCCTGAGTCGAGCTTTTAGAGCTTCTTATACCGGTGCATAAATTCGTTCAAGCCCGTCTATAATATACTCTGTAACAACAAAAGTGTATGCAAGTGAAAGCAGCACTGCTACTGCGCTGCTGCAGTGAACATTCGTTTGCTCATAACTTGGGTTTCTCTCAAACGATCCTTACAACTCTTATTACGGATCAAGAAATAGTAATACATAGATAATTACGATCTGTCGGCAAAATACAATCAGATGTTTTTATCCCATATCAGTCGAGCCTATATCTCTTACCATCTCAAAGGTGCGAAACCAAAAAATGACGGACAAAGTAATGAAAATTACTTTTATAAGCTTCTCAATTAATAGTTTGTGGGCATAATATTTAGTTTAAGAAAGTTTGCAACTTAACAAAGGATAATTAAATTTGTTATTTATTTGACTATGGTCAGGCGAAGTGACTTCTATTTGACAGAACTTAAGAGGATATATTGCAGATATGGAATCCAAAGCATCTTTGTCTTAGTCGAGCAAAAGTTCCAAAAACTCAAACACTTATTACTCCTATCACCTTAGTTCGCTGGTCTAAAAATACAATAGGCTCGTAAGACTGATCAAATGAAATCAATAAAACATTATTTTTCTTAGTCCAATTCGAAATGCATATAAACTTACAGCTTTCTTCATATTTAAGTAACGGCTAAATTTGTTCGATGAAAATGGTCACCCCAAAACGAAATCAAATCGAAATCAGCCTACTAATTTTCTGGGCACACTGCACATTCTGTGCTTATGATTTGATTATATAGACATTGGTTTTTGAGCGTTTACGAACTTAGCACAATGAAAATATCGGAATCAGAATAAAAATATCGGAAAAGGTAGCTCAATTTGCGCTGGATGGGTTTCAATGACAGGACTGAAACGCACACTAAAAAAGGGGCTACACCAAAGAAACTACAACTCAATAATTAAGTAACAAGTGAATGTCAGGAAAATTCTGGGGTGGATGTTTGATATGAACCATCGATTTTACATTATTATGCTGTATGTGTGTCTGGTGTATGGCGGCTCTCTTGGCGCACTCTCGCTTTCTGTTCAAACGAAAAAAAAAATAAAAAACCTTTTACAGCTGATAAGACAATTCCTTAGTTTTGATTTGAATACAAATCATGACCGATCAAGCTTCACATTTTAAAGTGAACTGTTAGAGGCTTTGGTGGCGTTCTCCGATAAGTGCTTGTCTTATAGACTGGTGGGTATGCGTTTAAATCATGCAATCTTTTATAACGTTTTTGCACTTATCAATAGAACTAACGCACTGTGCTTGGACTTCGACAGAGAGCTTGGCAATTCGATAAGATGGATTTCAAACTTGTTGTAGTGCGTTATCTTGTAGTTATTGTATCAAAAAGTACCATTTGTCAGTGCTCTATGAATTGAACACTCAAAATTCAATCGGATTCATTTAAATCTGAATAAATAAAACAGCCTTGGTAAAGCAATTAAAGGGTTCTTGGTAATCAAAAGTGTATTTTTTAATTATCTTAAGATACTATGAAATATTGTTCAAATATTCCATTTCTCTGAAAAAATAGAGAGAGGGGTACACTAATAGGCTAAGAATAAAACGCTTTTAATACTCTGTACCAAAAGGTACACCCAGAAAAAGTATGGACTAGAATGGCCCAAAATTACCTGAAATTTAAGGAATCACTTTTTTCTGAGCTATTAAGTATGTGGAAAAGTATGTAACAGCCGGAATAAAGCATCTCCGAGCCCATAAGGGATATAAATTTTTGATCAGATACGATATAGCCATGTCCGTTCGTCTGAACAAAGAGGTTTCAGAGATGGTAAAAGATAGAGGATAAGCATGTATGGGACATACTTATTATATTTGCCGGACCTCATATCCTCCACAATTGTGTAGTTAAAAGGTTCATACCTTCAGGACATATTTAGTAATCCGTATTATTTATCGATTCGCCAAAGTAATAGTGAAGATCGGATGGACGAAAGTCGAGTTATAGGGAATATTAAAAATGTATGCTGGGCAGCACTGTTTGAAACAGCAATGGGCAGCACTTTGCCTCCTTAACGCTTTGTGTTGTGTGCACAAACCTTGTGAGGTTCGGAGTATGTTATAGTAGGGCTTGACCGACTTTTTTACTTGTGTATACCACGGCTGCAAGCCCAAAAACATTTTGGAAACTCCGGTTTTATTTGGAAATCAACCCTAAAACGACACAAAATGTATGGAAGTTGGGTCTAAAGTGATTTGTAATACACATCACATGGAACTATTCCAAGTTTTATTAACTGTTCAGTAAAATTCCATTTCGAAGTCTACTTTTGAGAAGTATTACCACAGTATTAATATGCTCGTATTTTGTGAATCATCTTATAAGCTCAAGAGTCGAGGATCTTTAAAAACAGAGGCTAATATGGTTGGAAATTTTGAAGGTGTAAATATGTATAGAACTTTTCTTTAAACATTCAGCCGATTGTGAGTCTCAGTCGTCCGAAATTGTCAGAATAACTGAACAAGTTGAGAGGCAGTCGGTCGGTTATTTTCTTGTTCAGGCTTAGTTTCAAATTTAATACCTTAAAAGGTTCGGTTTACAGTAAAATTTAAGTCGGAATTCCGGGCTCGAATCGGCTCGGTTCCAAACCGATCTGCAGCACTGTTCAAGTCATTAAAAATTTGTAGTCCACTTTAATGTTATGCAGAGAGCCTCATGTTAAATATAATGCTCTAGTGACCCCAAAATCGGTTGAGTACGCAGAATAATATTCATATTTGCAATTTCCCCAAAAAATATAACAAACATTTTTTCAGTATATCCCTTAGAAATATCCCTTTATAAATGACCACTCTATTCTATTAATGCTTCATTCTTTCCGCTTTCCATTTTCTTGTTTTGGACCACACATTTCACTTGCCCCCAAAACGCTGGCCAGTCATAAATCTTTGGCTTCTACTTACTAGCTCTCTTTCTCTCTGCACACACTTTTAGCCATTATTACAGCAACATTAAGACACCCAGAAATGTCCTCCTTTTGTTCGAAGATGTCGAAAATCCAGATGCCAAGACCTATAACTGCCATTAACATTGGCACTTAATTTACTTTACCCAAAACAAACACACAAAATGACGCACTCTCTTATTATATTTGGTCAACAATAAAAGAGCCACTGGAAAAAAGTGGATGCTCACCATAATGTAGACGAAATTCAACAACAATTAAAACCGTTTTCGAGCAAACAAACATTCCACTGCCCGTTGTGTTGTGTGCCCAGTGAGTGTCCTACTCTCTCCTGTGCTTATTTATTGGCGTCTTGCACATTGTTTGCGCTGCCAAAAAAGAAAAAGGAATATAAAGCAAATGAACGAAGAAGGAAAGTAAACCAGAGAAAAAGGCCAAGGAATAGAGATAGAATTTATAGATAGAAAAGAAAGTAGCTCACTCGCTGTGTGGCGGATATTTTAAGCATTTTCAATTTTAGCTTTTGTTCTCCGCGGCAAAGAACTGGCAACAAAATTGTTGCAAATGGTTGCGAACGACTCGGGATTACCCATTGCACACAGAACTACCATACATTCAAAAACATTTCTTTAGAGTTTCCTCCGTATTGAAATTACTTCTTGTATGCCAACCCAATATACCCGCTGCACCCTTTGGATCCTGGCTAAAAGAACAAAATCAACAACAACAAAGCCAAATAGCACACCGAAAGAACAACTAAATTTAAGTGCCCTCATCTTATCTGACCCTTAGAAACATCCTTGCATAGGCATTCCAATGGGTCGTCCTGCTTAGTTCCCTCTCTCCTTCCCTGCCTTTTGTTGTTTGCCCAACCATAAATTGGCTTTTTTATTTAATTTGATTGCTTTGTGTAGCTTTTACAAGAATTTGTATTCTTTGGTTAATTCAAAATAAATAACAACTCAATTTGAAAGAAATTTCTCCTCGTAAATTTGGTTTGGAACTGCGCAGGCGTGAACGGCTACCACTCACTCACCCCTTTCTCTCTCTCTGATTATGCAATTGCCTCTGCCTGGAGGGGAGCTCGGCCAAAAATAAAAACTCATATTTTGTCATAAACCCAACGGTATTTCGGTGCGGGGGGAAAATTGATTTCCGGTGCATTTGGTTGCTTCTCGTTGCGCTTCGTCGCTATGTGACAACAGCCTGACCCCAGGCGTTAATGAGCTGCAGCACGCCGTGTAGTATCTGATAGATACTTTTGACTGCCCGCCTGCCCCATTGTCAATGATTAAAATGTTTGTTCTGCTTGAATGCTGGCCCAAAGAAATTTTCATATTTATTTCCGTCGAATGGGAATGAAAGAAAGGTTTTTTAATGGGGAGGGTGGGAGGTCTTTGAGGGAAGCTAGTTGAATTAAATTGTAATTTTTAATTAAAGCCACTTTATATTTACTGCTGATTGAGGAACATTTATCTGTTGCATTAGGCGTGAAATTGCCTAATTTCCTGTCTTAGGAGTGGGCGGAAGAATTGATGGTTTTTGTTTAGCGGAAGAAGAGTTTGAAACGTTTAATTGAGATATATCTTTAATGGTCATATGTGAACTTAACATATGAACTTTTGTAAAGCCATACAAAAACTGAGCTTAAGTTAATACTTGAAGTGAGACCAATCTAAAGCAGCAAAAATAAAGCTTCAATTAAGGTATAAATTTACAAATGTAGAAAACAAACACTTTAGATTTTATTCTAAACATTTCTTGAAAGTGAAACATTGAACTATAAGTAGGCAAAAACACTTATTGAACTCGTCCAAAAATTATATTTTCTTAAGTTTTCGAATTCCTTATTACTAATCCAACAACAAAACAGCTTTATTTAATGAAAGTATTTCTTAAAATGCAACTAAATCTTACTGTGGGATAGAATGAAATGAAATGAAAATCGTTTAGTTAAAAATGCTATTCACAAGGGCATACACTTTCACAGGAGCAGAGTACACAGTTCCACAAAATTTAATTTTCTTCTTAAAAACCCGATATGCAAGTCTTGAATTCTGAAACCAGGAATCTCTGTGAGCATCACCTCATACCCAGTTTTTTAAATGATGTACCCTATGCTCGCGTTCTTTGGGTACTTTTGTTACACCAACACACAATGAGAAACATTTTAGGAAGAGGTCAATCCAAAATTTGGGAATACCTTTAATAGAGCACTATAGATTTTTATTCTGATCGAAACTTCTGATGGCATTATGAGCTTTTGACTATTCCTAAGAGATGGTATCGTTATCCAAAAAACTGGAATATGATGTGCAAGTGCAAACAGTACTTTGGACTGTGTTGGGAAACGGAAAAGGATCAGTTCAAGAAGATGCAACTATATGGGATGTATTTAACGACACGGCTTTGGCTATGATAACATTATGTAAAAACCCAACAAAGCTTTGTTTTCCCAGATATTCTTGAGCCGTGAAGAATATTAGATTGATTTGTTCTAAATTTTTAAAATTTAAAAATGATTAAGTTAACACAATTACAAGCATGATCATTTTGTACATATTTGAAGTTGTCTACTCTATTTATCTACGACTTCATTCCCTGGAACTCCGATTTTTAGTCTCAATGGGCGTGGGGTTTTGAACCACCTAAGCAGCCCCCTCTAAATACGACGCTGGGCATGGCCCAAGCCTTTCGACGAAGTTTCATTCCAAATATGCTTACGTCAAGCCCTTTTGAAAGTTTTGTTAAACTAAGCTCGAATTTTTCGCTTTATTACAAACACTTATGGCAGCTTGATTGCTTCTGATCAATGTTATGTCCATTTGGCCACGATTATGCAGACCAGACATCGCATAAGAAGAATTCAATTATTTGCCTTATCTCGTTAAAAATTAAAATTAGGTTATAAAATACCACAGAAATTGGAACCAAGGTATTTAACACTTCTCCATAAAGATATTTTGATTTCCTACCCTATGAACTTTATATATTCTTGATCAGGGCGACGAGCTGATTCGAGAGAACACATTTGTATTTATTGATATTTATACCCTTGCAAAAGGTACTATAATTTTGCCCAGAAATTTACGTAAAATTCAAAATTACTTTGAGAAAATGGAGCTCTAAATACTCAGATATTTGGCCTTCAAAATTAATTATTTTGTTTGCTCCCGTGTTTTCAAAATGGCTTCAACCGCAATCTGCTGTGGCCCGTGTCAGGATCCTGAGGGCATTCTTCCCTGTTAGATAAATTTCTGATAAATTTCCTTTTCCGTGAAAAGGAAGCTAAGTCACAGTTAAACTTGCTGGTAAACATAGTGTGACCGTTGAGCAAGTTTACCGTTAAGTAGGGCGTCCGCGGATAACTTGACAAATGTAACGAGTCAGCGATAGTGGTGAGCTTCGATAACGATAGACCAGTCTATCGGCTTCATAAGTGACTAAATCAACCCTGAGAGATTTCGGGAGAACTGAGAAACGGAAGTCCAGAAAAAACGACAATTGACATTGGAAAAGTTGGCCGGAAGAGAGTCTGCAGCTACAGACACAACCCTAGCCACACAACATCATTAACAACCACCACCACAAAAACAACAAAACAGAAAGCTTGAGACTGGCTCTGCAAAAAGAAAGGTGTGTGTGAGTGTGAGTGCGCGTGAGTGTGTGGACAAAATAGAAAATCAGTTCAGACTTCTCGCAGAGTTGCCAACTCCTCTCAAGTTTCTTACCCGCTCGAAATGGCCCAAATCCAACCATCTGCTTCCGGCCAGCAGAACGCGCCGTGCACCTTGTACGACTTGTCACTGCAGGAATTGGTCAATAGCCTGGATAGCACCACAGTGACTGCCATGGAACTTATCCACAAGCTGCCGGAATTGCCACGACACCTCCTCATCGATGTCTATGAAAAGATGTCTCTGCGGCAGTCGCTTAAGGAACCTTTACTGGAAGAGCTGTCCCGCCTGGAGGTGTTTGCGCGACTTGTCCGCTATTCGCCAGCAAGAACTAAGCTCCTGCGCGTTGTTGACTCTCTGGTGGCCAGCCAGAGAATGTTGCCCAGTCGACTGAGTGAAGCCTATGTGAGTCGCTATACAGTGCCAGGGACACCCGTAAAATGGGGTAAGGACCGTCTTCCAGGAACCGCCTCTGCCGTTAAGCTGGACCCGGAGGATGCCCAAGCCATTGACTTGGGCCTTAGACTCGGATCTTTTCTCGCCGAGGCCGGTTGGATGCTAGAGAGCATCTCAGTGCTGGCATGCCTCAACGAAAGACTGAAGCAGATGCCGCCCTTTAAGGATTGGCTGGTGATGCGTGTGGACTGTCTGCAGCATTTGCTCCACGCCGAGTCGGCGCAGTGCGATTTCAAGATGGCCCAACTGACGCTCGATGAGCTCATGCAGCTCAATTCCCAGCTGACGGATGAAGTACCCTCCCAGCTGATAGCCATGACCTATACACAAATCTCGGCCATGTACTTTGCCCTCAATGAGTACAACAAGAGTCAATTGTGGAGTGGCTCGGCCATGCGTCAGCTAAAGGCGAACGCTTCTGCACGCATTACCATCGATGTGCTCCGCCAGGCGGCCAAGGCTTGTGTGGTTAAGCGGGACTTTGCGCGGGCCAATCTGCTCATCTGTCAGGCGGTACGACGAGCACGTGAACACTTTGGCCGGAAGCACCAGAAGTATGGCGATGCCCTTTTGGACTACGGCTTCTTTCTGCTGAGTGTGGATTCCGATTGCCAAGCCGTCAACGTGTACAAGGAGGCCCTGGCAGTGCGGCGTGGCATTTTCGGCCACATGAACTTCCATGTGGCCAAAGCCCACCAGGATCTGTCCTATGCCTATTATGTGCGCGAGTATGACTCCGGCGATTTCGGCAGTGCCCAGGATCATGTAGACACGGCGCTGCGCATTATGGACACTGTGGTGCTCAGCAATCACTTAATGTTGGCCTCGGCCAAGCGGGTTAAGGCGCTGATATTGGAAGAGATTGCCCTGGACAAAATCGCCGATGGCATAATGGAGGATGGTTTGTTGTTGCAGTCGGAGGAGCTGCATCGTTCTGCGCTGCAGCTGTTCCTGGAGGTGTTCGGTGAGATTAATGTGCAAACGGCCAAACAATTTGGGAATCTGGGTCGGCTATACCAGACCATGCAACGGTTTGAGGAGGCGGAGTGCATGCATCAGAAGGCCATTAAGATTAAAACCGATCTATTGGGGGCCCTTGATTATGAGGTGGGTATATCGGTTGGCCACTTGGCCTCGCTGTACAACTATCAGATGAAAAAGTATCGGGATGCGGAAATGCTTTATCTGCGCAGCATCGACATAAGTCTGCGCCTCTTTGGACACTCCTACTCCGGCTTGGAGTACGACTATCGGGGTCTGTGTCATATCTATTTAACTCTGCATGACGTTGAAAAGTATTTACAGTATACGCAAATCCTGGAGAACTGGAACCACCTACGCAGAGACAACGTTATAGAAAACAATTCCAGTTACCCACCAATTGAGGAGGACTTCAGCATTGAGGAGGTCAAAAACCAGTTCTGGGCAGCTTAGCCGTGTGAAAAAGTTCCCCCCTCCTTTTATATCCTTTGAGATATTTGACAACATAGGAAAAAAAATTCAATTTCACATCGAATCTTCAAAGGTGGCGCCTACTGAATCGTTATTACATTTTCTTTTTTGGCTAAATTGTGTAGGTTTTTCAAATTTTTTCAACTCCTTCGGGCGGACGACAAATATTGTGTTCTTGTCGACGCTTTGGTTAAGGCATTGATTTTTGTATGTATTAGCATAATTATGCCTAAATCGCAAATTTAAATGAATTGATATATTATGTACATAACACCTAAGGCAGGGGTAGGGAGAATGATTAAGTTTTGATTATGATGATGAGATATATTTGAAATAAAAAACAGAACTACAATTTGACTTAAACATAACCACCTAGTCCTGTTTTTTAACTGAAATAAAGTTGTGTGTAAACAAATCTCTTCGCCAAACTGCCTGATTATCAACCCATGGCCCAAACCACTTGATCCAGAAATCCAAGAGTTGACATAGTCATTCGTTCAGTTATGTTGAAGCGCATTACGAAATGTTTTTTAGATAGGTTAGGTTAGGTAGTAAGGTTGACCCCAGATGGGGTAGTTTTTTGGATAACTCGATCCCAAAGTGGCTGAAACTGCAAAGTTTGAATAGAGTAGAGCACTCGACCAGAATTTTTGGGGCCGGACAGGATTTAATTTAACATTTATGGTCTGGACGGGACTGGATAATCTTGTGTTGTTATCGGGACGGCATTAGTGCAATTTTCTGATACTTTACGGATCCCAATTTAATCATAAATTAGTAATTTTATAATTTATTTATCGATTTGCCAAAGATATTGTGTTGATTGGAATGATTGTCAAGTTATAAGGAAACAAATTATTATGATGGGCATCTCTACATACACCTTAGCACTTTCTATGGCATTCGAGTTATTATTGATCAGATATATGTTATACTGGGGCTAGACCGACTTTCTGATCTGTTGCGTACAAAAAAACTTTGTTCAATTCTATAAATAAGAAGTGGGAATGAAAATTCCGCGGAAGTAGAATATATTTGAGGCCAGGATCGGGACGGGACTGAATTGAAAACTTGGGTTCGCCATCGGAAGGGGACCGGATAGACTTATGTTGGGCTTAAGACTAGATCGAATTGGAAATATAAGGGTCGGAACTGGCTGGGGTAGCTTAGCTTAGCAGATAAGTGTGAGCTTTTTAAGAGTTTGTGGTATGAATTTTGTTTAACAGACTTAAAATTTGGGGATCGACAAAAACAGGTTTAAGGCCAACCTTAAGATAAGGCATGAGCCTGTACTTAAGGATGTCACACATTTTTATCCACTTTAGCAAAGGTCTCTGAGCTCGTCAAAGTATGTAGCATTCTCTCGGAGATGTATCTAGATGGAGAACAGCATGAAGAGCTACTTAATGATCCATTTCGCGCTGGTCCTGCATTGTGGCAGTATTTAGCATATTCGTCACTCCAATAATTATAGGGGCATTAATAGTTTTATTGTTTATTTTTACCCTGAATAGTAATCTGCGAATGCACCAAGTTTTGGCCAGATGTTTTTGCAGATTTTCAACCAACATTTTGGCTTTCTCGTTTCTTTCGTTGTACCGCTGTGGCCCCAACAAAATGTTGGCATCAATATTAATGGGGATTTCCCCTTTTTCAATTGTGGCACTTTCCTGTTGATATTTTTGACCGTGCTCATCGCAAAAGTCGACTAATGAAAATCCAATTGGCTGTTTAAAAAATGTATTTTGAAAAATGTAAAAAAAGTATTTTGTCTACTATGGTTCCAGAAGCCGAAATAAGATCCTTCACAAATTCTCGTATAGTTTTCAACCATTAATTATCTTACATTTCATGTTGTTTCTGACGTAAGTGCTGATTTTCAATTATTCTTTGATCATTTACAATTTTCATCCATCAAATCTTCAGGAAAATCTAAACTTATTGTCATATTCATAGATTTTTTTCATCTTTCGTTCTTCATCTCAGACCGTCCCGTAAATTTGCCCATCTCATTTGAGGTGCCGAACTCTTAACTCATTTGAGAACTTCGCCAAATGCGCGATTCTTGTTTAACGTTCGATCTACTAGACCGATTTACACGTCAATAAATGCCATCTATCAAATCTTCATGATAATCTTCATGAAACTCTTTATAAAGAGTCATCTCTCTGCTGAACGCTGCTAGTACATATGTCGGAACCGGTAGCATCGGCTGACTATAGCATATAGCTGCTATGCTGTACGATCGGTTAGAATACTGGATATTGAGAGTGTCCCAGAAATCTCTAGAGATTTTCGTATAAACGTTCGAGCTAGAAGGACTTTATATGTAAAGTGCGGACAAACTGTCAGCTACTAGATTTAGGGAAGAAAAATCGTTCGCATTAAGTCTACTTAGCCTCAAATTTCGGCATTTGAAGTAGTAACTTAGCATTTTGGAGACACTTCAAACCAAAGGCAAGTAGTTGAACCTTGAATTGAAAGCGTTTGTACGTAAAAATTTAGAGATTTCAAGATCACTCCCGCATGTAGGAAACGTCTTCAATCTTTGTATTTATTGGTTTCCTTTTCTGTTTCATAATTCTATTAAGTTTAATGAAAATCGGTCATATATTTTATTTAATACCAGGGCTGCAGCAGGTCTACGGTTCGCTCAGGCTCGGAAATTCTAGGTTCGTGACTTTCGCCGAAGGTTTTGGTTCGAACGATATAATACTACGTTTATTCACACAAAATATGACATGCTTAACGCCCTTAAAAGTATACTATGTTAATTGAAAAATATAATTTTAGGCAAGTATATATTTTATATTTAACTTAAGTTCCCATTTTGTTGTTGTTGTGAATATGCAGTGTCGAATATCTATGACAGACTTACAATGGCTTAATTTTATTACATAATATGTTAAGTAAATAAAGTTTGCATACTTTGAAGGGCATTAATCACGAATAATTTGTTGCGTATAAACAAAGTATAAGTAATAGAAGCTATACGTTTACTTAGTAATTCAATAATCGCCATTTAATCCCATTCTAATAACCTAAAAAGCTCACCTTTTCTAACCTAAAAACCTCACAAACCTTATGGGAATCGGGTCGTTCTTGGGTCGGAAGCGGTTTGCAGAACACATGGAATATGAAATACTTAAAATATGATTACTGTTAAGTAAATTTCCGGTTTGTAGGGTAGAAAAATATTACCAATGTATAGTTAAGCTCTTGCTGTTGTGAATCATTTAAAAAGCTTTAGAGTCGAGGGTCTTAAAAAACAGTGGATTTTAAAAGTTTTATAAATTTTTATACTCTGTACCGTAGGTACACAGAGTATTATAAGTTTGTGCAAAAGTATGTAACATCGAGAAGGAATCATCTCCGACCCTATAAAGTATATATATTCTAGATCAGCATCAACAGCCGATTCATGTCCGTCATGTCCGTCTGTCCGTCTGTCTGTCCGTATGAACGCACAGATCTCAGAGATGGTAAGAGATAGAGGTTTGACATGTATGGGACATGTGCATCTTATGTCTGCAGGCAGATCAAGTTTATTTTAAATTTAGAAAAAACGTCATATCTCCCACAGTTTTGAAGATAGATGGCTTGTTGCTTCTGGACATATTTAGTTATTAGGATAACTTATCGATCCGCCAAAGCAATGAAGAAGATCGGATGAACGGTTTTCGAGTTATGATCAAAAGACAAATTTTCTTGGTACAGAGAATGTTATAGTCGGGCTTGACCGACTTTCTTTCTTGTTTCTTACCAATTCAAGTTAGTTGTGTATTAGATTTGATAAATTTAATATATATAATCTCTGAATTTCATATAGATCGGATAAGTGGCAGTGTTAAAAAGGTTATAAAAAAACAGCTTGCGCTATTTGCTAACATAATGTTCATCTGTTTATATTTATGCGTTTGCTCTGTTAGCTAACATAGGAAAAGAAAAGGCTATTGAGCAATAATTTCCCTGAGAAGCTGGTGTATCAAAGTTTTTATTTTTAAAATTCTAATGCAATTGGTTCTGAAATTAATCCCAATTATTAAACTATCCGACTCAGTAACATCAAGTGGATCTTTTAGCCTTTACTTTGTGGAAAAACACTAGCCTAGCTAAAAATAATTAGCGCCTTTAAAAGTTCTATACTAAACATTGACTTGCCTTAACGTGCACCACCATCTCTCCAACTCATCCTACATTCCACCTCAACTGCTGCTGTCACTTTGTTCAACACAATCATACATTTGCATACAAAACAGCCCAATGTCAGATCAAAACCAGCAGCCGATACATCAAAGCCCTTGGCTAGGCCACTTCTACCAAAGAACGAAAACAACAAAAATACACAAACAAAACTTTGACTGCACTTTATCTATTTGTCAGGTCGTTAAGGCAGCCCATTCCCAGGGCATTCAGGCATAAAACTTAGGACAGGAAACAAAGTCTGTGAGGAGCACCCCAAAAAGCAGATGACAGATCATTGCCGGTATTTTTAAACATTTCTCAAAAACCTCTGATGAGTATAATTAATCGCATGAAAGTCACGTCAAGCTTAAGACATCATAATGGCTTCATTGCTGGAACCTGCGTCTGTCAACGAATCGAGTGCCAGGGCTCGTCTATAAATTACAATTTATTATGACATCATTTTTTACGGATTACCCCAAGCGCTCACGCACACGCATGTGGATCGAGGAGGACTACTTTTGCTTTCCTTCGGCTGCATAAATTTTCAGTACCTTGTTATATATTTCCTTGTGGGCTTCCATTGAATTGTCAGCGCCGCCTAGTCATAATTTAGTGCTTCGACTTCGCGTTCTGTGGATTTTTACCTACCCAGGGCGCGCGCTTTGTACTTGTGAGTCTGCCGCAGCCTGTCGGCACTTCCCAGCTGATGCGGTTTCCTACACGATATATGCGAGTCCTGCTGCTGCTGCTCTGATTGTGCGATTTCCTTTTGAACTGTCAGTCGAGCGTACTTTTTGTCTTTGCTTTTAATATCTATCATAAGCGGATGATTTATTGGGTTATTATCTGAAACTATTTAGTAGTCGTAGGGCAGCAAGTTTAAGACGATTTTCATTTGACATTGCCTTGATTTGTGTGGGCTTATTGAAATGTCATATCCAGATTCATAAACAAAGACCCGCCTAAGAGTAGTTGCGATAAACCGAAAATTGTTGTTATTTATTTAAAAAAATACATGCCTTGTTCCTGTTATTTCCATAAGCTCTAAAACACCAGAGAGAGCTCTGAGTTGGCTGTAAATAAAAATCATAAGAGAACTAGGAACATTCTATGTGCTTCAAAGATTGTACATCTAGAAAATAACCAAGAATCCATCTTTTTCTTTCTTATTCTTATATCAACAACGAATTTTTCAATACCAAATGGTCTTATTCGTGAAATATTTAGTAAATTTAGCTTAGAGCGAAACTTTAATAGTTGTGTGAGTATCATTACATACCCTTATTTATATATAACTTATACCAGCTGCAAGGCTATAACATTTTCGTTTCGTTTTTCTCTTGAAACATCTGTACGATCTACCAGCCTCCTTTGTGGTGTTGTGTCTCCGTTTAAAGTTGTGCGATAGCATAAACATGACCTCGAGCCGGCTAAAAACTGCAGGTTTTTTTTTCGGAAGAGCTAAAGATAGCTTTCCCCTATTTTTAAGTCTGTTACACAGTGGGCCATCTTCACTAGTTATAGCACTAGTCAGAATAAGTGGACAGAAATAGGGTTGCAGTACGGTTCATAGTCGAACCGCTCCAGAGTCGGAACCGAACCCGAACCGGAGCACAACAATTTCTCCCTGCCAAACAATATTAAAAAGGGTTCGGTCCTAAAAAATATTTATTTCACATTTTTTCCAGCTGATGTTGAAGTAAAAATACAGGTTTCTTAATTAGTGTTTTTTTGCTTAAGTGTTTGTTTATATTTATGTATATTTAAGCACACATTTACCAAGACTCTAGAAATCACAAAGTTAAGTGACGACCCTACAAGGGAATGGCAAACGAAAATTTCCATGGGGTGCTACGATTTATATATGTTAGTCCTCAGAACAAAAACAGCTTGTAAAGAAACACATTTCGGAATTGTAGAATCGTCAAAAGTAATAAACGGACGAAAGCATAAATGATGATCGTTACCATGTTAATCTTCTAATGAAGATTAAATGGAATCTTTAGCTAAACAGCTAGAAAATAATACACAAAAGTGACAGATTTAAAGTCGGTAAACGATTTCATTGCTCCTTTTGACGGAATTCAAAGATTGCTACAAAGTTTTAATGTCTTATAGTATTGAAAAAGCTATCATTTAAAATAGGAAGATTGCCTGAAATTTTCGTAGTTTGTTTTATGAAGCCACAGAGCCAGAGTTGATGAAAAAATACTGAAAGACATGTTACACAGTACGACGAAATCAAACTTTTGGAAAAAAACCTTAAATTCTGATAGAATGAACTTCTGTAAGCATCGCCTAATACTCAGTTTCTCAACTGTACCCTAGGTTCGCGTTCCTTGGATACTTTTGTACTAGCAACACACAGCGACAACAATTTTAACTTAGCAGTCAATGGTACAAGATAAAAATCTACAAAATTCAGCAAACACAGACAGGGTCATTGGAAACGTAAAATTATTGACTAACTTAAACCAAGCTCAAATATAATTTAATATTAAAAAACATCAAAACTCTAAGCATCTTAGAATAAAATAATTAGTTTTCCTATAATTTACATAAATGTTATCCAAATTTGCGAAAACAAATGGAGGAATGTTAACTTTGGCTCCGCCGAAGTTGCATACCCTTGCAGCAAGTTTTTATAACAAATTAAAACGACATTTCCACTGAAAACAATCAAGTTTTCTCTCTAAGACAACTTTCCTGTCTCTACTTTTCTTTGACAGCTATACTACTATATAGATGTCCGACTTCGACCAAACTTAGTGGAATCATGTAAAAACATAGCAAACTAAGAAATACAGGGTGCGCCATATAAAGTGTCGGTATGGCAACACTGAATAACTTTGACATTTACCAACCGATTGCTTTTGTTAGACATGTTTTGGAAACATCAATCTAGTACAATTTTGACCATGACGCTTCACACCAAAACAACGTGCCGAAATAGTGACGCTGTTCATCGAAAATAATCGTTCAATTGTGCTAACAAATTTTGATGACCGATGAGGCTCATTTCACGCTCTCTGGTGGTGTTAATAAGCAAAATTGTCGCATATGGGGCACGGAAAATCCACACCGCATCCATGAAATACCTTTACACGACCAAAAAGTGACTGGGCCGGTATCAAAAAGAGGCGATATTGACTGGCCACCCAGATCTCCAGATTTGACCGCCCCAGACTTCTTTTTGTGGGGCTATTTAAAAAGCAAGGTTTACGCCAGCGATCCACAGACCATTGAAGAGCTTAAGGCCAACATTCGTGCCGAAATCGCCACTTTATCGACTGAGACGCTCGAAAAAGTGATGGAAAATGCCGCAAAAAGGGCACATTTTGTTGTGGCCAATAAAGGCGGCCACTTGATTGATGTTGTGTTCAAAAAGTAGTCGAAATAAATTGGGCAGGACCAAATTAAAGGAACAAGATCAACATATATCAATCGGTTGTTTGTTTTTTTATATTTATTCAGTGTTGCCATACCGACACTTTATATGGCGCACCCTGTACTAAGTTTGAAGGCGTTTTGTTTTTCTCACTAAAACTAGTTTCTCGACCGATCATTCCTATGGCAGTTATAGCCTATAGTCATCCGATTTTGACAAAACTTTAAAGAATTATGTGAAAGCTTATAAAATAAATATTTGCATCTTTTTAAAGAGGTTAACATTGAAATCAAAAAAGTTTTTCTTACTGAGACTATTTTTCTAACCTTACTTTCTATGGCGGCTATACTATATAGGTGTCCGATTTCGATCAAACTTGGCAGAATTATGGAGAAGCATAGAAAACTTGTAAATATGGAGTTTGGAGACTTTTGCATTGAAAACAAAAAAATATTTTCTGACTAGAACTAGTTTTTCGACCGATCGTTCCTATGGCAGCTATATGTTATAGTCATCCGATCAAACCGGTTCCGACAAATGTGCAGCGTATTTGTATCAAAAGATTTCGTGCAGCAAAGTTTGGTCGCTATAGCTTTAAAACTTACGAAGGAGATGGAGACGGACGGACAACTCAGCTTGTCAAGCTTATAAAGAATATATATACTTTACATGGAAATGCTTCCTTCTATGCGTTTGAAATGGTACACATATATAATGTCTGAATACCGATTCGAACCTGAACCTGGGTTCAGCGACCTTACGAGCCCGTTCCGTGAACCCGAAACCCTCTTGACTTTTTCATGGTTTGCAGCCCTTGTCAGAAATAGTTTTAAAAGACTCATTTCTAGAAAAAGAAATACCAATACTTATATTTTGTCTTAAAGGAGTTGCTTTTTCCAAGTTTACATTCTTCTTGAAGCGTGAATTTTGTTATAAATTGTGTTTTAATTTTAATGTTGACATTTGTATCTTATTCGAGTTTAAATTTTAAAAACTTATTAAAGTAATTCATTCATAATTTCTCCTATAGAGCTGAGCTAATGCTAGCATCCACTTGGGAGACTTTTATAATAATCTTTGTTTGCCAACCATTAGCTGCCATGTTTTCATTAGGTTATGAAATTCAATTTGATTTCAAGTTAAGCAAGTTGAAAACGATTTTTTGACATTTACTTGTCCAACACTTTATAATTTAGTTTGCTATTCATTTCAGTTACTTATAATGGCTGATTTGCCTTAGCTCCATAAAAACTGCACAATCTTCGTGATCTTGGCACTCTGCTGCCCATTAGCCTTTCCAAAAATAAGGCCAAAAAAGAGAAAATTAATTAAAACTTGGTGTTGTCTCCTCAGTCTCCAGAACGACGATGCCAGGGCAAAGATTATGTGCCACACACACACAGAACTACTTTAGAATAACTCATTACGCAATGGCAGGCGAACAACTTTATTACACTTTTAAAACATTTAAAAGTAATTTACAACTGACATTAAGAAAAAAAACCGGCAGAAAAAGCCAAAACAAACCAAAGATACAGAAACACTAAGTACTTGAAGTGCGCGGCAATTAACAAAATTTCAAACGAGATAAGCGCAGGCAAGAATCAAGTTGCAAATGGGCAAATGGTCAGTCAGTTTGTCAGCTTTATGGCAACGATTAAGTTGTAGCGATAACAATTTAATTTATAATTAAATAAAGAGTTTGGGACCTACAGCAAGGACGTACAACCATCCTGGTGTACGTAGACTGGGTTTCACAGGAAAACATAAAATCAAGTTTTATGAACCGGCGAGAGAGAATCAATTGGTACCCCAGTGGACCAAAGATTGTGGTCATCGATTGTGTGTGTGCACACACAAAGATTTTAATTTTCTAATGAAAGATAAATGCTCCGAGAGATACTTTTTGGTTTGCCATAAATTTCCACTTGCCCTGAATGTGTGCGTCTTCTGTGGAAATCCCACTGTGTTTTTTTTTCTAATGCATTGTCAGCATTTTGGTTTATAATAAAAGTCAAAATAAGTTGTTCTGAGACAAACCCTTTTTTCTTGGGCAGCCTCTGTATCAATTTTCATTTCATTTTGTTTTGATAGGTAGGAAAATTTTCAATTTGTTTCAAACTGTCGCCCGGGCAAGTGACCAACAACTGAGAGCGATGATTTATTTATTGTTATTAAATTGATTATTATTTGATTAAGACATTGATGGGAGACGATTCGATGTGCTTGGTCAGATGCATTTTAATTGGGCCTTAAGAGGCCCACAAACGTGGTGAAAGAAGAAAATTGAAGTATGCTCTAATTTTTTCGTGACGTTTCCAACATTATTATAGATAGTTCATTCATCAAGTTTGTGGATTATCGTTCAATGACTTTTAGGTTAGCCTTGATTGTTGTATATAGAAATCTCCAAATTTTGTACCAGCTTTCAGCTGATCTCCCAACCTGTTTCACTTCCCTTTCCTGTTCAAAACATCTCAATTTCCGCTTTGCATTACACTTGACCATTTTACGACTTAGCTTCAAGGATTATCTAACCTCGGACCAGCAACTGGGTGTCAAGTGGCATTAACCAAGTCAAGCGTTTGCTTGGCTGGTCTAGCGAAAAAAAAAAATAAGAGAATACCGGCCTACGATGGCATTTGGCAACTGTGGAACCCTTTTTGTTAATCAGCCCAGCGTAGAACTCAAGGCAGCGTAAAAATGCAAAGCTAAAACAAAAACCAGACGCATTCACATCCTCCACGGAGGCCGCAGCGGCTGCAGCGATGCGTGTGTAAACACAGCCCTAGGGGCAACCAGCCAGAATCAGTCGGAACGGAGGCGGCAGCGGCAGCAGCAAAAACGTAACTTAAAGATACGCAGATACAAGGGCAAGGAGGCAAGAAGGAGACAAAGGTGAGGCGAACTGGGTAGGCAGGCAGCCAGGCAGGTGCGTTTCTCACGCAGGCAGCAACGCGGGTCCAGGTTTCGGTTTCGGTTTGGGCTTCGAAGTGTGGCAATGTGTGGCAGAAGTTGTTTTTGTTGTTTTTCTGTTGACCAGCCAGCGCCACACATACGCCTGGCTGGACTTTACAGATTAGAGATGAGAGCAGGGACCGAACTGAAATGGAAAATGTTATGAAAAATTAGTAAATACTTACCTATGTGGAGTCTACATCGTATAATTTAGCAGTTTTTAAATATTTAAGATCACTAAAATTGGTTAATTACTACTGGTTTGAATTTATATTTTAAGATATTGATTTTGTGGAATCACATTAAATGTCCCTCAAAGAGAAAACTCTTTTCATTCAGACATGCTCCCATTTTCGCATTCGGAAAACTTTTGCGATTTGAAACTCAAAACACAAAACTATTGCGAATGCGAAAATGGTAGCATGGCTGTTCATATCAAAATTCGTGTAGTCCGTCGGATAACTGTTTAAGATTCAGTTTCAATCATTATTCTCACGCTGATCTATGTGAAAATCAAATCAAACTACAAGGTAATTTTAGCAACCTGACAAATTACGGCCGTTATCTTTTATTGGTAGGGTTCCAATGTTAGTTCTCAAAGAGGGAAGGCAAATTAATAAAGAATAAAAAATTTGGATAAAAGATTCCGACTACACAACTTTTTAAGTCACAGCAAAAAAAAATAACACAGAAAATACTTTTTAAATGTCAACCGCTGAAAAAATGTTCTTTGGCATGCACAAAATGTTAATAATAATATAAAAATCCTTATACTTAAAGTTCACGAAAAAGCGGGATTATATACTTGTGTCAACGAATTGGGCTTGAAATTTAGAACGAATTCGTGTCAGAGTGTACTTACTCACTAGTCCCCGTCTTGAGTTGAAGGGGACTTGGGATACTGGGTCAACCTATCCTATTCAGCCTCTCAGAAACATACGAGTTACAGATCCCAGCTTTTGCATAACTCTATACAGAGCCACACAACACAACAAAGGATTATGGTGGATCGTACAGCATTATGAAGATTCAAGATTTTTTCCACTTGTGGTTCGTAATAAACTAATTTTTCATCACCAATCACAGTACAGCAAATTGTTTTTTGCTTGCTCAGAAGTTGACAAATTCGCAGCACACAAGTACTATGCTGTTTACACTTCAGCGAACAACACATACTGAAAAAGAAAGCCTAATGTTGAGGCTTCAAAAAGAAGTTGGTTGCAACATTGTACGACTCGATTTTAAAATAGTAACTCCACCTTAATAAAATTCCTTAAAACTTAATTGTACAGGTTATAAAAAGACTCTCGGAGCTAAAAAAAAGTACTAATCATCTAATAAAGAATAATACATGTTGAATGCAAGTATGTATTTTATTTACTAATATCTTGAATTTTTTTATATATACAAATTTTGGAAAGGACTATTTAGTTGAAGTTGGTCGGCATAAAATTACTTACTTCACAGAGAAAAAAATATGAAAAAATATCCTTTGGATGATATCCCGTACCCATTTGGGATGTATATGTCTTAAATATCCTTTTGATCATCCAACGGAGCTGAAAATCATCCAAACTATATGAAAAAGGATCATCCTTTGGAATATTTTAGCTCCGTTGGATGATTCAAAGGATATTTAAGAATTATCCATCCCAAATGGATCTTTTTTGAATCTTTCTTTTTCTGTGTACAATAGATTTTCAGAAATATTTAAACTTAGATCCGACAGCACAACTCTGACCTGAGTAACTTCTCAGTTTTGTACACAGACAAAAATTAACATCAATATCAATTTGGGCTTGTAAATTTGATATATCGTCAAATTTTATTATTATACCCTTGCAAAGGGTATTATAATTTTGCCCAGAAGTTTGCAACGCACAGAAATATTCATTTCCTACCCCATAAACTATATATATTCTTGATCAGGGTGACGAGCTGAGTCGATTGAGCTTTGTCCGTCCGTCTGTCTGTCTGTTTCTACGCGAACTAGTCTCTCAGTTTTAAAGCTATCGAGCTGAAATTTAGCACAGAGTCTTTTTGCTGCACACTACTAATATGTGGGAACCGACCGGATCGGATGACTATATCTCATAGCTCCCATAGGAACAATCGGTCGGAAAAATAGTTTTAGTATGAAATACTTTTTTCTTTTCAATCGAAACGACTTCAAACTTTGTAATCGTAGGTTCTATATGTTTTTTTATAATCCTACCAATTTTTATTAAAATGGGACAACTATATGGTATACCTGCCATACAAAAGATAGGTCTGAAAAACAGTGTTGGTTAGAAAAACTATTTTGTTTTTAATGGTAGCATCCTGCATTTGTATTTGTTTGTTTCTCGTGCTCGATTCGACAAGTGTTTGACCAAATCGGATGACCATATCATATAGCTCCCATACGAACGATCGCTTGGAAAATGGGAAAAAAGTATTTTTTGAAAATATTTAAGCGAGCACTTGCAAGGGTATAATAACTTCGGCACAGACGAAGTTAGCTTAGCTTTCTCGTTATTATATTATTTTGAAACTAAAGCATTTCATTTCGAATGCAAAGAGAAAGGGAACAAAATGTGAAGGTAGAAGAGACAAATAGTGTTATATCTCGGAGCTGCAAGCAACATAACGTAGATTCTGCGGCGTTTTATCACACGCGTGTCCGGGAAGATGGAGTACGATATGACGCCATTCCATTCGTGTTAAGCGCGAGAGGTCGATCCCCAGTCAAGGAGAGCTAAAGTAAAAATATATTAAAAATTATTAATATGTTTTCTGATCTTCTAAAATTATTTAAAATACTTAATTATGAAAGCAGGGGACATTATAAAATATCAATTTAATCTTTAAATTTTGATTCTATATGCTCGAAAATATCGGTTTGACATTTTTAAATAGGACATTTTCAAGTGTATAATATCGGCTATTTATTGGAATGACTATATATTATATTGAGAATATCATTATATTTTCCAGTGTGTATGATTCCTAATTCTTAAGACCATCTATAGTGGAAGGAGAATTTTTGTAATATTAAATGGTTATAGAGGTTTGTAATTCGAAACTTTATGATTCATTTTTAATTCTTTAAGCAAAACTTCATGCTCATCTTCTTAACTGAACTGAACCGAATTGAAGATGAAGAATTTGAAATGGCAATGTTCTCTCGAAATTACCTCTTTAGTACCAGACTTTAGATAAACGGTTCGTCGATCGAAGGTTAATCGGTTATTAGATTACGAAAACAGTGTGCAAAATTGTTTAGTTTTATGCATTCTTTTATGCGACAAGTTTGATTAATTACCTCTTAATTCTAAAGAAAATATGCTTCAAAACCAATCAAAGAAAGTTAACAAAGGAATGGAAACTAGTTAAGAATACTTAACTCAAAAATTATTTTTTATAAATGAAAAGCTATGCATTCTATAATTTATGATTATGATTTATGATAAATAAGATTGGTTCAGACATCGTGACTCCCGCACACATCTCTATTTGTAAAGACATCTTCGACTCTCTCTCTCTTTCGAGAGAGGGAGCTTGCTTGCTCGGTAGTCGCCTCAGTTCATTTCAGCCAGTGATTCGGAAATGCGTTTGCAGAGATTTTGCCATCAGTTTGGCTCTACCAACATTTGATAGCATAAATCAAATTCGGGGGAAGGAAAAATAATTACGGGTGCTAGCGCAAAAATTTGCACGTGGTATTAATTTGAGGGCCTCTGTGTTTTAAATCATAGCACCAAATCGTTTCGTCCAACGTAAGTTGCAATTATTATTTTTCTCCGCTTTTGCAACTTTGTTCTGTTCTATGCTGGGGCCATTCTCTACTCGGAGTCGCGTTGCCTTATCATTTAATACGCATCTGGCAGGTATTATTTTTCGCACACAATTTAAAAAAAAGAAGCAAAAGCGAAGTATTCGTCTTTAATTGTAGTTTGGGCTGCAGCTATCAGCTAAACAGGATACGAGTACTGACTGACTGTGATTATTCGCCGGCATAAAACATATCTTTAAGTTAATATTTCTTTTTAGGTGGGCGTTTCGGACTAGTGTTTGGAAGATGGTTTTGGCGAATTGTTTACTTTTTCGAAGATGCACACCGTTGCCTTTGTTTAGATAGCAAAATGGGGGGGGGATGGGTCGAAGGTAAACTAAAATTGTAGGGCGTTCGAGTATGTAAAATAGTTAAGATGAATGTGAGCAGCCTTGCTGATTTATGACAGCTGGCATTGGAATCTCTGGAAGCGAACAAAAGATTTTGAATTTTTCGTATTCAGATTCAGCTTTCTGCAAGCATATTCATGCAACTATTGTTATTAACTTCGAGAATCTGCTGCATTGTAACCAAAGTTGGTCAAGAAATTTGAGTAAATTGAAGAATTATGGTCGAACGTAGAAGATTCAGTGCAATTGCCTCAACTTTAGCAGCTCCTGTATTAGCTCACTTGAAGCTCAGGTTCGATGATTCTACACCCAAAAATTAACTTACATAAAAAAGTCTTCAAGGCCATGGGGACCCTTATTTTGGGACTTACAATACCTGAACCATAAAGCCCTAAGCTTAATGTAAAAATTACCTAAAACTCTTTCAGCATTTTGTGCTGATTTTATGAAAAAAAAATAGAGGAAAGTTAATTTCGGCTCGGCCAAAGTTTGTATACCCTTGCAGCACGTTTTTAACTAATTTGAAGGACATGTCCACTGATCACAAACAAGTTTTTCCAAATAAGACTACTTTTCTGCCTCTACTTTTGTATGACAGCTATACCATAGAGATGTCCGATTTCGACCAAATTTGGCAGAATTATGCAGAAGCATTAAAAACTAGTAAATACGGAGTTTGGAGATGCTTGCATTAAAAAAAAAAGTTTTTCTCACTAGAACTAGTTTTTCGACCGATCGTTCCTATGGCAGCTATATGTTATAGTCATCCGATCCGGCCGGTTCCGACAAATGTGCAGCGTATTTGGACCAGAAGACTTCGTGCAAAGTTTGGTGGCGAAAGCTTTAAAACTGACGCAGGAGATAGCTTAGAAAACAGACGGACAGACGGACATGGCTATATCGACTCAGCTCGTCATGCTGATGAAGAATATATATACTTTATGTGGTCGGAAATGCTTCCTTCTATGTGTTACAAACATCTGGACAATTTCAATATGTATACCCTCTGCAAGGGTATAAAAAGCTAAAATAGGGGAAAGAATGCAGATTGATGACAAGTATATGAAGGAATCAGTGGGAAATTGCGGAGGACTTGTAAAATGTGTGTCAAGTCTTCTTTACGGGTTATATCGATCTGGCATCGCTAAGTATGTAGAGGGTCAAACAAATTTCAAAATTATTTACACTCCCAAATTAATAGGTATCATTGGCTAGAGAAAGCGATTCACGTCTTTAAACTCGTCAGAGATCTGAACCGAACCGAACCGTTTTTCTCTGTGGTTTTCGGCTCGGTTCAGAATTTCTGAAAGGAAGCCGGTTCGGTTTGCGGTTCGGTTCACAAGCTGGAATAAGCGGTTTGGTTTGGTACAGAACCGGTTTGCATCCCTGATAAAAATGATTATACAATTTAAAAACTAAAATTATTTTGTAATTTTCATTAAAAAATAGATAATATAGATAATATATGTACACAAATTTCAGTCCTACGCCGCATGGCTTACCAGCACTTTGAACTCAATTTATATTTTTGAATTTTTTTAAAAATAACAATATAATTTTTGTTTTTAGTTTGAAAAGTAAAAATCAAGAAATAATTTGTATATTTAGTTTTTACTAATAAATGATTATATTTCAATTTTCATTCTTAAATCAAAAATTTGAGAGTTAAATTAAATTTCCTTTATAAAATATTGCTAACAAAAATTGACTGTTTTAAAACATCTCATTCAAAAATTGTGTGTTTGGACACTTTTTTCGCTTTGATTTGTTCAATCCCATAGCCTTTATATGCAATCCCCGATTCTAAAATTATCGACAAACCCAAAGTATATAGTGGGTTTCGAACCACTAACCAGACGCTTTTTTTGAATTTTTTTGAGGCTTGTAGCCTTTGACGAGAATATAGAAATTTGCTTCTTATATTTATGCAACTGATTGCGTTAGGCTGGAGTGATCTGTTTGGATACGTTAATGAGATTTCCCTTAACAAAAGATTGTCACAATAGTTGTCCCACAAAATGTAAAGTATCATTTCAGCTTTACTCCAATAAAGTCCAAAAAGTATCAATTCTAAAAATATAGCTTAAACGTGCATTTATCTCTCTATCTTTGTATTCAATTTATTTACAGAAAAAGTGTCAGATATCATATTAACATATTTTTTTATTACATTTACTGAACTACTTCCTCAATTTGATTGGCTTCACATTAAAATAAAAATCTTTTGCATTTTTCTGCAATTTGTAATCGAACCGCGCATAAAATGATGCTTCGTCGTTTGATCTAAACGACTAATTCATTTCTTGACAGATGGAACCAACCAACTCACTTTCTTTTCCGCCCATATCGAATCGCCAAGCCCACACTTTTGTCTTTCCTCAAAAAACTTGTGTGACTCACCGAGATAGAAAAACCATAATCAGAGACACACAAGAAGATGCTACAAAAAATTAAATAAATAGAAACTTAGATTTCCAAAACGATTATCAGTGTTATTTTTTTGTTTTTGGGGAATGGCTTAAGTTTCCATAGAAATAGAAAATCGAGGCGCCAGTTTTCAACTGAATTGTTTTAACCACAGGAGTCTGTGCCATATATGTAATTACCTCGCAGAGAGCGAAAGAGAAAACCTTGGAGAATGTCTTTTTGGGAGTTTTCTTTTTCAATTAATAAATGACGTTAACATGCTGTCAAAATACATATGAAATGGTTGATGATGCACAACCATGTGAGGCCCCGGCCAGCATGTGGCAAGAGTACCAAATTCGTGGCACGCAAAGTGCAAGTTGATATCATAGACTTCATAAATTATAATTTGCTTGGGCCTCATAAATAGCCAGCAGCGGCAGCTCAGTCTAGAAGACTTTCGGACACTTGACTACCGATTATAATCAATCTTTAAGATAGACGACGACTGCCAGGAGGAGAAATGATAGACGCACAAAGCTTGGGTAATTTAAAACGGGCTGCGTCTGGGATGGTGGTGGTGGTGGGGGGCGCTGTGGCCCGGGCCTGGTCAACGATCACGCAATGCCAGAGTTGGCTGGCTGGGTAGCTGTGAACTCACCAGTTACATGTGTCCATGTCCAAGTCTTTTGCTGCTTGACTACGCCTGGGCTTGGCAGCAGAAGATGATTTTGCATTGACGCGGCATTGCACTGAACCAAAGGCAGGTTGAGGCAGGATTTAAATATTAAAATTCTTAATAAGCTGTAGAGTTTTGCTGAAACGCTTCTAGATTTTGCATTATCTGACGTAGTCGAACAGAATGTTTTAAATCAAGTAATTTGATTTGAAAATCCTCCGATTTGTAAGGTACTTCCTCGAGTCTCTCATCGCATATTAAATTTTATTGTTTGCACTGAAAGTTTCTTTCAGTGCAGTGCCGATCCTCGTATGCAAAATGCGTTTGGTTGGCAACATGTGTCTCCGCGTTGTCTATGCCCGACTGCGACACGCATTTATCAGCAGCATTTATCACGCAGGAGACGCCGGAGAGGGAGATTGGGATGGGTGGAGAACCTGGCTCTATGGTCTTGGACACAAGGCATATCAAGTTGCTGGCCTGCTGCATGATTTGTTTTTGCTGCTCAGATAAGTCAAATGCGATATGCGTATCTCATAGATTTTATTTTGTATTTCTGTCTTCTGCCTTGGCTATTTTTGGCTTGGATTGGCATAAACAATTTGTGGCTCTTCCTGTGTTGCCGGTCGGTTGGACGTTCGTTAGTATGTTTGCCTGTTTTGTCTAAACAAATCTCATTGATAATTTTGCATAAATTATGCGCGTGAAATTAAACGAGCGAATGGCAGTTTCAACAACAGTTGCAGCGGATGTGGTTCCTAGAAGGAGCAGCAGGAGTCATGCCTGTTCCCCCCCGGTACGATCCGTAGATGTTAACGATTTTGGGTTATTCCCACCTGATGACGCTTTCCCCACCTGCATTCCTCCGGCCGGTCAATAAGCTTCCCATCAATCAGTGCAGAGGAGAAAAAATCTCCAACGAAGAGAAAAAAAAGAAAATCACAACTCAGCAAAACGGTCAGCTACCTTTTAACAATCGCCTGAGATGTGCTAAGGTATTTTACTTTGCCATTCGATTTAAACTTAACCTTTACCCAGGGGTAGCGGAGCGACCGGCCTGCCATTGTGTCTTGGTCCATTGTGTGCTCACTTCCGTTGCTGGCTTTTTGTTGGACTTCTCCGACTGCTGCTTCTTGTACTTCTGCGCTTCTCATTGCATTTAACGCTCATTTTTTCGATTCATTATTTATTGTGATTTCTCTAAAAACCCGAGGACGACTTTAAGGCAGGGAAGTGGAAAAAAGTGTGAAGCGAACACAGAGAGAAAGAACAAAAATGCCTCACAATGGGACAATGAGAGTCTTTCCGGTATTTCCTTGCACATTTTGGAATATGATTAATTGCAAGTCAATTGATATTTTATTGGTCTGAAAGGAATAGTCAAGGCCGATTGCGGAAGTTGCATTTACACCGGAACCAGTCCATGGCTTAGACTTGGACGCGGTCCCGGTTTCCGACTCGGAGGCAAACACATCAATTGAAAGGGCAGCTGGAAAAAGAAAGATTTAGCAGCACATGAAACGAGTAGCCGACGTCGCGACGGGTAAACAGAGACCGACAAAAAAAATGCTTAACCCGTTGCAACTAACAAGTTTCTTGTTAAGACAACGGGGCTAATAAAACAACAAGCAGGGGCCAGTGTGTAGAAGCGCGGCGCATGCGCAGTGATTGAATGGTCCGCCGGTCAGCCGTTCCCATAAGTCACTCTTCTGTGCGTCTGTGTGTGTTTGTTTACCCAAAGTGCGATTCGTTTGCCGTTCAGCTTGACTTCAAAAAGTGCGTTTTACTGCGCTAATGTACCCCTTAAAGGATGAGGGTATATGCATGAGGTGTTGGCTTTGTAGAAAATTGGGTTTTAATTGGTGGCAAATAGCATCAGTATAATAAAACGGTCTTGGAAGGCTATTTAAGCCGATTTGCCGTTATTGACGAATCATCAAATCGCAAAAAAGACCAAAAAGAATACATCAATCGTGTGATAGTTCCTGCCAGATTCATTGTAAATATGAAATTCATTTAAAATGAGCTTACAAAATGCTTCAAAACTTTTTGCCGTGACTGACGAATCATTAAATCGCAAAGGGGGGCCCAACTCGTGACAAGAATTCAATAAAACTGGACAGAGAAAAAAAGGATAATAAAAAATATCCATTGGATGATTTCCGGTATCCATTTGGAAGGGATATGTCTTAAGTATCCTTTTAATCATCCAACGGAGCTACAAGTCATCTAAAGGATATGAAAAACGATGATCATTTGGATGATTATGCAGCTACGCTGCATAGATCCAAAAGATCGAAAGGGATCTTTCTTGGATCTTTTTTTCCTGTGTGATTTCAGGATCTGAGTTTGCCGATACGATTTGATTTATAACAAATAAGCTGTTTGGTTTTGAACATGGTTTGTATGAGGTAAAACATTCTTGATTTGTGCTCTAAAAGGGCAACCTCAATACTTCAGTCATTCTTCTACTTAAGATAAGCCAACCCAAAACTGTGAAAAAAAAGTAAAAAACCTCATCAACTTCCACGGTATTCCTCACTTCGGCCACACCACTTTTATTTGCATTTCTACTTTTGGGTACAATCCAACGGTAGTCTCTCCCCATGTTTTACCTAATTACACATGGAGCATTGTGACTGACCCTCCGCACACTCTCCTTCTTCAATCCATCTCTAATTGTTTAAGTGCTTTTAGCGTTTAACTAAAAATTTTCATATGCAACCACCATACAAAAAAAGCAAACACAATAACCAGAAAAAACAATGTAAACACCCATTTCCACTAACCTAGCCTGTATTTTCTTTGGGTCTTTTTTTTTGTTTCCTCAAAAATGTAGTTAAAATTTATTGCCTGAGAAGTTCTCACACATTGTCGCAAATTGACATCTTAGATGGCTGAGCTTTGATGTGTAACGTGAGAGTCCAAAAAGCTTTGTGGCACATTCAAATGCGAGTGTATATGTATGAGTGCATGTAGAAATCTCAGTTGGGTGCATGTGCAACAATTGTTGGATTTGGTTCGGTTGCTGGCTGCACTATTTTGCGTATTTGTTACGGAAATTGTGCAAAATTTTATGGAGCAGGTTTTTTTTTAATATTTTTTTTTTTATGAGTTGAAGACTTCCTCCCATGGAGCAAGTTGTGGTTCCTGTGGTTTAACATAAACAATTTATAAATAAAGGGGAAATTAAGTAGAAATAGAGCTGTAAATATTTTACAGCTAAGGAAATGAGTTTTATATCAATCTAATTGCTTCTGATAGCTGAATGGGGAGGCAAGTCGAAGTCTTGAACCTGACCATGAACTTAACTTTGCAATTAAAGAATCTCGCTAACATCAACCGGACCACCTGCGTTTGGGAAAATTATCGGTTCAAAAAGCAGCTCTCTTACAAATACATAGGTCCCTTTCTATTAAGCGAAAATTAGAGGCACACAAGTCAAGAGATTGACAGGAGCTCGTCTTGACCCCCCAAGAATATATATATATATTAAGAAAAAAGTCCATATCGAGATTGCAGTCTCACAATCAAGATAAAGCAGTGTCAAAAGTATACAGAGACAAAAATATCTGAATCTCAAATTTTATTTAAATTTAAATTCAACAATCTTGGCTAACGATTTTTTATTCTTGACTTCAAATATGAAACAATGACATTTTTTGATATGAAAAAGAAAAGACCAGAAAATGTTACATTTTACCCTACCAATCGGCACTGCAACTCAGGACTAGAGCTAGGCGAGTGAGCGAATTTTCTTTCGCATCACAAACAATTCACAAAACTAAAATCATCGAATTATGACGATGTAAAGACGCGTCACGAATGCTCACGAATAACAAAAATTCATATTCATAAAAATGAATATTACATATTCTTAGAAACACATTGCAGTTAAAGATTTATTGTGTAGGTTCGATTTCCCTTGGTTCTTATTGAATGTATCGGTGTCACAACGACTTACATGTGCCACACTGAGAGGATCACGAAAAAACTTCTTTGCATGGGCCTTGCCATCACTTTTCGAAACTGATCATTGCTTCACATATCACATTCAATTACAATTCCATTCACATCACTCTTTTTGTTCAGTAGTTTTACCGATGTTTAACTTTCATCTAATTTTAAAAAGTGTCCTTTTATTTCGTCTTTTTTTCTGTCACACATAATTTAAATTAAACGCCGACTTGATACAAATGGTAAAAGCAAATTATTTGAGGTTCTTCGAATTCGTGTCAGGTAACTTGAAAAGCTGTCTTCATTTCATTTGAGAGTGTGCCATATTGTCAGATAACAATTTCCTAATTATGATAAATTAAAAACGAAATTGGAAGTCGAGACTATAATTTCGATGCTGTAGTATCAGCTGAAAGCAGCGCTTATCATTCTTTTGCTCATTACTTGACCAAAGATCATCTAATCTTTACCAATGCTTTGGCGGATCGAAAAATAGAATTCGTTGTTAAATATGTGGAGGAAGTACGAGAAGGCTCCATAAAAGAATTGAAGATATAATATGAATTTTCAATTTGCGAGGAGATAAACTTGTTCTGCCGGCAAGTATAAGAAGTTTTTGTCCCATATACCTCAAACTTACTTACATTTGCATCAAGTTAATATTCTCTGTGGGCCTCTGGTACAAAGTATTTTAATGTGGGTATAAAAAAAGCTTAACACACTGAAAAAAAAAACCAATCCGAAACGGGATTGAAAACAGGGTAGTCCCGGATAGTCTTGATACGATCCCAAAAAAGATTGATTACACTCACAATTTATTTTTTAATCCCATAAAACAGGATCATTTTAAGCCTGCTACGGGATTACCCTGTTTTCAATAAGATTTCGGACGGCTTTTAGTGCAGATCCGTTATACTCTGTACCGTAGGTGCATAGAGTATATTAAGTTTGTGAAAAAGCATGTAGCAGCCAGAAGGAAGCATCCCCGACCCCATAAAGTATATATATTCTTGATCAGCAACAGCAACAGCGGAGTCGATATAGCCATGTCCGTCTGACCGTCTGTCTGTCCGTATGAACGCACAGATCTCAGAGATGATAAGAGATAGAGGTTTGACATGTATGGGACATATGCTCCTTATGTCTGCAGGCAGATCAGGTTTGTTTTCAATTTTGGCCACGCCCCCTGACGACTCCGCAAATTGAAAAAAAACGTCATATCTCCCACAGTTTTAAAGATAGATGGTTTGTATTTTTTAGACATATTTAGCAATCACGATTACTTATCTATCCGCCAAAGGAATGGAGAAGATCGGATGTGCGGTTGTCGAGTTATGATCAAAATACTGTTCGCTTCAGCCGCGCAGTAGCAGCGCTGCTTTCAGCTGCTACTGCTGCATCAAAATGTATAATTTCGTTTGTATAGAGTATGTTATAGTGGGGCTTGACCGACTTTAGTTCATTTGTTTTGATCTGATTATGTTAAAATAGGTTGGACTGAACTAAACTGCATCATTGATTTTGTTCTATCACCTATTGATTTCAAAATATAGTGGAAAGCCGGACTTGTAATGTTTATGTATCCTTGAGTAGTTTTTAGACTTTGCCTCGGAGTGCAGAGGAGAATTTTGATGCTACATGTGAATCCTAAATTGCGCTTTTGATTTATTAATATTCCACTTAAATAGAAAAAGTCTAGTCTAACAAAAACGAATGCTATATTCTTGTTGAGAAGTAAAATAAGTAAATATGATATTTGTGATATTTTCCAAGTTTTTATTTTCACGATCAGAAGTTGTACCTGTAGAGCTATCAGTACTAAGTTCATAAATTAAAAGATTTGTCAAGTTTCATAAAAATACATTTTAATCATTTAAACTCTTGAACTCTAATTCTGCATAAGGCAAAGTGTTAGCGATTATGGTTCCAGGTTACGATATTTAATATAAAAAGCAGAGTTCCAAGGAAATCTGATTTTGTAAAGAATCTTTCCCAAGTCCACAGATTGGGTAGACCCTTCCAGATAATGAATGAATAAGTAGGACGACCTATTGCTCCATTGCCGAAATATAACTGAAGTCGAACTTCTCTATTACTCACTTTTGTGCAGCGAGGATTTCTTTATGGGGAATTAATTTCCAGCACAATGCAATTTTCATCAATATTTAAACAATTTTCTTTATAACGAAGTTTAGTTCTGTCCCCTTGAGATTCACAACATAGAAGTTCGACTGTTGCTGTTAAAGATTGTAAAAGGGTTGTGTTTCCGAAAAAAATCCAAGTAATTGTCAAATGTAGCCTCAATATATCTATATATTAACTCACTTCCCATTTAAGGCCTCGCTCACCGAATTACTTTAATTTCCTTACCAACTTCCCATCAAATTCATAAATTGTATTTACTGACAAAATCCGAACTTTTATTCAGTTTCCTCAGTAAGTTTATTACCTTTTGCTGCCACTTTTCAGGCCACAAAATTTGCCTACAAATTTGTGTAATAAATAAATTTAGTAAGACTGCAAAATAATTTCGGGTTTTTCATTTGCAAGCAGGGAAAATGAAATTTTTGGCAGAAATATGCAGAGACGGAAATATGAAGTTATGCAGCAACGACAGCAGCAGCAGCAGCAGCAGGAAAGGATGTGGGACACCAAGCTTGGGCCATTTATGGCTGGTTTTCTTCTTGTTTTTCTGTCGAAAAGTATCAAATGACTATTTTTTGGGGATTTGCGGAGTTGTTTTTATATGTTGCAGGCTTGGACTTAACACTTTAAGGCAAAACGATTATTACATGACTTTGAAGTAGTTTTCGATTACCAGATGCTCAAGTATCCCCAGGATACATTCGAGCTACTTGCCAGATCAGTTTCATTAGACAAGAGTGAGAATTTCGCGTTAAGTGTCACATTTAAAATAAAACCACACTTAAAGGCCCTTGAGAAGACACTGAGAATGATGATGGATACTTAGGAAAGGACACGTTTTGGGTATTCTCGGGAAAATGTTGTGTGAGAGGCACTTGACTTTGGCTTCAATTTTCGAAACTACAAAAAATAACCTGGCTTGTGTTTTTTTATGGGTAACAAAACATAAAGTGTGGCATACTCGGGGACGTGCTTCGGTTGATGGCTGGCTGGTCTGGCCTCAACTGCCGCCTGTGTTGCAACTGGCCAACTAACGCACCGGCCGAAATGGCTCAGATAAATGAGTGAGTTCTTTGAGTGAGTTTCGCTCGCCGCTCAGTTTACTCTCCCACTAAAACCCGTTTAGTCTCCGGCTACCTGTCTCAGATAAAATATACTTTTCCTCTCTCGCTCTCTCTTTCTCTGTTTGGAGCACTCTCTCTTACTCTCTCTGTGAACCCACAAAATGCAAGGCCGTATTCGTTCGACATCGGTTTGCAGCTGCCGCTACTCACCCTCGCGTACTCACTCACTCAACAAAATAAACGGCAGCCGAGGTATCGTAGATGCATTTGCCGCTTCGTAAAATCAGTGTAGTTCGTTGCCTCGTCGTGTGCGGTTGTCTTTGACACAGCAAGAAATAAACCCCAAAACTCGAGGGCCCAAGAGTTCTCTCCGTTCAGACCACGACCACTTCGACCAAAAAATCACGTAAAAATTCACAACAACTTGAAGCGTGCAGCCCAAGCGAACCATTGGATTATCGCGCACGTTTTTCAAAAAAACAACAAAAACCAAACAAACAAAACACAACAACACATTAAACATAAATTTTTATTTTCATAAAAATTGGCTAGAAATGTGCTAGAAAACAAAAATTGCCAGTGAAGTGAAATTGAAAGAAATTGGGAAAATTTTAATATTATTTACAATTTTCGTTTCCAACAAAAAACAAACACAAATTTTTGTTATAATTTTGCCGAAATTATTGCATTTGCTGAGAAATTAAACGTGGGCGAATAACAAACAGACAAAAAAGGTAAGTTAAAGTGATGAAAGTGGTTTCGAAATGGAGTTTTGTGATTGGAAGAAACTTATAAACATTTTTGTGAATTTAGTTTGGTGTATTTTTTCAAAGTAGTCAGCTAACTTGAATGTTCTATGTGACAGTTAGTCCTGACTAGAAAACAAGAAATCAGCTCTGAGACTGTTAGAAAAGCAAAAAATGTTAAACCAGTTGCATGCTATCTTCAAGTGATAAAAGAAAACCTGCCACGGAAGTGCATGGACTGGGTAGGGCTTAATTCTCAGTTTGACAGCTAATAATTTATGTGGAGTAAAACAAACAACAAAAACTTATTATTTTAATTCAGAATAATAAACCACATCTAGCCAATTTGTCTATTAGACCAAGTAGGTTCTATGCTATTAACTCAAATACGCTTGAAAGTGAAATAAAATTACACCGAAAGGCAGTTACAGTTTCTAATTTCTATTTAAAAATTGTGCATAGAACTTAGCAAATTATGTGAAATTTTTCAACACAAATATAACAAAATATTATAAGCTTTAAGAAGTTACCGGCAATAGATAAACATACGAAACATCGATCAAACCGCAGAAATAAATTGTCAGAATTTCATTTTTGTATTCAATTGAAAATGTGATTCCTAAGAATATTTATCAATAATGTTCTATTTAATATTCGTGGTAACTTGTACTTACTACAAAATGTAATTTAGTACAAGTGATTAAAATTATGTTATGTCAAAGTTACCTGTCGCCGAAACAACAGAATATTGGTTGTAAAATTAGACATTTATTTTATTTAGCGCCAATTTTTCATCTTCTAAATATCTACTATTTGTCTGAAATTCTGCGATTTTACTATATTATTTGCAGTTTAATGAAATGGATAGCTCTATGTAGAAGTTAAGAAATCGGCCCTTAAAAAACTAAAGCAGAAAAGCAAAACACTTTATAATTCTAAAAAGACTTATGACCAGAATTTTTTTCCTTCGAGGGCTTTAACTAAAAAATTAATACAAATAAGTCAACGACTCTAAGGGCTGATTTCACATCATTCACATTCTAGATAGCTGCTATGTGTCAAATAATTTACTCTGTTATTTGTTAGTAAATGTAACAGATAGTGCTATGTAGAAGATGTGAAATCGGCCCTATGTATGTTAAGTTAAATGAAAGGCCTCGAATTTAAAATAAATAAGAAGTTAAAATTTTGAGCCGAAACTTCACATTCTTAGGAAAAGTCATGTAATTAATTGATAGCATAAAAATTTTTGAAATGAAAAACTAACTTAATCAAAAGAATTCAATATATTTAGTTTAGCAGCTTATTTATATTTTTCATCAAAATACTTTATTTAAATAGAAAGACTTTCGAATAGCTCATGAGCATGAAAGTAGAGCAAAAGTGTTTCTATTTATTTAAAGAACTGTCACGATATTAAAATTCGGGAGTTCTGGATACTTACCTTAAATTGGTAAAATTAAATAAAATCTGAAAATATAGAATCATATTAGTTAAAGTAGAGTCTTTGATAATGACAATTACATTTTGATATTTATATCTAACGAATTGTTAGGATATATAATTCTAACACAATGAGAGCAGTTTTCTTAGATTAGAAACTAGGCACAAAGTTTTAATAATGAAATAGACAAGACAACTAAGAGTAAAAGACATCAATTTGTAGATGCCAAGGTCCAAATCATATTTAAAAGATTGTGAATAAAGCCAAGCGTTAGGCCTAGGTTGTTAGTTCAGTATTTCAAGTGCACTATAACTATTCTTAGTAAGTCCTAAGTTAGCCATTTGTGTGAAAACTCGATTGAGTTTGTAAAAGGTCTACAAAACTATTTCAAGGCTAATCCATTTGGTAATCAAATAGTATTCCTGATATTATTTCATACCATAACAAATATTATAAGCTAAAATTACAACAGTTTCAAAAAAAACTAAAAATCCAGCACATTTTTCCAACCAGCAAAAACTAACCTTCACATTTTCTCCTCTCTTTTCATTTGTCTTCCCGCAGCACTATGGAAAATTGAGCAAACCCCCCCGAAAACACTTCGACTCACAAAACTAAGGCAAATTGAAGCCAACGGCTAACAATTTAAACTACAGCTTTAAGTAACAAAGCCACCACCATTACCACCAGCATCATCATCTGCACATAGAAAATGGAACGCCACACCATGATCATGACGCTGATCATTAACATCTGCTGCATTTTGGCCTTTCTAACTGTGCCCACAATTGAAGCTCTGGCCAACTGCCCGCCGGGCTGTCAGTGCGATGACAACACTCTGGTCGTGCAATGCGGCGAAGGTCAACTGGACGTCTTGCCCATCGCCCTGAATCCGTCCATCCAACGGTTGGTCATCAAAAGCAACAAAATCAAGACCATCGACTCATCCATACAGTTCTATGCGGAATTGACATTTCTGGATCTGTCCTCCAACCATTTGATGACCATACCACAACGCACGTTTGCCTATCAGAAGAAACTGCAAGAGGTGCATCTGAATCACAATAAGATCGGTCAGATCAGTAACAAGACCTTGATTGGACTGTCAGCGGTCACTGTGCTGAACTTGAGAGGTAACCAAATATCGGAGCTGCATCAGGGCACTTTCACGCCGCTGCTGAAGATCGAAGAGCTGAACTTGGGTGAGAATCGCATAGGATTCATTGATCCCAAGGCCTTTGAGGGCATGCGCTCACTGCGAATTCTGTACTTGGACGATAATGCCTTGACCACAGTGCCCGATCCTGTCATATTCCAAGCCATGCCTAGTCTGGCGGAGCTTTACTTGGGCATGAATTCTCTGCTGACCATACAGAGTGGCGCTTTTCAAGATCTGAAGGGGCTGACCCGTTTGGAATTGAAGGGTTCGAGCCTGAGAAATATCTCACATGACAGTTTCCTGGGCTTGGAGGAACTGCGAGTTTTGGATCTGTCGGACAATCGTCTGGAGCGTATACCTTCGCTGGGCTTAAGTCATTTGACGCGCCTGGAACAACTTTCGCTGGGTCAGAACGAGTTCGAGGTCATCAGCGAGGGAGCCTTTGTGGGCCTGAAGCAACTGAAGCGTCTGGATATCAATGGAGCGCTGAAATTGAAGCGTGTCATGACCGGAGCCTTCGCTAGCAATGGCAATTTGGAGTACTTGAACTTGTCATCGAACAAAATGTTGGTGGAAGTGCAGGAGGGAGCCCTGAGCGGACTGCCCCATTTGCGTCATGTGGTGATGAAGGCCAATGCCTTAACCTCTTTGGCTGAGGGTCTATTTCCCTGGAAGGACTTGACCACACTGGACCTGTCGGAGAATCCCCTGTCCTGCGATTGTCGCGTCATGTGGTTGAGAAATCTGCTGATAGCCAAGAACGCCAGCCAAGATGAGTTGGCTGAGCTGATATGCGAGTTCCCCGAGCGTCTGAGAGGCGAGTCGCTGAAGCACTTGAATCCCACTCTCATGGGTTGCACACATACCGATCCCAGGAAACAGGCTCTGATAGGAGCTCTGCTGGTGGGCTCAGCGGCTACCATAACCGCCTTGGCTTTGGTGTTGTATCGCTGCCGGCACAAGATACGCGAATATCTCAAGGGCGGTCTCTGGGGCAACTCCGCCTTGGGTCGCAAGGAGCGGGAATATCAGAAGACCTTCTGCGACGAGGATTACATGTCACGTCATCAGCATCATCCGTGTTCTCTGGGCATACACTCCACCTTCCCGAACACCTACACCGCCCCTCATCATGCGAATCAGCATTACGGCATGTGTCCCATGCCCATCAACGACTTGAACGGGGATCCTCAGCAGCAGAAGTTCCAGCAACTGCAGGTACCCACGGCCACCTTGATGAATGAGAAGAAGCTGAACAACAACAAGCAGCACATGATTAGCCAAGGAGCGATCGATGATAGCGCCTCCTTTGTGCTGCACATGAAGACACCCTCAACGCTGTCGCGCGAGCATCACCAACAGGCACCCGCCCAAGGAGGATCCAAGCTGAACCATTATACCAAACCACAGTTCCTGTCGGCTACGGCCGCCGTGGGAGACTCTTGCTACTCGTATGCAGATGTACCCATGGTACATGGCGCCCCCTTGGCTACTCCCCAACAACTGAGACTCACTCAGGAGCACTTCAAGCTCCAGCAGCAGCAGCAGCTGCAGCTGCAGCAGCACCAGCAGCGGGAGCACTATGACAACGATGCGAATAGTGAAATCCTGGACCCCAACTACATCTACAGCAACACACACTATTCCATGCCCCTGGAGCAGCTGGGTCGCACCAAAACCCCCACTCCGCCCCCCGTACCACCTGCACTGCCTTTGCGCAACGGCCTCTGCTCCACCACCGGACGTCGCTCGTTCCAGCAGAAGTCCGCCGTGGCGAACACAAACACCATGCGCCAGTTCACCCACTGATGCTCAACCTATCGACGCAGACATCTGAGCATATATGCTTAGGAATGCCCCAACACTGTGATGCCAAAACTCTTTCCCCACTCATCCCCCCACACAATTAGTACTTAAGGACTTGCTAGTAGTTGATTCACACTTAGGACGTAGAGATTCACCTAGGCTATGGCAATTACCTGTATATACAATATATATTTAAAGATCTCTTCTACTCAAGCACTGTCTCCCCCTCTCACACCATTTTTTCCCCTTGACATAAGTTAATCGTAAAATAAACTAAAGACACAACAAAGCACTGAGAGTCATGTATAAGTTTAATTTTAAATTATTTAAATTATTGTTAAAGTCAAATGGATTAATTTTTTGTAAGCCACACAAGCAAACGAAACTATTTATGTATTAGTTAGAGAAAGAAATTTATGCAAATTTAACAACTTAAGCAAATATCGTCAAAAAATATATGCAACAAGAGAACAACAAAAAAATCACTTGGAAAAATGAAAAACGAAAACTGGTTTTGTGATTTGGTAAACGGGGGCGGGAAAGCGTTCGCGGGAGTGGATGTTGAGTATTTCGAAAGTGTTGTGGTGAAAAGGAAACCGAGGAATGTTTTTCAGCCATCCACGATGTTAACTGACGCACCTAACACTCTGAAAAGAGATTTGCATTAAGTGCAGAACAGAGCTGTAAACCACAATTTACACAACAATTCCCAGCCAACATTTTTGGAGCATATTAGAGTCTTTTCGAGCCCCTTTCTGATCATAAATAATACTATCGTCGAGAGAAAATTGAACCTTAGATTCTTCGAGAAGAGTCGTTTTTAAACCTTTAAGTCTTTTGATCAGTTTCGGATTATTTGAGAGTCTTTTTTTTTTAGTTGTATTTCACTAAATCACATTTTGAGCGTCTCTGTTAATCCCACATGACAGACATTGCTTTCTTATCATCAAAATTGGTCGGAAAAGACTCATCAGGGTGATCTTTGCAAAAATGATCTTCGGAATGTTGAGTGGGTTACTGGAAAATAAAATTTCTTTTACAATTAGTTCGTTATGAAGGATCTAATAACAATTACAATTTTTTCAAATAACTCAATTATTTGGTGGTTTAAATAATTTGAGTAGTTTCGGCTGTAAGTTGTAATAACAACACAAATTTGAATAGAATTAATTACCGAAATAACTACAAGTATTTTAATAATGTAATTATTTGGCATCATTAATTGAATATTTGTAATTAATAATAGACTTTTAATTACAGAATATTTTTAATTGTTATGGTAATTCAATTTTTAAATACCCCAATAATTGTAGTGGATATTGTAGTTGTAATTGTAGTTTACAGCTCGGTTATAAAAGTACCCCGAATGGTTTGTGGGGCAAATCTTTTCAATTCAATCGACTTCAAGACCGGCTTTTAAGCAAATTACTTTTACTTTCTAATGCGACTTATGCAAGCTAATTATGCGAAATAATTAGACATGTGTTTTCCCAATTGTAAAAATGTTTTATGTTTGAAGAAAATGCTTGTTTTTATTTCAGACTCAGTTTATAGCAGTTAGCCTTACAAACTCAAAACGAAAAGGCGAAGCTGACTTTACTATTGCCATCTATCAAATTTTCATGAAAATCTCTAACCGTTATAAAGTTCATCTTACCATTCGAAGTTTCGAAATTTTGTGAATTATAGCTCCATTTTTATACCCTTGCAAAGGGTATTATAATTTTGCCCAGAAGTTTGCAACGCATAGACATATTTATTTCCGACCCCATAAACCATATATATTCTTGATCAGGGTGACGAGCTGAGTCGATTGAGCTTTGTCCGTCCGTCTGTCCGTCTGTCTGTCTGTTTCTACGCGAGCTAGTCTCTCAGTTTTAAAGCTATCGAGCTGAAATTTTGCACAGAGTCTTCTTTTTGCTGCACACTACTAATATGTCGGATGAGTATATCTCATAGCTCCCAAAGGAACAATCGGTCGGAAAACTAGGTTTAGTATGAAAAACGTTTTTCTTTTCAATGGAAACGTCTGCAAACTTTGTAATCGTAGGATTTCTATGTTTTTTTTATGATTCTACCAAGTTTTATTAAAATCGGACAACTATATGGTATAGCTGCCATACAAAAGATAGGTCTGAAAAACAGTCTTAGTTAGAAAAACTTGTTTGTTTTTAATGGTAGCATCCTGCAACTTTGTATTTGTTTGTTTCACATGCTTTCACATAATTTTAAAAATTTTTGGCCAAATCGGATGACTATATCCTATAGCTCCCATCCGAACGATCGGTCGAAAAATGGGAAAATGAGTATTTTTTGAAAATATTTAAGCGAGCACTTGTAAGGGTGTAAAAACTTCGGCACAGTCAAAGTTAGCTTAGCTTTTCGTACTCGTCTACAGTTGTCAGCTATTCAATCTTCATCATAATCAAGACTTATATAAAAATTGTATACATATTGCGATTAACGGTCCGTTTGACTTAAGCCATCCATATTGTTACCATTCTTCATGTAGATCAAAGCTCAAAAATATTTTCTACTAATTTCTCGAAGATAATTTGGTACTATTTGCCGACGCACTGCCTCCCTCATAGCAACAGCCATTCTACTAGCTGCTGCGATGCGTTCTTCTGCTTCAGCGCTTCTACAGATCTGAGCCTGGCCTGGCACTCTATTGGATCATCGCGTAGTAATTGGGATTGTTATGCAGCCTCTGCGGATCTTTCGAATGTGATGTGTCGATTGCTCGCCTGCTCCAGACTTTCTGCACATATTTACCTACTGCTGCACTTGTTTATCGCTTCGGGATTGAGCTCTACCGTTACGCCAGCTCTGATATCTGCCTGACGGCTTATCTGTTGCATACTCCTGAGCTCCGCTTGCGATGAAGTTTCTTGACTTCGCAATACCCTTATCCTTCTTGCTCCTTTTGGCCCTTTCGTTTCGAGGCAAATTTTGGAAATTAATATGATTTGGACTTACGAATTTCTGAAACGTTTTTTTCTAAACATTTTTTTCGTTTAGTTTCCTCCTCCTCCGATCATATGAAAAATTGAAAGCTTTTGTATTTCATTGGTTTTTTTTTTATACTTGAAAATCAATATATTTCTGTTCTGTAAATTTTGTATTTTAGTATGCATATACCTTTGCTCGTCAGTAATTTTTTAAAAAAATGTTTGGGGTTCTTTGAAATAATTTTGTAAACAGTGATTTTTTGACAAATTTCAACGTTCGCAACATAACCAAAACAAAATATGTGTCTCTAAAATGCATATTGCGATCAAAAAGGCAGTGGACCAAAGATATTTCTTTTATTCTTACTTTTGGGACAAAATTTCGAACAAAATGTTGAATAATATTCACAAATCAAGAAGGGGGAAAAAATCGTATCCCTGAAAAAACTCGCTTGTTAAAAGTTAGGTAATAAGAAGAGAGAGACCTGATACAAGCAATCAGCTGTAAATGTTGTTTTGGAGCCAGTATTCGCGTGGCTCACCACACCCTATCTGCCCCTAAATATTTGAGGTTATTATAATTCCAACCAAATCCGATTGGTCTTGTCTGCGCGATTGCTTAACAATAACACAAACAAACAAACATACACATTTAAAATATTAGTTAAATAATAAATCGTCACTTTTGATGCTATAAACAATTTTGGTCGTCTATTCGAATTATGGAATTTATTTTAATTTCACGAGGTAAACTCTTTTTTTTCTGTTTAAGTTCAAGCAGTCTACAACACATTTCGTCAAGGCACCAAAAACACCCAGCAACTTCAATCTTCGTCATGAGCTGGCAACTTTTTGCCTAGTTTTGTGACTTCAATTTGAGGAAAAAATAAATTAAAACGACAGCTGCAGGCAGGTGGTTCGCACATGAAGGGATAGTTTCTACTTAAGCATATGTACGAGCAGTAAGTGTAGCATATAGCCACCTTGCCACGACGCATTCAATTGAAAATTATGTATGCTCATTCCAACCCGCTCTCTCTCTCTCTCCCACTATGTGGGCCATACAATGCATTTCCTGCACTTGTGTTTTCCACGCTCCGCTTGAGTTTTAAGCTTGTTACTATTGAAGAATAGCATATTACAATTTTTTATTTTTAACTTTTTCAACTTACTTTTAATTGAATGAAAGTCAAAAAGTTACTAGCTGCATGCAGTAGCAGTACACAGGAACGGGTGTACCTACACACACATTAAGTATGCATATGAAAAGGGAAAATGTCGAGACAAATTGACACTGAAGAAAAGTTTTACAAAAATATACATATACTTATCTGCTGAGTGTTTGTTTATGGGATGTGTAATTAAGGCAGCATTTCCCTTTTTGCTCTGGCCCGATGGAAGTTGGAGTGAACATTTTATTAGGGAAAAAGTTGAGTCAGCAAATTAAATCTTTTTCTTGTTAAACTGGCAAAAGAATATTTTAAATTTAAAGGAAATAACAAATTGGGAAAGCTTTTGTTGATTGCCACTCCCGCATAGCTTGCCATCTCAAAGTGAAAGCCAAGCGAGAACTCAGCTGTCTGCTTCAGCACCTCCACCTCTCCTGGAGTCAATCTTGCCCCCATCAACTAGATTTGACCTCAAAAGGAAAAAAATTCAAGACCAAGTTAATTGCCCCCGCACAAAGCTTTTTGTGTGTCTCGACTTCTTAGATAACAACAGCTGATAAATAGCGCGTCAAATCGAAATCTCAATCTCTCTCCGACTCTCTCCCCTGAACTCCGGCTTCACTGCGCTAACCTGCCTATAAACAATTGTGAAATGCTTTAATTTCTGAAGTACCTTTAATGAGCATTTTCAACATGGTCATCATACAATCAGCGGCAGCAGCAGCAGCAGCGGTTGGAGCAAGGGGCAACCTCAAAGGTCCCAGATGGGGCATTACAATAGGCTTCAATATTTGGACCATGGCTTTGGCTCGTTCATAATTATTGCCTTGAGCAGGCCCAGAATGTGTTCCAAAAAAAAGAAGCAAAAAACCATAAGACGAAGAAGTGAGCAAGTCAAGCAATCTGTAGATTTATCTTTGCAGTTGAGTATCTGTAGTTGGGATAGCGATGAGAGCGTGCTGAAATTAGTCCATTCAGTTGATATTCGTTCTGGAGTAGAACTATTAGAAATGTTTTGAAATGTGTTCCAGCTATATACCCGCTTAACGACCCATTGAAATTGCAAAGCTGAACACATTTTTAATTATTTATAGAATATGGCTTCTGGTTCGGAATCGGTTTTAAAACAGTAAAATGTCCAGCCCTCTATTATCAACGCTCACATTCAATATCCAGTTCAAAGTTTAGATAATATTTGAGATGAGTGTCTGATGCGTTTTCAAAACTGGTTTTAAAATTCGTTTATAAGTTAAGTAATTTCGGAAATCTGACATCAAGTCACAAAGTTCTGAAACAAGGTGGGGTACATAAAAGATATTGGAACTCCTTCACTATCAACCATACTTTAACCTGCCAAACATACCCCAAAGATGTATATAGAGAAGTCTAATTGATGTTGTTTGATAAATTTCACTCTTAGGAGAACTATGACAACAGATTTTAAGTGTTACTCGTGAGTCACGTGGCAGCCACCTGGCCATCTCTCATTATTTCAACTGTATGGCGCTGAGGGTATTAATGATTACGGCCGGTTTTTGTGGCTTGATCCAGTAACCCTTCCATTGCTTTCGTTGCTTTTTTCCCATTTTTTTTTTGGTTAATGCAAACACACTTGAAACTGGCTTCGGTAGCTCTTTCACTCAACTGGAGACTGGATTTCTTTCAATGATGAAAGGAAATTGTAATGATCGAAATCAAAATGTTTTCGTTACTTTAGCTCCTAATGAAGCTTGAATAGTGCGAATGCCCCTCAAGGGGGCACACGCGCCTTTTAATCGAAATTTGATGATGAGTTGAATTCTCCAACTCCAACTGGGTTTTTATTGCTGGTCATTTCGGGGCTGGGTTTGCTGTATTTACGCGTTTTTTTTTGCCGCTATTTACCTTTGTTATTTATTTATTGTTATTATAGTACATTGCTCGACTTGTGTTCTGATATACTTGTTTCCTCGCGTAGCTTTTTAATTGTATAAATAGGTTTGGGTTATTTGTAGTAAAGAGCCGCAGTGATTTGGCTTGAAATTGCTTGTGGAGATGTTAACAAAGGTTTTGTTGTTGGGGTAATTTTGTTTGTTCTTTTCTTCTTAGTTGCATTTGCTGGATTTTGAAGCGTCAAAATGGGTGTTTGATTGTGGGATTTTTGGGAACACCAAAAGTGAAGAATAATCTTTTGAAGAGAATAAGCAACGAGTAAGAAACTGTGAGCTGTAATTGACCTTTGTAATAGTATAAATGTTTTGTTACTAGTTTCTTGAGCTAGCCACGGAAATGAATATACTTAGTCGGCTTTCATAAAAGCTTCAACTTTTTAACACTTTAAAATTAATGATATCTAAAACAGTCTGAGCTGACAATTGTCGCGTACCTGAGCGCTGAAAAGCATGTTTTGATATGAAGTTTACTAAACACTTTTGAAAAACGAGCAGCCCTGTTGTTCAGCCTTTTCCAAATGGCTTGCAGAAGCTTCAGTTTCAACAAAATTGAAAGACCTGGGGGCTTATCTCATAGTGCTACAAATATCCAATCCACAGCTGAAAATAAACTCATTACCCACATCAAAGTCAAAATTGAAAACTACTCTCTATCCAGTAATATTAGTGTCCATAAATCTGCGCCGTGTTACTCAATTCTGATTCAAAATCAAAAAATTGATTTTTAAGTCTTTAGAAAATCGCCTTAAGGGTATTTCTTTTTGCATACCTTAATGAAAATTTCTTAGTTACAGTTTTTTCAAAAAATTAGAAAGCATTGCCCAAAATTTAATTTTTAGAAACTTTATTTTGATATTTAAAAAATTGATTCAGTTTTTTTAAATTAAGATTAATTTTTCTAGATGTTTTCGTAAAAACTTTGTTAAATTACGGGAAATCGCCTTGAAATATAGAACATTTTTGAAAAATATAAAAAGTTATAAAGATACCGTTTGTAATTCTCAAGTTCGAATTACCTGCTTTCGGAATATAAAAGAGGCAGCTGAGTACTTAGCATGTATCACTCCCTTTTATACCCGTTACTCGTAGAGTAAATAGGATATACTAAAGTAGTGCAAATGTAGGTAACAGGCAGAGAAAGTTCTAGTTAGAAAAACTATTTGTTTGCAATGCAATCGTCTCCAAACTCCGTATTAACTAGCTTTTAATGCTTCTCCATGATTCTGCCAAGTTTGGTCGTAATCGGACATCTATAAAGTATGGCTGCCCTAGAGAAGTAAGGTTATAAAAATGATCTTAGTAAGAAAATCTTTTTTGTGTTCAATGTAAACCTCTTTAAAATTGGCATATATTTTTTTTATAAGCTTTCACACAATTCTACGTTTTGTCAAAATCGGATGCCTATAGGTAATAGGTGCCATAGGAATGATCAGTCGAAAAACAAGATTTAGGGAAAAAAACTTGTTTGTTTTCAGTGGAAATGTCCCAGCCCCCGGAATTTAGAAAAAACGTCATATCTCCCACAGTTGTAAAGATAGATGGTTCATATTTCTAGAGATATTTAGTAATCAGGATTACTTATCGATCGCCAAAGGAATGGTGAAGATCGGATGAACAGTTGTCGAGCTGATTATCAAAAGACTATTTGCTGCTGCAGCATCAAAATTTATGCAGAGCGTATAACTTCGTTGGTACAGAGTATGCTATAGATCGGCTTTTTTTCTTGTTAATTTCAATAAAAGTTAGAAAATTATTTTTTTTTCCAAAATTCTCGAGATTTTTAAACTTTTCTAATATCTTTTCAACTGTTTTTCTACAATTAACCAAATATTTTTCTTTTCCAATCAAATAGCAAAATGCAATACAGTAACTGCAGAGAATGTGCAGAGAAATCTTTCTTAAAATTAAGGAAGCATCGTGTTAAGCCGTTTGATTCCCAGGAAGTTTTATTCCACAACCAAAATCAGCAATTCTATGAAAGCAAGAAATCAAGAATGCAATAAGGCGGCCAATGCCTACACCAGATTTCATCTTTTCGATAAATCTTGAAGTCGATGACAAAATCACTGCGGTGGGAACCTAGCATAATACCCCTTTTCCTGGACTAGAAGTTGCTTGTAGGATTACAAGCCGGGGGATCCCGGCTCTATGTTCAATTGACTCCAGCTTTCTCCTCATGCCAGCAGTGCTATAACTGTTTGGGAATTCCAACATACACAAATAAAATGTTAGGTTTATAGATGCCATTGTGCACCCATTTAGCCTCACTGAATTTTTGAGAGAGATTTTACTTGCTGTTGGTTTCTTTCGCCCTTTTGCTTGACATTGGAAGTTCGTACTTACTTCAATCTCAAGTCAGAATCATTTTGATGTCGAATTCGTATCAAGCTCGATCAAGTTCAACACGTATTTGAAATTTCAATCCGTAGATAGAAATTAAATCCATATTTTTGAACTTTTTCAAGGGTTCCAGCACTCATATTGTCAATTAGGTTCGTTTATCTGCTTGTTTGTCGGTTTCGATTCGAGATTAATTTCATTTCAAATAATATTCATTTTTGCACATCTTTTTTCCCCCGTGATTTATTTTTACAACCATTGTTACTTTTTGATAGAAAATTAAACAAAAATATGAAACAGGATCTAGAAACAGTAGAAAAATTGTTGAAACAAAATAATAAGCGAAAAAAATGCGAACAAAGCAATAATTATTTGGTCATAAGCAAATTGTTGTAACATGAAACCGTTTTACCCTTCTCAAATTGGTTAAATGCCTCCTCCAAAACCTATTTTATGCTCCATATACGAAACAATTGAAAACAATTGCCCAAACTCGGTAGCCTGTCAGATTGATTACCTTTTCGTGTTTCTTTTTCCCGTTGAGAAAGTCTTGCACAATCCCTTAAAAGGGCAACCAAGTGTAAGGAAATCTACCTCCCGACTGCAATGATTGACCATAATGAGTGGAGTTTTTAGGTAGATCACGCCTAGGCAAAAACCAACAGTTATTGCTCCCTTCCTTCTACCCTCATTCTCTTGGACGTAACTCACATTTCTATGGCCAAAGCATACAAATTCGCATTAAAATCACAAACAGTTGCAATTGTATCTTCTTTCTGCCGCTGCCTGCTAATCTCCTATAACATTTCCATTAATACACAGCACGGCCAATGCCAAATGATGAGAAATTAATGTGCGTACACAATTTCACAGATACCCAGCACACAGGGAAAGGGACGGACCAAACCCAATACCTCGCACAGCTGGAGACCGGACCAAGAGCGCGTCACGGTTGCCTCCGCGCAGCGGGACAAAGTGGTGCCTCGTCCACAACCCATTGTTGGGAAATTTCACAGCACTCCACATGGGTCCAGGCCTGGTACCATTTGTAAGGTGTAACAAAAAACCCAACGAATTTTTGTCAAATGAAAATTGTCTTTTGGCATTTTTGGTTTGGAGTTTTATGAGTTGTCAAGCAGAATGTGGGAAGGGCGGAGAGATCTGCGGCTGGTATTTGTTCACGCCCTTGGCTTACCTGTTAAAAGCAGCAGGAAGAAAATTAACCATGGAAGTGATAAGTAGATTTAAATGATTGTGAAAGATGCAGGAGAACTTGGTATATTCGTTGGGCTTTAACTAGTTTCGCTGCTTGAATTCTCCATTCTCCTTAGTTCCGTGACCCTCTGACCTTTCAATGTTTTGCAACTCAGCCACTTAGAGCCACTTCGACCGCCCCATCCCTTTTGGTTCACTTGTTTCCACACACACAAGCACACTTCAAAAAGATTAATTTTATCTCAAGCACTTTTGTTGCCCTCCCCATAAAAGATGCCCCAAACAACAACAAAACTACGCACTTACGAATGCAATTTTCTGACATACAAAAAGTGCAACGAAAATCAACAGCGACAGCATTTTTAATTAAATAATTATTATAATTGTTCGCTGTACTCGTAGTTTAAGAAGATTTTCATTTTCAGTTTTGCGCACATGTGCGAATGGAGCTGGCCGCAGCGGAGGCAAAGAAATAAAATTAAAAATTACACACAAACCGACTTACATATAATTATGCCAAAATATAAGCCAACAAAGTAAACGAAATGTGTGTGTGTGTGTTTGTGTTTGTCTGGGAAAGTGGGAGTGAGCGAAACTTTTTTGCAAAAATATTTTTTGTTAATAGCAAAATAAGATGTAAATTAATGGGTTAATTGGCCAAGTCGAAAAAAGGATGCTCTGGGAATAATACAAAAAGAAACTTGATATTAAATTAGGCATTAATAGGAAGAACAAGGAAATGTTCTTAGAAGTTGGCGGAATTTTGTATGATTTTTTTGAACGGAACTTCGCTATTAAAAATAATGATGAGTTACCGAATGTTTAGGGTTTCAAAGGCAGCCTGGAGATTTGGATTTTAAAAGCGTATGCGAAACGAACATAAATGTTAAGCATCCCTTTATTACACTAGACAAGAAGGTATAATTTATAGTTTAAGGTTTTGGGCGTAGGTCTTGCAGCATTTTGGCTAGTATCTCAACAATGACAGCTATAATGTCGGCTTGCAGGGCTGCGCTTGGGGCTAGCTTGATTCTGTACACGAGAGACTTCAAGTGGATGCACCAAAAAAAAAAAATTCTAGTATGGACAAGGCACATTATCTTGGCGGCCAAAGACCTGATGCACTGGAGATTACATGCCCACAAAACTCGCCTGTCAATGCGGCATGTGGCACCGTCTTGTTGCAACCATACGTCAACTTAGTCCAATTTTTCCATTTGGATCAAAAAAAAGTCGGCATTACTCGCACGGTACTTTGGCGATAATGATGAGATTTTATTATTTTTTATGGCTGCTTTTTAACACAAATTCGGCCAATCTTTTGATTTAAGAATTAATTGGGCCAAGTTAAGCTTCGACTCTGAAGCCAAGTTATTGATAAAGCACATTTCTAAAACATCCCGAAGTTTGATATTTAATTTCAACGGATTGCTGGTGTTGTTCGTTTGTTAGTCATTTTTGTCGTTGTCATATGCCACATCAGTCGTGAGGTGTCAAAAAAATTACACTGAAACACTTAATAGCTTAAAAATCACCTTTGTATGCTGGTTATGAATTTGTTTTGAAAAATTCCCTTCACTTGTGGATTTTTGGTAACTAGAGCTTAAAGTTGCTTAAAACGCCTACTTTGACCACTATCAGGCACGATTTGTGGAGAAACTGTATTTTTCTGGCTTACTTTGAAAGTTATTATTTCTTAGCTTTAAAATAAACTGAGCCAAACATTTCAACGATTTATTAAAGCAAAGAAGTTAATGAAAATTTTGGACAGGAATTCAAAACAAATGGAGAAAATAAATAAAACATAGCTTTGGCTTAGCTTTGGCTCCCTAGAAGTTTGTCCAAATAAAGGTTTTTAAATAGTAACATTCAAGAGTTCATATTCGCTTAGTAGAATGGTAGTTGAGTGGTTTTCCCAGTTGACCAATAGATGCCAAATGGTCAATATTGTGCAGTAGCTGAAATGTTAAATACTAAAAAAAATAAACTTGAAAGTTTTTCCCACTTTGACTAGCTTTTAACCGATCGTTTCTATAGCAGCGATATATGCTATATATATAATGTGCTATGCTATGGTGATCCATTTTCGAAAAGAACTTTGAAGAGTTGTGTGCAGTTAGAAATATGTTTTCTAAAAGATTTTGAAAATCTGTCACAAATTCTGTCATAACTTTAACTAGTTTTTGAACTTAACTTTATGCCAGTGACTACCTATCCAAATAATATTAGGCAGTTGGTTAACGTTTTTCATAGTTGGACAAAACACTGATGCATAATGGAATGTGATCCTGTTGAAGCTTCACATTTGTTAAAATTAAAATAAAAGTTAAAACAACTTTTTCGTAGAGTATTTACCAAACAATCCTGGCAACATGCACAACCTCAATGCCCCCTGGCCGTGTTGGTTAAATAAATGCATGTAAATCTGTTGCAAAGGTATGCACCTTACATACTACCAACATTCTTCGCCCCCCACTTTCCCGCCCCACGGTGACCAGGACAAACAGAGCACACACGAACCGAACCCAATGGCTGCTGTGTGGAAACCTGTGAATATACGCATAATAATGTTAAATTGTTTTTCAATTATTTTATAGGTTATGGTAATATTTATTTTAATTAAAACCAAATACGCGCTCAATGCAGACACGAGAAATACCTTGTGGGGTGGGGGACGGGGACGTTTGTTTGTTTTTCTGGGCGGAGGAGGGACAGTTTTTTGTTGTTGTTCTTTTTTGCACGAGTGCAGATAAAAACTGGGTTCAGGCGAACAAACAAATATTGTGCGTTATAATAAAAACAAAACATAATATTATGGCAGTGAATGCTTTCTCTGCCCGGCGACTGGACTGGACTCTATCTGTTATACGGGAATGTCGAGATGAGAGGGTGCACGTAGTTGATTTTGCAATTTGTTGAAGTGCGAAACAAACTTTTTATGTTTAATTGAGTTCCCTGACGTGGACTTCATTTGCAAGCGGATAAGGGGAAATTAATTTTAAAAGTTGTTCCGTGAAAAAAAGTTAGATCAGACATTGTGTACAGTTGGTTTTAATTAAAGAATAGTTTTCTTAATCAGAATGAAGAATTTTTTTGGAGCGATACATAAAGCGATGCGTTTTATTGGTGTCACTCAAAAAGAAAATATCAATTTGTTAACGATCGAAATATTTGTAGTTTAATTAGATTTAATTTATAAGTCTGTACATATCAAGTAAGTTGTATATATTAGTTTGACAAAATTTGCACACTGAAAAAAAAGTTAAACTAATATTTTCGAGCATATTTAACTAATATTTTAAATTAAAATTGTGATTTAAGAAAGTCATTTGTCACAAAAAATAAAAATTTATTGGAAACGAAATCGTCTTATTAAACTTGAACTTCACTCTTTTTTATTGGCAAAGTATTATAATAAGTCATTTTTGACAATCAGAAATCAACAAATTACTAATTTTTAATTACTTTATTTACTATATTTCTCCTTGACTGGTGTTCGAATTTAGGACCTCTTGGACTTAACACGAATGAGATGGCATCTTATCGCAGTCTACTAGCGGACACGCATGTGGTCACACGCCGCAAAGCCTACCTTGATACATCTTTATATTGCTTGAAATTTCTAAATAAACACTGGTCTAAACACTGGTATTTTTTCAGCTTCTACCCAGCTAAACTCAATCAGCTGTTGAGCTAGTCAAGGTGGCGGCGCCATGAGATTTTAGCTGGCCCAGCTAAGATACCAGTCGGCAGCTTAAGTAAACCTTTAGCTAATCTTTTTTTATATGGAGTTGGCACCCAACTAAATCGATTTAGCATGTTTGAGTTCCATGCTCCAGAGTTGGCATTGTTCGAATAAAAAATCATCTAGATAATTATTTGAAATCAAATCTTATTTATGAAATTTTATTTGTAAATAATTTAAAGTAAATAACGATCATTCTAATGATTATCTAGATAAAATTATTCGTTATTTAAATCAAAATATTCGACACAAATATCGCTTCGAATAAATTATTTGTCTACAAAATGACAAATGTATTCGAATAAAACGAATAAATCTAGCTCTTAAAATAAAAATTGTTGAGCAAAGAAATTTCGATTATCTTTATTTGTAATCAATTTTTCGAAAAAACATTTTTTTAATATTATTCAAATAAAATGAATTTTATGAATAATTATTCGTTATCCATATTTTAATAAAGAAATGCCAACTCTGCTATGCTCTATGGTAAAAATAAAGTGTTATAGTTTCGAAATAATATGGAAAAAAAGGATATTTGCCAAAATATCAAATTAACCATCATAAATCAAATTGACAGTTTTTTTCCCTGTGCAAAATATAAAATATAAAGTAGCTGTTTTTCGGGTTTGATAAGTCAATACGGTGATACATATCTCTCAATATGCCGAACGCCAACGACGTTGGTGTTTTCAACAGGTTGAGAGCAGACGGCCTCGCCATTGGAACCCAATATGTTTTCATAGGATAGCTCGATCTATCAGTTATTCAAGAGCAATGGCAGTTCGCAAATCCAAAGTTAAAAGTCTGTAGGGGGCTCGACTTCAGAACCATTTTACTGTATAGATGGCTCTTATCTTCTAGACTGATTTAGAAATCAAGAGTATTTGAAGATCCGCCAAAGGATGGGATGAGCAATACACCACTTTTCTACTTGTTTACTTATATCTTGTTTATGACACTAACTTCATGGCAGTGTGTGTAAGCAAAGTTCCCTTTTTGCCGAAAACACCCCCCAAATTTTAATATCACAAATGCAATCAAAAACCGCGGGACAATCAACAAATGTTCAACTATATTTTAATACTTCATATTTGCCAAAGACCAGAAACTGCAATACACAAACCGGAGGCGGCCGGTCATACGAAACGGCAAACTGAAAACTCAATTTGCCAATAGAATGCGAACAAAACGGGCAAACAAAATACCAAATTTATAGAATTTCAAAAGCCATTTCCCCTCTATAAATCCCCGATTCACCAAATCTCTCTCCTGAATGAAAAATCAAAGGCATGAAACAAAAAACCCAAAAAAGCGATTTTCATCTAAATTCAAATCAGCCAAAAACGTTTAATAACAAATTTAAAAACTCATCAGAGTAGTCGGTGGCGGTTGGATGGATGAGGCGGGATAGTTCAAATTTGATGGCTGCCACTGCAGCAAAGTTGCACTTTGATGCGAGAGATAACAAACCAAAAACGCAACACAACAATTGAAAGAGCCGCGTTTTCCAAAATGCAGTCGTCAATCAACAGGCCAGTGAATGTGAATGCTCCACTCATAATTGAATTTGGCCTGCCCAGGGCCAACGGCGGGGAGAAGTGCGAGTAGAAATGGTGGGGGAACCAACTATTTCCCATTATTGAAATTCATTTTGACCAGCAGCTTGACCAGGCGCCCGCCATCAACCTCATGGACAACGGCACGAAATGATGTGTAATAAATACGCAAAATTTGCGCAAATGAAGGGCAAAAACAAATGCAGAAGATTTAATACACTACAAAGTTTTGGAAAATCTACTTTGTTGGATAGTGAAATACAGATATACATTTTTTTCTAGAGCGTAAGGGTGCATTTAGACATCAGCTGTAAATCGTTATTACCATAAAAATTCCATTACAAATTCCATTATAATTAAAATTTTAATTACAATTACCATTACAATTATCATAACAATATCCATTACTATTATAATACCATTATAATAACAATTACAGTTACCATTACAATTACTATTATGATTTCCATTATAATTACCATTATAATTTCCATTACAATTTCCATTACAATTATTGGTGTATTTAAAAATCGACTACATTAATTACGTTACTAAAAATGTATTTAAAATAACAATTATTTCAATATTTATATTAAGTAGGTTTGACTACTTAGTAATTGAAATAATTTTAGCAATTTCGGTTAGTTAATACAAGTAGTACTTGAACAATGCTTGCACAATTTATATACACTACATCCATCCATCTTTATTCTATATTCAAGCACAATAATTGGGGACATCAAATTGTTTTTCAAAATTACTACAATTTCAATTACTACAATACTATTTAATTACCAAAAATTATATTTTCAGTTACGAAATAATTGTAATTTTGATGGTAATAAGATTTTTATGTATTAAGTTAGTGTGGAACAGTGGGTAGTATGTGTGCCTTATGTGTCAGAGGTCGTGGGCTCGATTTTGCCTCAGTAAGTTTAATGAAAAAGTTTTTTCATTCAAAATGTAAACACCTGGTTATCTTCACTAGCTATTCACAAGCTATTCACTAGCTTAAAAGTAACTATCTAAGGAAAAGCTTTAAGCTATGGGTGCCGTTTGTAGTGCGAAAATCAAAAACACAAAAGCCAAGAAATTGTGAAGAGCTCAGCTTAGCTCTTTGTGTTGTATAGACTATTATATGCCAGTTATCTGGCAGTCTGCTTAGACAAGTAAAATATATGAAAAATTGTACAGATATCTCTGACGATATATGGCACCGGTCAGCTGTCACTTCACAGGCAACTGTCGCCGTAAAATACGACAAGAAAACTAAAAAACTTAAGCCGCAAACAAGAAATACAATTATTAACTCGTTTTCAGGGACAAATCAACCGGGTCACAAGATTTTACGACCTATTCTGTATCTGAAAGTTCCAGTCTTTGCCAACTATGCTGAAAGTTTGTTTCAACCTTACTGAACTGATCTCCAATATGTGAAGAGAATGACACCATTATATAATTAAAGGAGCAGATCCTAGCAGATCTGTAACGTATTTATTACTTCCAATATCTAATTACTTTCTATTACAGTAATACGATTATTCACATAATGTAACAATTAGGATTACGATTTTTTTTAATGAGGTATTCGATGAAAATGCCAAAATTTAATTACTTTCCAAATTACTTGAATAAAACTTAGCTGTAAAGGGGGATTATTGAGTAATCGCGCTTGAATGAATGAATTACTCATGTAATTGTAGCTTAAAATAATAATCGCCGAAGCAGAGAAATCTGCACTAAAAAAAATGTATTTCTAGACTTTAGTAACTCGGCCTAATGTTATGATTTTTCTTAAACTATAGAAAGATTCTTGCTTTAAGACAGTTTGTTTTTGAAACTTTTGAAATATATGGAAAAAATAGTGTATTGATTTTAGAAACAGGGTGATATTTTTTCTAAAAATTTAGGTTAATTTTTCTTGATATTTATCCAAAAAACTTTCTTGAATTAAGAAAATAAATACATTGCACGGTGTCTTAAGATTACAATTGAATTTTGAAAAACCACCTAAAAATGGGGACCGCGCATTTCGTAAGTTTAAAACAATTATTTAGAAATTTGCCCTAAAATATAGAAAAATTAATCTAGAAAAGCATAAAAAAGACACCGCTTGTTATTCGCCAGTACGAGTTCCCTGAATATAAAAACGACAACTAAGTATTTTACATTTGACTGCGTTCTGTATTGTATCTAACGTGAAAGCTTAAGATATATAAAATGCGTCAAGATGCCCTTCTTGTTGAAGTAACCCCCCAAGACGCGAGTTAAACCCCGGAAAAGTTTAAGTTAAAAAGATATTATTTATAATTGTGTGATTTTCAGAATGAATATGTACTATAAGAAACTCCATTTAAGAGGTAACTTTTCCCTTCCACATCTCCCAATCTAACGGCTTCTTTTCTATTCCTCTCTAATACTTAAAAAATATTTTTTCCTTACTACCATCTTGAAAATATTCTTGTATTAAAAGTAAGAATATATTATCTGGCTTATAGGAAATGGTTTCCTTAATTTTAGAAAATATTTTTCTTAAGTATGGTGTATCGAATTTGAATCCTTTTATAAGGCGAATATCTTAATTTTTTTGAGCGGCCATGGCACACGAAATTACAATGAAATTGTATGAACTGTTGATAATTTTTTGATTTGAAGTACATTTAAATAAGTTTTATGATATTTTTTAAAATTTTGTTTTGTCTATAAAGTACTCTTCAAAAGCACAAAACATTGACAATGTTGATTATCGCACTTTTAATGAGTTTTTGTTGTTTGCTATTTTGGACTGACAGCGGTCAACTGCAACGCAAAATAGTCCATCAAAGCGTTTTCTTTTTAATGGTCTAATTCAGAGACGGGCAAGCCCTTGTTTCCATTGCTTCGATGGTTATTTTTTATTACGTATTAAAAATTTGATTCGCTTCTTGGCGCCTCCTTACCTCTAATTGGATATTGACCAAATTTCAAGGGAGCTATGCATATTTGAACACACATCTTCCTTACAAGCAACAACTTTAAAAAAAAAAACTTGATCGTGTAAGTGCACAGAAAAAACAAGAAAGAAAGTCGGTCAAGCCCGACTATAACATACTCTGTACCAAGAAAATATGTCTTTTGATTATAACTCGAAAACTGTTCATTCAATCTTCTTCATTCCTTTGGCGGATCGATAAGTTATCTTAATTACTAAATATGTCCAGAAGAAACGAACCATCTATTTTTAAAACTGTAGGAGATATGACGTTTTCTCTAAATTGCGGGGGCGGGAGGGGGCGTGGCCAAAATTGAAAATAAACTTGATCTGCCTGCAAACATAAGAAGCATATGTCCCAGACATGTCAGACCTCTATCTCTTACCATCTCTGAGATCTGTGCGTTCATACGGACAGACAGACAGACGGACATGGCTATATCGACTTGGCTGTTGATGCTGATCAAGAAGATATATACTTTATGGGGTCGGAGATGCTTCCTTCTGCCTGTTACATACTTTTGCACAAACTTATAATACTCTATGTACCTTCGATACAGAGTATAAAAAGAACAGAATATTGAAGAAGAATATTGAAAAATATCCACTGTATGATTTCCGATATTCAATTGGAAGAAATAAGTCTTAAATGTCCTTTTACTCATCCAAGGGAGCTAAATACCATCCAAAGGATATGAAAAATGACGATCATTTGGATGATTTTGCAGCTGCGCTGGATGATTAAAAGAATGTTTAAGACATATCCTTTCCAAAAGGATCTTTTTTTCTGTGTGGTCATAGTTCCAATTATGATCCTTAGGTCAAATATGAGAAATGTAAAAAATACACTTACATACTTTTTACATACATTTCTTAAGTGTTTTACATACATTGGCTTAAAAAGAACGTTGTCCTGTAAAAATCTACAGCCTTGGTTGACACATTATCTTTAATTATGCTGCCCTATTTTCCAGCTTTGTGGCAAATTTTGCCAAATTCGTTAATAAGGTGACGGGCCTTCTGGGGTGAAATAATTCTGGTCAAAAGTGCTAGACTCAAAAGTAAGTTCTTGCACCCAAAAATCTTCGTCGACATCTCTTAATATTCTGCCTAATATTTAATATTTCCCATAGAAAACCTTCCGAAAGTTGGAATTATTCATAAATAAAATAAATAAAAATATTTACTTCGTATAAGGTCATGAATATAACGATTTTGAACAATTTTTTGGAAATTTGATCAATTTTACGAACCCCAGAAAATTGTTTGAGTTTTTTTTTTCCGAAAACCAAATCACCATTGGGATGAAAAATTATATGTAAAAAGTTTATGTATCTCAAAAAATCTAAAAAAATTAATGAAATAAACATTCGAATCGAATCTTGCACTGGAAAAAGTCCGGGACAATTTCTGAGAAAAGATAAGAACATAAAATCTTTAGATCCTCTAGCTGCTCCTCGTAAGTATACTGCATTTTTAGCAGCACAACTTTTATCAGAATGCCATTGGTTCCATGCTTTGTTGCGAAAATTTCATTATACTCTTAGCCAAAATAATCCAGTTTAGTCGGCCCGCTCGTCTAATGCCTCAATGAATACTGTTTAAAATGCAATTCGTTTATCATCAAACTTGGTGGAAATTCACACCCACGTCTGGGCTTTGTGCGCCCGGTGCTGATGAGTTTTGCTGTCGATGAAACTAACTTTTTTTGTTGTTGTTGTTGTAGTTGGTTTTCGTTAAATGGAATTCACACTGGAAAATCGCGTTTGCAACGAAATGAGTTTTAATTGCAAGTTTTCCTAATGCAGCCAACGCACGAGACGAGGCCGAAAACATTGCGTGAGAGGGGGAAACTCGCTGAAAATTTCTGCACACGTTTGCTCTTAAATAGTGGAAAATTATGTTCTTTATGATAATTCGTATGAGTAAGTGCGGGTTAGGTTTTGGTATCGCCGCCCCGCCTCGTTAGCTGCAGTGTTTGAAATTTCAATATTGCATGGCGGCAGAAAGTGTTGCCAGGCGGTGCCGCTGGCCCCGACCCGCCTCTGATCCCCTTTGCACACAATGCCCCGTTTTGATGCTCATTGGTGAGGCATGCCATGCCTGGGGACCGCAAATTTTTGGTCTGGTACCAAAAATGAATATTTACACTGTTTACCTTGGCGGAAAATGCCTGTGAAATGCGTAGAGAAATGCACTTTGACTGGAAAGTTCTCGAAACGTTTATTTAGCTCGCAACATTTGTGTGTTGTACTTTTCTGTTCTGTTTTAATTTTCATTTATTGAGAACCAGAGAAGAGCTTTGCAAAATTGAATCGAAAGTGATGTTTTTGGGTGATAGTTTAATTTATAAAATTGCGAATTAATGCTTAATTAGTTACGGGAATGGGGGACGGGGAAGCATGGAAGCTGTGCTGTCATTACATTGCACAAATGACCTGCTCATTACTTGACATTTTTGTAGTTTTTGGTAGTATTAAACAGAGTAAATTCTAAGCACGAACTCTAAGCTATAGTAGTTAAACAAGGTTCCGTTTTAAACGTTTCACAAAATGTACAAAACTGAATTCAGTTTACTAATCAGCTAATCAGTTTACTCCTCATAAAACTGGTTGAGCTACCATGCAACAAAAATCAAGACCTTAAGCCACTAATAAATTCTCACCTCATTTCTTTACCTACATCCATTTTCAACCCAGGCTACCGTACATTATCCAATGACAAAGACTCACTCAATTACTTTTCCACTTTGCCAACACTTTGATCTCACCAAAATTAATTGCCCAAATATAACCAAAAAACCCCAAAATGATCTTCCCTAACTTTTCTCCATTAAACCACAAAATGCCGCCTTTGGAATATCATTTATTTAAATTCGAAACTTCATTATGCCGAACCGAAATACCGTGACAGATTATGCAAACTAATTACACAAAATTAGTTGAGATTTATGCCGCAGCACAAAAAAAAACAACAGTTTTGACCCGGGCCCAGGCCACATTTATTAATCAATTCAATTTTTGCCGCTCGGCATGGGCCTGGGCCAACCTGTTTGACAAATTCGGTGACACAATAAAGGAAAAAGGTCTAAAACAAATTTGTATGATGTAGAGCTTAATTGGTGATTAACCACCTGTAGATTGGATTGCATATTTTTTTCAAGTCCAAAGTCGGATTTCCATTTGGGCACAGAATGGAAAGAAAAATCGTGCCTGGCCAAGCCTTTGGCCTGGGTCGTGTTCTCTTTAAACGTTTTTTCTAAACACAAAAAAAAGCTGCAAATGAAGATGATGCTGGGGTTGTCTGGTCTCGAAAAAACAAATGTCACTCGAGTCTGGCCAGAGTTCTAGTTCTCGAACAAAAAAAATGTACACGAAACGAAACTAAAACAAGTGGACAGAAAGGAGTGGAAAGGGGGCGACTATAAGAATACCCAGTAGTCAGCAGGAATAAACCATTTCTTGTTAGATTTTTGCTCAATGTCAATTTGTTGTAAACTAAAGTTATTTAATATGCATTGATTTGTCTTAATAAACTAACAAAATGTATTGGATTTAACAAATGTTTTAATTAAGTTTTGAAACAGCTCTTAATATAATATATCAATTAGCTGCTTTGATTTTAGCTCTTGTTTCAATAGATCAATTAAAGAATTAGAGAATTGAGTCTTTTTATATTTTCAGCTAAATTATATTTCAACAGTGGGATAAGCGCCCGACTGGTAATGAGTTAAGACATTCGAGAGCTCTACTGCTGCTGAAGCCAACATTCTTTTGCTTATAACTCGACTGCCGTTCATCCGAACTTTACCAATTCTTTGCCGGGTGGATAAATAAACACCGAAATGGTTGTGGCTTATGTGTAATGAAGAGACATTGGATTTTGAGTTTTTTTTTTTTGGTCCAAAAAAGCGTTGGCTGAAATAGGTAAAAAAATTGGTCAAAATAGGTTAAAGTAAGTCAATATAGGCTATAATAGGTCAACATATGCCTTCCTTAACGTAAGTTCCAACCTTATGTTGAAAATGCGATAATACTTAACACAAGAAAGAACTATTACCAGGATAGAACTGTAAAGTCATCCGTGGTATTATATTGCGGTTCAGTAAGATAACAATTATAGTAATGCAGGTAATTAAAAGTTTCTTGAGTATTTAAGCGAACTCTCCAAAGCACAATTACGGTAAATTCTTCGTTTCGTAACAAACTTCCTTCTTGCGTATGGTTCGTCAAGATACGCATCGTCACGTTCTGACCGCATAAAGAAGAATAGGTTTTGAGAACGTGTTCAGTTTTGGCCCCACTATAACATACTCTATGCCTCCCAACGTTTGTAAGATCTGCCCATCGCTGCTGCCCAGCATAAATCTTTGTTTTCCCTATAACTCGACAATCGTTCATGTTATCCCCACTATTCCTTCTCTTCGCATTGTAATTCTTTTTGCAATTTAATGATTCATCAGCATCAGCATATGCTCGGGTCTGTTTTCTTTATCATCGGTCATCCATGGTATTTTATGGCGGTTCAGTAAGATAACAATTATAGTAATGCAGGTAATAAAAAGTTTCTTAAGTATTTAACTTTAAAATTACCATAAAGTTAGCAAAAATAACGCCCATACAATAGATCTGGAATGACTTGGAACTTAAATGACTGAAAAATTAGACATATCTTCATTCTCTTTGTTTCTTGTTTGATATTTCATGATTCGTCAATGACGGTGAAATGGTTTGAAGTACGATTCGAAATCTCTTATCTCTACCGGAATTTCGGATTACCTAAAATAATGTTACACTTTGCGTCCTTAACTTAAAAGAGAAAATTTTGGCAAGCTTACATGCTGCAAAAATTTGGATCTTCTTTTTCGTAGGTTTCGGTACGACGCATTTTTCGTACTTGCCAGTGTATGATGATTTTTATAATTGGCACTTTCGTTTTTTACCTTGCCTTTTACCTTAAGATGAAAAGCATATATTTACTCTTGGAATATGTAAAAGCAAATGACATATTCCAAAATAGGTCGAAATAATCTCAAATATGTGTTTAGGTGGAAGATATGTAAACATGTCAATTATGCAAAATGAATGAGGATTCAAAATAATCTTATTTTCATGAATCAAATTTGTGTCCAATCAGATTTTTAGTGAGACCAACCATTAGAAATATGTTTTTATCTTAAATCCGATGTCTATTAATGAAACAAACTGCAATATTGAACGAATAAAATACTATTTAACAATGTTAGTTATAACTAAAATTTTTTCGTTTATTTTGCACAAAAGTATACTTTATCGACTTTTCGAATGCTCCACATTGAACGGGTAACAGATAATTGCCATACTTGCAACTCGATAATATTTATCCCCAGATGCAAAAGATTTCTCTAGAATTTGGTTTGGTACAAATATCGAACAGATCAATAACCTAAGCTAACCAGATGCTAAAAAAGCCATACCTATAACGAGACTAGAATATGATTCGATTTGATTTGTGCTTTAAATAAATTGAAAACCCTAAAATCAAGAAAGTTATTCTTATTTTAAAACAGTGCACCAATAGCAAACCAATGAAATGCTTCTTTGAGTATGAAAGAGAAAAAATTCAATCAGCAACACTAAAGCTTTCCTCCGTGCTGTCAAATTTCACAGCACTATAAAAATAGCATTAAAAAAAACATTACTATTTATAATAATACCATTTAAAGTTAAGGTTAAGTAAGATCAATCGGAGCAGTAGCAATTGCTTCTTGAGCTGCTCCCAGAACTACTGCTTAGTAGTTTTGTCAAACCGTTTTGTATAGCATTTAACAGAGATATACAATATGTATTAGTCTAGTTTCATTAGAACATAAAGGGGATCGAAGGCCTTTAATTGATCAGCTCTAAATGAATTAACTTTAAAGCCCCAAAAGGCCAGTCCGAGCTGCTTTTAACCTCTAGGCTTGTGTGCTTCTAATTTTAAACATCTGACAGAATTTGTATCACTCATCTTCGACTTTATCGGAAAACGGGAGAATTATCCACTGCGAGAACCAGTTGGGATATGTTTTAAGTGGAGAGTAGTGATCTATTTTGTTAATCAGAAAAACCAATAAGAGCGAAAAAAGGCTAGCTAAATTGTCACCATGAAATGAAAATAAATTAAAGTAAAATTAGAAATTATACCGTTTTGTACTTAATGTTTCAAGTATAATTGGTACTAAATTAAGTTCGAAACATTCTAAGACAGAAAAACGACTGCTAATGTTGTTGACATGAGAAAAAACGTTCCTGAATCAAGAACACTTTGTACTCAGAGTAAGAGTAAGAGTAAGAGTAAGATTTCCGATTTTAAGTAAAGAATATGTAAGACTGAGTACAAAATAGACTCAAAATGGTCCGTTCTTGGTATTCCCAACCGGTTCTAATATTTGTTTCTGTTATGGAATGATTGCTTATTTGTGAACATAAATATCTCTTCTTCCTTGTTCTGTGGTTATTTCACGGCCCTAAGGTAGTTCCAGCCATTGTAAGTTCAATACGTAGACCTCGTTTTATAACAATATGGAAATATCTTTAAAATCTTATGGGCTCACACCAAGAACATTTTACTTATTCATTTATTTTTTCGGTTTTATTTGGTTGCTTAAATTGTTTAAACAACAGATTACAAGTCCACAGAAGACTGTGAGAAATTGTAGGTTTATTCTCGACTTCCATATTGCTTGTTTCATACTTTTATTGATTTCGTTACTCTTTATACCATACCCATATATACTCTACATACCCCTTATCCTACCCAGCATACAAAAGATTTATGGTTTACAAGCGCTCGCTGTTGTCGCTGTCAGCGAGGGAAAGAAGAATTTTCCATGGAAATTGCAGGCCGTTCTCCTCGTTCCGTTCGTTGGCCCGTTCTTTTGGGGGGAAATAACTCATTTCGATTGCGGGGCCATGAGATTTGTCAAAGCCAATGCATTGAATGAAGTTTTAACGCTTAGATTATCTCTCTATTAATTATCGTTTATGGTTTGTTTGCTTGAGTTCGAGTTTTCCCATTTTTTGTTGCAGTGGGTGGGGGGGTGCAGTTTGTCCATAATTTGTAGTCACTCTTTGCGGTCTTATCAGTATCAGTCTTTGATATGGGGGCGTCAAAGAACACGCTCTGTCAATTTGAGTGGGTGAACAATTCCCAGGAAAGTCACAAGCTATCTGGCTGCCTCACCTTCAGGCTGAAATGAAAAGCAAATTGCCTAGACCAATATTTTTTGGTTCAATAGAGAAGCGCAAGCAAGTTGGGCAGATGGTGTCCTCCTGCTGCAATTGCCACTATTAGCATGCTAATATAAACATGAAAACTGAAACATTAGAAAACCCATTAGTTTTCCTTGGTCTCAATGTTGATTTGGGATTTTTGCATATACGTAACATGGGTGCTGCTACTTTTGGTGTGGATCTGCAGTAAATGGGGTAAGTCGGTTTAATGATTGCTTAGGTAAGAATGCAGCTAAAGTATAGGAAGAAGTTCAAAGATTATGCGTACTTTTTTTAAAGTTGCTAATTACTATTTTTTTTGTAAAAGATAACTATTTAACTACAAATATATTTAATATCACATGCAGATCAAACATTAAAATTAAAAGCTGTAGTAATGAACAATTTTTTTCCCACTCTACGCGGATATGGTATGTTTTTTCGAACTATTTTAGGTCGTATGATCCTTAAGACAGTCCAAGAAAGGCGTGAGGGACAGTTGAAAATTATAAAAACACATTAATCATTGGCTAGGTGTTTTCACTTAGTTCAGAACTCAGTCCTATGCAATGTTTTTTTGAATTAAGAAAGTCTTTCTAAAATTGTTAGGCTGTAATTTTCAAGAATTTTTGATTTAAGAATCATCGTTTATTCAAAATGTTATCTTCTTAATTTAGGTAGTTCCATTAACAAAACATTCCAGAAATTTTCCCGACCGTTATATAACTCTATCTGTCGGATTTTTTCTGATTAAAGGTCTGACTGGTATTTGTCCCATGACATGAACCGAAATCGTTCACTCCCTCCCTCGCCACTGCCTTACGTTCGTTAATCAAGGCTTACTTCTAAACCTAACCGATTATGAACATAATGGACTTACAGTATGTAAAAAAAACAAAGTATTACAATTTCGGATAGCCCCAGCAAGTTGTCGAAAATATGAGCATCTAGGAATAGCGCAGGAATTCAAAAATTGTTTTCCAATCTCAAAAGTTTTCCAATTCTCATTTTGTAGACTTTATATAAGTTTTATTTGCATTAAAATGTTGGCTACAAAAGGAATTTTATCATATTTCCTTATCGTTTCTATTAATTTGGCTTTCGTTCTCACGCTCACAAATAGCTTGAATTCTCTCTCAACATTTGTTCAAAGAAAAATTAAATGGGTTTTTATAATAAAACTTAAAAGAATCGCATGGAACAAAACTGTTAAGCCATTGGTGACCAAGAAACATATGGCCACTCTGGGCGAAAACATTTCGTATTATTGTTCTTTTTCTTTTTCTTTCTTTCTTTTTGAAGTTTATACTAAGCTTTAACTAGGACTTGGATATAGCAAAACCGCTATAAAAATTTCAAATCTACTGTGTCTACCGAATCTTCAAATCAATTTACAAAAATTGAAAATAAAGATGAAAGCTTAAACTTTCCTAAGTAAGGGCCACGTTCTTGGAATTGACCATAGTTGTGGTTTAAACAATCAGCCCCGAATCAATAATATTAATAACAATTTCCTGTGTACAGTCTCTTTAATGTGTTCAGTATTCCTAACATGAGAACAGAATCTTAAGTGGAATTTTGAGAAAAGCGTTAACTGCCATTTGTACATATTTTTAGCATTTGCTTTTAATGGGATATTCTGGTCTAGAGTTAAAAAAAATTGTTATTTTATTTGATTAATTAACATTTATTTAAATACGTACACAGAGAACTTGAATCCGGAAATTAATTTCAAAGTTACCCGCACATTTCTAAAGATGTATGAGGTAAATTGTTAGTAATATTGAAACTTCAAGAGCGTGTTTTTCGAAAATACTGTTTTCTTTTACGATTGACATGATATCTCAAGTTATGGCCCTAACTGGGACTATGAAATTTATGCTATTATCCTAGTTCGGGCTATAGCGACATTCTATAGTATTGATAAATATGTATATAAGAAAAAAAGGGACTGATCAAATAGTTTTATTTTTGATTTAAAAAAAAAAGTTTCGAAACTGTCTTTCTCTCCTAGAAAACCCCCTTAATTTATAAAATTAAATATTGGGAATTATTTCTCAAGTGAGCAACATTTTTTTTCTAGTCTCCAAAAATTTTACTTTTTTTAATGGGAAGTACTTTTTAAGATTTTAATAGTTTTTTTTTAGAATTTCATAGATTTTTACCTTTACCAGTAACGAAGATATAGCGATTGATTTTTAAAAAATTTATTTGACATAAAATTTCAACTACTTATGTTATTCCAATGCAGGGTTAGTCGGGAAGAGAGACTGATTAATGTTGTATGAAAATAATCGACGCAAACTAGCTCTGACCTGCCTTCATCGACCGCTGGCCTACTACTAAGAACGGACAGCGTGCTGTCTGCCAATATATGGAATTTTTAACACCAAAATGAAGAATCCAAAGTCTTTTTATAACAGACCCGGCGTATTTCCCCAGTAAGTGTATGCTACATTCGTTCCTACCCACACCTTGCACCTTTTGCTTCTAGTTGCTGTTACATGCGATGCCCGCTGGGTCTATTCCCGGTTTTCGTTGTTGCTATCTAACGACCAATCAATGCCAAAAAAAAGTACTGATGATGTTAATCTGACCGCCCTCCACTTCAATTTACCCTTAAGTTAAAATTCATTTGAATATACAACATCCTATTTCAATTTAAATTCAAATCCGCAAACATTTGCCACGAACATTTCAAGTCCGAAACTGACATGAGGCCACGCCCAAACGGGGCACAAGCTGGCTAGGTAAAAGGACAGTTGCAGGCTGGCGTGGAGCTGGACTGGGTGGCGGCAGCATATCAAGAGTTTGCCATCGCCCAAGCCACGTCGACGTCGCATCGTTGTCGTGGACGCTGGAAAATGCCACTTACTCCAAAGTGCCGCAACGATTAACATCAACGACCTGCGGGGGGAGGGGCTGAGCTGGGGGAAGGCGAACGGGAGTCAACCGTTATTTGCTCTCTTTTCTGGTTGTATCTTTTTGCATATCGCTCGCCATGTATCTTCAAGTATGAGTATCTCTGACACCCAAATTGCAAAACCAATTTGAGCACAACACACAACACAAAAAAGAAATCAAACAACATTTCCAGATAGTTTCTAAATTGGGAGAGCATTTTTTTTTTATATTTAATTAAACGCAATCGTGGTGTTGTTGTTTTTTTTTTGCATATATGTAAATAAATTTCACTTGGTTGAACAAATTTGTTATCCACAGGACTTTTATTACATTTGCGGGAGACGGAATTTGGAATTGATTGAGTTGTGATTCGTTTTTTATGTTTTTAAAGTGCAGAAATGTGTACAAGCTGTGGATAGCTTAAGGTGGGAATCGTAGTTGCTCGGTTTTGCGGTTTCTACATTTACAAACAAATTACAAAAAGAAAAAAGGAACTTGTTTGTTGTTCCTTTCAAAAAGTTATTGTTCAAACAGGTCGAATCTTAAGAAGCCAAAACAATCTAGGAATATCTCTCCACTTTCGTTTTGGTTCAAAAAATATATCGACTGTTTCGATGAAAGGTTGGAAACAAATTAAGCCCAAGCTGAAAGATTTTTCAGGCTGCAATTTGCCTACCCATAAACATAGTCCCTTCGCTCCTCCTCTCTTCAACGGTTCTCCTCATCTATCTTCTGGCTAACTAACTGCAATTGGAGCAGCACTTGGCCTGTAGTTCTTTTCAACCAATTTTGCTTCTTTCTCTCTATTTGCACTGCCTGCATATATTAACTGACACTCAAAAGGCAATTTCGTTAGACCAAAACGCAAACTGCAAACAACAGAACGCAACTTATTTGCTCATTAAAGAGGCCAAAGAATTGTGCAGGCAACAAAGAAGAAAAACCAAATCAACTGCAGAGGTTCGTCCCTTTGCATGTAACTCGTACTTTTCCGCAGTGGCCAGATTGCCAATTTGGTAGCAGAGCCAGAGCCGGCCTCGGGCAATATTTCACTTGGGGCTGGCAGATCGATCCCAACATGCATTGTGGCCTGCAATATTCTTCTCTTCTCGTTGGCTTATCACGCAAATCTGTCAGATAAAGTTTTCCTCTTTTCTTTTTGCATACGTGAGCATAACTGGCACAAGGCGGTCAATTCTTCTTCCCTCGTCGTGCCAAACGTGGCTTGCAATTAAATGTTTGTTGTTGCCGTTGTTGTTGTTGTTGTTGTTGTTGGACAAGATGCAAACACAAAGTGGAACCTGCTACTTTCATTTCGTGATCTTATCATTTCGTTGGGCTTTGTTCATGTTCGATTTGTGAATTTGTTTTACTACCATCGATTTGGGGTTTATTTACCCGTTGCACTTTTTTCATGACATTTACTCGACCGCATTTGCAAACAGACCGCGTCCAGCCGCCTCGATCTGGCCGAATAGCCGAAGCTTTATTTATCCATTTTAAATAATTTATAAGTAAAAATCTCTGTGCATTGTCTCGATCGTGATAAGCCCAGAAGAGAAGCAGCCTTTTTGCCAGCTTCTCTTGTTGTTGGTTTGTTTGCATTGTCTTTGTTGCAATGTAATTTAATTTAATTTATTGAGACTTGCGGGAGATTTATGGTGAGGTCCTTTGAGCCAAATATTGGCATTAATGTGGCAGATTAATATTAAAAGATTGTCAAAGAGCAGCAAAGTGCAGAGATGCATCCACATGTGTATTTAAGTATCTGCGCTCTAAGTTTTGCCCAATTATACGGTGACTTGGTGAGAGTTTTCAAGTGCAACAAAACTGATTGACTGACTAACAAATATATACTGAAGGAAAGCTAATAAATATGTCTACAAATCTGTCCATATTTTTTAGATTATATTACTTTATTGGGAGCGGTGCCAACTTAGTAAGAGGTCTTATTTGTGGTACCTGTTAAATGATAAGGAAGAGCGTTTGCTGTAGAGCAGGAAATTAAATCGATTTTTGTAGGTCCCCTTCTCTTGTGCGAAAATTAGAAGCACATGAATTACTAGAAACCATTTGATTATCTTAAAAGACCTTAGAAGATGATGTCCAAAATCGATGATGGATTTGCAGGACTTGTCTATAAGTTCTTAGAAGAATGCCCTTTAAAAACAGACAATGTCAGCTAGGAAATAATACGTACCATCATAGATTTATAGATATGATAGATGACGCATGTGAAACAAAAAAATATTATTCCTGGTAGCTGACATTGGCTACCAATTTTCGATTTGTTCCTCATGCGTCTTCTATAATATCTAAACATCCCTGGTACCATGCATCTTACACGCCTTATTTATCATATTATTTGAGAAAAAACTCTCCTGGCTAAGATTGAATCAAGGTAAAGAAGTCCCACAGAAAAATAAAAATATTGTCCACTAAAGATCGGTGGGCAATTTCAGAAGACTTATGGAATTACATGTTTTAAAATTTGTGTCAAGTCGTCCTTAAAGACTATATCAATCCGGCATCGCTAAGAATGTAGAGGGTCGAACGCAATGTCGCATAAAAATATCTTAGGGAAACAGTGACTAAAATAAAAGATTCACGTCTTCACGGTTCAGCATTTCTGAAAGCAAGCCAGCGCCTTTAAAAAATTTTACCAATCGAAAAATGCATAATAATTTTAAACGAAAAAGCTAAGTTAACTTCGTCTGTGCCGAAGTTTTTATACTCTAGCAAGTGCTGGCTTAAATATTATCAAAAATAATTTTTTTCCCACAACGACCCATCTACCGACCGATCGTTCGTATGGGAGCTATGTAATAGAGTCATACGATTTGGCCAAAAATTTGTAAAATTATCTGAAAGCACGTGAAACAAGCAAATACAAAATTGCACAATGCTACCATTAAAAACAAAAAAGTTTTTCTAAATAACACTATCTTTTGTATGGCAGCTATACCATTCAGTTGTCCGATTTGCATCAAACTTTATAGAGTTATAAAAAAAAACATAGAAAACCTACGATTACAAAGTTTGGAGTCGTTACCATTGAAAAGAACAAAGTTTTTCTCACTAAAACTAGTTTTCTGACCGATTGTTCTTATGGGAGCTATAAGATATAGACTTAAGCAGTATTTCCACTCGTCTTATATGAGATGCCTCAGGAATGGCAGTCTGTACCTAAAGCGGGTTATTTTGTTGGTTTGGCTTTCGTTAGTTTTCAGAATGTTGCCCACTCTCATATTTGAATTGTTTTTCCACATAAAGTATGTATTTTGCATGCAAAACACATTAGCTCTGGACACCTGCCAAATTGCATTACTGACCTGGCTAAATTAATTCTAATTAAATGAAAAAGTGGCGACAATTACATGGCGAGATGCAAGATTATTTATCGATAACGATAAGCGTATGCGTGCTCAACAGTGTTGTACAATTTGCATATTAGAGCATGCAATCATAAGCGCGAACTGTTTGGCATGTTGGCTGGAAAAATGTGAATTTAATGTAAAAATCTTCCAACACGCAAGGTTCTGAGTCAGCTTAAAATATATACCTAGTTTAATTTTGTCAATCATATGAAGGGTAAAAAGAAAGCTGGCCACTGTTTCGCTTCATTAGAACATTTTTGGCTTGGCTAAAATCGTCCCAAATCATTGAATCCCAGCACTGCACTCCGTTGCATTAGACACACAGGGCAGAGGAGTGCAATAAATTCACTTTGCATTTTAATTTTCAACTGCCAAATAAATAGGAGCATAAAAATGTGCAATTTATATGGGCAACGGCGAACCAAAAAGAATGCACAATTGTAATTTTCTGTGGCTGCTCTGGCGGCTCCATTTTCAATTTCCTTTCCCGGGTTTTTGTCTTACGACACGCACACGTAGCCGTGGCCGCCGAGTGAGCAACTTTTGCCTCTAATGTTGCTGAAAATTGAATTTCTTTTCACAATTTCATCTTTTTTTAAGCTGCGTAGAGCATTACGTGTTTACATAAAGTTTGGCGCCGCTGGGCAAATTGTTTGTGCTTTTCGCTTATATTTATTTATTTTATGATTTTTTGTTTGCTCGCAAATTAAATGAAACGTTTATTCAAACGCTGAAATTGCTTAGAACTGAAAAAAACGGGATATGCCAAAAAGGCTGCCAAGTTGTCCTTTGTCCTCAAACTACATTTTCACTGACTTTGGGGCTATCTTTTGGCTTATCGTTAAAGTGAATCATGTCAACCGCAAAAAGGGGCCATCATCTTGGATTACCATAAAAGATTTCTCCGGAGTCCTAGGCGCCGCATTCATTTTTCATATATCCTGCATGTGGCCTCCCCAACCCTTTGGAGGCTTTTGTTGAATTTAAAATGCCAGAAATTTTATAAATGAGCCCAGGAAACGAGTCTTTTGCCAAAAAGGCCACTACTCCATCAACAACAAAATCTTGATGGTCAAAGCCAAAGTGCAATGCCCGTGATGACGCAAAAAGGGGAGAGAAAAAATAGAAAAGGTTCCTTCCGGACCCAGGCGACAAGTTTGACGCCAGTCCAAATTCCTGAAAGGAGTGGAATTGGATTTTGTTTATATTGAGAGGTGAAAGGTAGGAGAGGAGCTTGAATATGGAAAGAGGGAACAGACATCAATCATGCGGTTTAAATGAGGGTATTTGCTTAAGTCAGTAAATTTTTAGGGATGATCCGTCAAATGACCAACGATTGGATATTTTGAGTTCAGGTGTTGGGGCAGAAGTTTTAAAGGGGATTACTTGGTTTTTAAGATGCTCTGTGAAACAAAATTGAAGTTTACGGGTGCGAACGGACACACTGGCAGGTTGTCATATTTTTGCGCACCCCAAGCTATTGTGAAATATACATATTAACGAACAAATTATCAGGATAAATGCCCTTAAAAGTATGCAATGCCTATAAATAGTAAAAATAATTGAAAACATAATTTTCTATTTAGACCCCTGAAAACATTTTGTCGTGTTTCTTATCTCTCTCGTCAAAAACAGAGAGAGATTGTTTGGCGATAGTTCGGAGATAGTTTGGCGATTAACACAAACAAAATACATTAGGAATTGAATATTTATCAAAATTTGCATTTTGTGGAATGGTTATTTTTTTGTCTTTTCGGTAAATTCCGCAAAAATCGCCACGATGGCAAGAATGCCTCGATACTTAATTGTTTGTAAAGCTTATTGAACTATTTTTTGCGTTGGCAAGAGAGCGAATTTGTATTAAAGCGATACTTCCCTTATCAAGCGTTGAGCAGACCCAAAAGTGCACGGGATTCGTACCTGAGAATTTCAAGTTATCAAATCTATGCGATATGGAAGACATATATTGTTGAGTACTTTTTCAGGCAGATAGTAGATTTAATGCAACGAAGTGTAGCAGAGATCCAGAGCTTGTCCAGAGCTCAAATCCCAGAGCTTGTACTTACTTATTTAAAGTTAAAATGTGTGTTATTCGTTATTTTTACAACTTTCTTACCTTATGGAATAAATTCAGATAGAAACTCCTTACAGTCCCACAGCAGCCACAGCTTTCTGTATTTCGGAACATTGACCTTTTCATCTCCAGGAAGAATCGCGTTCCTTACAATTGAAAGAAGCCCTATCCATTTCATAGTAAGTATCGCTTTCTTGTCTCTCAGAAGAGACTTTTTCTTTTCTCTCTCCGATTGTTTATCTCGCAGAAGAATCGCTTTATTATCAACCAGAAGTGTCACAGAGTGGAACACTTCTACCCGAAGAAACACAAGAATCGGACAGCAATTACATATCACTAGAGTGATGCGATAACCTACTGGAAGAATCGCTTCCTGATCTTCCGCATTAAAAATGGTTTGCTGGGTAATCATTAATAGTTATTTAAGGAAATAAAGTTGGCATAATTTTAGGTGCATTTATCATGATTTTTTTTGTGAATAAGCCGGGAAATATATAAATTACAGGAAGGGGAACGGTAACTAATCATAATGTCTCTTTTAAGCTTTAGCTTTATAGATTCTTTTATGTTGCATATAGTAATTAAAAGCCACTCTTTTGGAAAAATTGTGTAAGCCCTCTTTAAAGTCAGCTTATTGATTTTAACTTTTCACGTGGGAGTTGGGGAACATTATTTGCTGTGCTTTTATAGTATATAGGTAGAATATGTACATATAGGTCGTTGTTAGCAAAGCTCTCGCACAATACAAAAAAATTTGTTTTTAAATCAATAAAAAACTGTTAAATGCAAGCCAAATTAAACGTTTTAGTTTCTAAAATGTACGCAAAATTTTTGGAATAGCATTATACATCTAAAACTATACTACTGCATAATCAGAGATTTTCTATTCGTTTCACAAACCAACAAGAAAAACTTTTTAAATCCGCAAACTTTTTCGGTTTGGTTTTGTGAAAACACGAATCACTTAGACTTTGGAAAAGTTGCCGTGGAAGTGGACTATAACTATAAAAATCAAATAGTATCATATAACCATCTTTAAACCAGGATGCAAACCAATCGAATATAATTACTGGTTCGGTTCAGTGGTTCAGACAGTTTCTGAACCGTTCGTTCGGTTCATTACATGGTTTTTGGAGCTGACTGAGCCGCAGTTCCGGTTCGGTTCAGTGGATCACAAAGGTACATTATGATTTCTATTGTCATGTGTCTATTGGACACTTTCAAATTGAACTCCTATAATCCATTTGAATATCTTTAAAACCCTTAGAAGAATGTCTCAAATATATTATGCCGGATTCAAAGGATTCGTCTATAAGTTCTTTGAGGAATGATCTTCGAAAACAGCGAGTGCCGGCTAGAAAAGATTAGAATAGAAAAGTATATAAACTCTCCTGGTTAGGATTGAATTAGATAAAAAAGTATTACAGAAAATTGTCCACTAGAGGAATGTAAGTAGATTGATGGTATAAATATTAAGAGATCGGAGGGCAATTACCGAAGACTTGCAGGATTACTTGTTCTTAAATTTTCGTCAAGTCATCCATAAAAGTTCCGGCATCGGTAAGAAAGTAGAGTGTCGAACGAAATGTAGAAAAATTATCTTAGGGAAACGATTCCAATTGCCAAATTAATAAGTATCATTGGCTAGAGGGAAGAGACTCCCGTCTTAAAACTTGTCAGAGAACTGAACTGAACCGAGCCGAGCCGTTTTTCTTTGTGGTTTTCGGTTTGGTTCAGCAATTCTTAAAGGAAGCCGGCTTGGTTTGCGGGTCGGTTCACCAGCTGGAATAAGCGGTTCGGTTCTGTTCAAGCCCGGTTCGGTTCAGAGCCGGCTTGCATACCTGCTATAAACTGATGCATTAAGCGTATTTTCGTTCCTAACGTAGGTTGGAAATGTTTGAGTGTCTGGAGATTCATTAAAATTTACATTTATCTTAAACATTTTGCAAATGTCAAAATGTATATCAAATGTGCCACCAATTCTGGTTCTTTAAATTTCCATATCTGTTATCTATAGATTTTTAACGCACTTGGACTTTTAACTAAGGTAAAAGCAGGTTTAATATCTAAATCTCTTCAGCATTTATTTTGAATTTTATTAATTTTTAATTTTTCTCTTTTCAATACATAGGTGAATGGGTGGTGGTGATTCTAAGAATCAATTTTTAATTATGGAGTATTGAAGTACTTTTCGCGATATAGTTCGCGCTCTGTGGAGAACCTATAATTCTGTATATACTCTTCTCGATGTTATTGTTAAGTTCGTTTTTTTTTTACTTAAAAAACCATCGCAAGCAATTATCTCATCCAAACCAATCTTAAGAACAACCTAACAACAAAACAGTCGTGATGGACCAATTCCTAAAACAGATTCGTATTCAGCATAATAGATCTATAACACATCAATAAACTGGATCTTGTTGATTTGTGTTCTTTATAAACATTTTATTCTATTTCAAGCTTGGTTTTGTTCCCCTTGTACCGTGAGTCCCAGGATTATATATTGTGTTTCGATTTGGATCTTTTAATTAAGTATATTCTATTTTTAATATTTGGAAACTTCTTCAAAATATTATTTAGGGAATTTTTTTTTTATATTTTATATAGATTCTTATCTTGTAACATATATTTAGAATTCTTTACTCATTACGTAAAATTAAACCTCTGTGACGACTAAATTTGACAATTCAACAACCGTTTCGTAGCTAATTTAATGTTCTTTCTAAAGTTTTACTACTCTTGCGAAATTCCACAACAAAAAAGTTAGTTTTCGGTCTAATAACATACATAAAATAGCTTAGAAAGTCATCAAACAATCCCAAACTAAGCAATCCTTTTAGAAATTGTTCACCAACAATTCAACAGTAATTTTCAATTCGGCAAACAACTAAGAGCATCAATTAGTCGATCTGTTTATCGCCATAATCCATCTCACTTGTCAATCCGCATGCTCCAATTCCACAAATCTTAAATTACAATCTAACCAAACCAAACGAATCGAGGGGGCTGGTCAATGTCAATTTTGAAAGTTGGCAAAAAGTTTCAGTTGAAATCTTTACATGGCAAACTTTCGACCCGCATCGAGAGCGAGAGAGACTGAGCGTGTTTGTGTGTGGGAGGTTAATGACAAGCCAGGCACCTAGTGACTGTCACCCCTGACTATTCCCCACCTCCCTCCGCAACTCCTTCTCCTTTTACCCGTATTAATCATAAGCCTGTCACCTAGTGTAAATATTGTAAACTGAGTGGAAAATACTTGATAATGAACTTTGTGGCAGAAGTTTCAGTTTTGTGTGCCTTTTGACAGTTAATGAGGTAAAGCTGAAACTTTTTAGGCATGAAATAAGTAAATTAGTTGAAACTTTGACATATCACAGCAGTTGACCTTTTCCCGATGATTGATGGCCAACGACTCTGAAAGTGCACAACAATTCTGGTAAGCGGCTTACGCCCAACGTGCCAAATTATTGCATTGTGCTGATATCTGATCTACACACATTCGAATTTCACGCCCAACAAGTGCAATGCATAAATAAATAAACAAACATATTAAGGTTACGGCTGCTGATTTATAACTCAATACTGGGGGATTCCCCGCAGTCTAATAACATTTAGGTGTGTCTGACTGGGCGGCGTGTGTCTGCTGAAATTATGAAAATCAACCACAGATTCAGGACTCAGAGCAAATGTAGCAGCAAGTCTTCTCGGGGATATTAACATGCGGTTTATGGGCATTTAAGCCACAAGTGTGTTGTAAGGAAATTTACTTAATATTTGTTATTGATAAAATATACGAGCAACGCGTGTGTGTGTGTGTGTGCGTGTGGTCTGGCAAGCATTTGAGCATTTAATGTTGTGTTAAATTGAAAATTTGCATAAAATATTTGTGTGTTTATTTATTGGCAGTATATACAGACATATACGTAAACACATATGCTGCACATTGGCCAAGGTGAAAATTTGGGTTATTTGTCTGGGCAGTCATCGTGGTCAACTAAATATTTGATGCAATTTGTGTGCAATTTAATGGTTAAGTTATCCATGAGTTTATCTCATTGCTTGTGTTTGGTTAACGCCAAAGGCAAAAGACAGCCAGAAGCTGGGAAAATTTGAAATTAATTGTTATTAAACATTCTAAGCATCATTCTCGGTCATTGAAAATTATTACGAAAAAGAATTTTGTGGCCAAACATAATTAAGATTAGTAAAGCCAATTTTCGGTTGCAAAGAATTTTTTAACCCGATTACCCTTTGCAGAAATTGTTCTTGAAATGCAAGAATTAAATCGTTTTTCAAATGAAAAGTTTATAATAATAGTGAAACCATAATTTGGCTTTGGCTAATGTACTCCAAACTATCACACATGATAAAGGGACCTACAGTTTAATGCCGAATCCGAAGTTTTATTAGCTTTTTCATTACTAAGTACTTTAAAGCCAAAGGAGCCAATTGCGTGTGTGGGATCGAAACCTTGACCTTTTGTACAGCAGGCACACACACTACCCGTTGCACCACTCCCAGCCACATTTGGAAATTTTAAAGCAATTGGTTAAAAATATGTGTAATGTTACACAAATTATAGTTTTTATTAGGTTAAGTTCACAGGATTTATAATGATAGCGAATGAATATAATATATTAAACTTAAGGGAAACCGACTCCCTTAGCAAAACCCACAAGGTTGGAATGGTCGGAAACTACTAAATTCTTATAGTTAGATCTGTCATCATAATTATACCCGACTTATGGTGGCAACGCTAATCAACAATGATATAGGGATCACAGCTTTGAAAGGGCCATAAAGAAGTCACAAAGGCAGTCGCTGGAATTGTGCAACACAAATCTGGAAATATCATGCTTTATTTGCAGTCTATATGTGGCATGTTCCCAAGTTGGTAAAACATTCGCACTCTTCATGTATGCGCCCGAGGACAAAATAGGCTTAAATTGAATTCTACACAGAAAAAAATCTGAAGTCAATCCGAAGCGGGATAAAAAACAGGGTAATCTCTGAGCAGGCTTAAAATGATCCTGTTTTTCGGGATTACAAAAAAATTATGAGTGAAATCAATCTTTTTCGGGATCGGATCAAGACTATCGGGGATTACCCTGTTTTCAATCCCGTTTCGGATTGATTTCTTTTTTCAGTGTATCATTATTCTCCTTTTGTTTTTTTTAGTTTTGCGTCATCTGTTAAAAATTGCGGGAGGAATCATAAATGGTCCATATAAGCTCAATCAACGAAGTTTGCAGAGAGAACTGGAATTATATCATAAAGATGTCATAGATGTAGGTGATGTAGATGTAAATATGATGGTAATACTTTATTTTTATTAAAAGAAAGATTAAGGTTTGTTAAATCAGATTTGGAAAGACTTGAGAACAGCTTTCAACGAATTGAACCGACTCGAACTTCAACTCCCTCGCCTTCTCTGCTGATCTGCTGCGTTGTGTCGCTCGTAAGTCGTTTGGCTCTTACGTTTTTCGGTTGACGTTTAAAATACATCTTGTTCTGTTCTTTGTGTTGTTGTCTAGGGAAATAAGGTGCTGTATCTTTATAATAGTGGGATTTGGGAACAGACAGCAATATTCCAACCCACATAAATGGCAAATGTAGACGCACGAACACATAGCTTAAGTTATTTATTACATTTAGAAAGAAGTAGACAATGCCAAATGGTTCTTTCTAGGGCTTAAGTTAATTTTAAACAAAAAAGCTCACGCCAACTCTCAAAATTAGCCAACATTTACAGCCCTACCATTTAATTACCCTATCTTTCTACAAACTTCATTTCACTTTGCCATTAAGTAGGCAATCAAGCGTAGCCTTTCCCGCGCATCCAGCCACTTCTCGAGAGCTCTTCCAATACCGAAATATAAAAGTTCGTCCAAGCATTTACTCCAGCTCGATTCTGTTTCGTGGCAGGTGGCATAGGGCAAAAAGTAAAATCATCTCCTGCAAAAAGAAAAGTACTTGGAGCGGCGCGCGCGCGCGCCTTGCATATGTAAATAAATCTTGGAAACATCATTGAATCAACTTTCGGGGCGAGTGTGTGCAGCTCAGCGCCACCTAGCCACGGAGTCGGAGACGGACTTGAGGCAGCTGGTGGCTTGGGGATTTTTATAGTGTGTTTATTTAGCACTTGAAAAATATTACTTTTTCGCCCAGCAATAATTTTAATTGCTTTGCCAGTCTGGGATTGGTTCTGGCTCTACGCCGGGCGACGTGGATGCTGCATGCACAAAAGTTAAGTGGCAAAAGTTTTTCGCACTAAAGTTGAAGTTGGCTTTCTGTTGATGTTGTTGCTATTGTTGTTGTTGTTGTTGTTGTCTTCGTTGAGCAAACATCAACGCCCACACAAAGAGAAACAGAAGCTGGGCCCGCTCCTGGTCCTGGTCCAGAAATATTATTTGAGTTTGTTCCCTTTTTTTTCACTCTCGCACTTTGATTGTTTTGAGATTTCGCGCCAACACATAAAGTTAGCGCCTGGCTGGGGCGTGGGGGATTGGGAGGGGTTGGAAAAGGCGGAGTTTGGTTCCATTTCGTTTCGTTTTTTGTGTGCTTTTATCAGTGCCAAAACAAAGCATCAAATTTGAATAAAATAAAAGTTGAAATTGAGATTAGCACAAGTGTTGGAAATTAGTTTCCCGAGCACATTATTTTACTTTTAAAGTATGTTATTTGGGATTTGTTTGATCTTTTTTGTTTGCCTTAGTTTTGCGGCATGCAACGGGGAGAGGGGAGGTTATGGCTTTGATTTTGTAAGTTGGAAAAATGAAAGTTTAGTTTTAGTTTGTTAAGGAAGGAGAAACATTTGATGGGTCAACAAACAGACAGACGAATGATCGAAATCGAAAAACCACAACACTTGGCGCCCAACGTGGGGTCCGTGCCAACCACCCTTAAGGCTGACTTGGTTTCTTGATAACCGCAGGTGTAATAAACATGAATTCTCCTAACCCTTCCACAGTTTATTGCCTATCAATATCACTTCGAAGGTGTTTGGCTACACCAATTCCAATGTGGAATGCCCAAGTCTCTCGGCTAAATCAATTTTACTCTCGCTCACTCTTTTGGGTGGCCAATTCCGTTGGGGAAAACCTTTTGGTAATTGCATTAAATATGCAAAAATAACACCACAAAATTTCCTCATGCATTCAAAGGACGTGAGTGAGCCGAAAAGGCTTCGAACCAATTAAATATTGTAGTTTATGTGTAGGCCCAGCACAACTCATATGTGTAGGGGACTGGGCCAAAAAGGGATTCGCTGTCTTAACTCAAACAGGCATTAAATTATCAAAACCCTCACAAAAAACAACAAAAAATAGGAGAAGGTTATCCTAGCGGGACTCTCGCCGACGCAGCATAAATATCTGCCCGGAAAGTAGTGCGTGCCTTCGTTAGAATTAAGGCGGGCCAAAGGGCAGGACATTGCGTATACGTCGCGTATGGTTTGTGTCCTTCACTGATTGCCAAAGCTTGGAAAATCAATTCAAGCGTATAAATGTGGGTCACAGTGGGGGAGTTGCCCCAGTCCTCCCCCTCCTCCGCTACTGCTGGCATGTGTGACTCAGCAAATTGTTTCAAAAAGAGCGAATAGCTTGGACTTTTACGCATAATTTAAGTGAATTTACGCCTCTCAGACCTTAAGACTTTGCAAAGATCCCTCTCTCTCCCTCGCTCCTTTTGCATCTTAAATGCATTGAAGCGTTTGGCGCAAGAAAAGTTTATTTTCCAAGCCATAAAAGACAATCGGGGCAAGGGCGCTCATCATCATCCACATTATCGATGTCTTGACTGAAACACACATAAAGACATTTCCAAGTGCAATCAAATTCTACACTCGAATAGACATTTATACACTCTCGCCTCGCCCGCTCCCCGACTTTGTCGCAGTTCGCTGTTGCTGCCTTCACTTGATTCTTTTCAGTTGCAGAAGCACAACTTTTGTCAATTTCTCTTTTAGGTGAAAGTGTGCAAAAAGAATTTTTAAAGATTATTCTCTGGAACTGGAACTTTTGGTTTTATTGAGAGGGGTGGGGGTGGGGGGCTTTGGTATTAAGTAATGGCAAAGCTATTTGTGCGAACCAAAAGTTTACGGCTAGGCCTAGCGGGTAATCGACTCTTTAAGTCAAATAGCAATCGAGACAATTTAAGAGAGTGGAAGGGCCATGAAAGGAGTTACATTGATAAGACTTTGTTTGGTTTTTCAGTTGGGGCTGTAAATTTTGATTTGAATATGGACAAATTTAGTTATTGATAACAATTGATCGTTTATATGTTTCTTAATCAAATACCTACTGATGCCGTGTACATGGATTTCTCCAAGGCCTTTGGCTTTGTAGATAGGGACTTGATGTGTTTCCTTATAAACTGTTCTTAATGGGCTACCACTTTCTGCGTCACATTGAAGCTAATCAGATGCTCTCCTAGGGAAACAATCATCTTTATGTTTTCTGATTTTGGGGACCTTAAGGTTTGTGCCTCTAAGAGCTTAGTTTTAACCACGAAGTAAAACCGAGACGAATTTCCTTTCCGTTTCCGGCTCTGGAAATGTTTAAGAACTCTTGCATAGATGGAATAGCAAGAACTTTTAAAATTGAATGAAACTATGCAATTATCTACAAGGAGTCCATTATGTTAATGGAGCGTACTGCAAATCCCAGTTAAAGAATACACAGGGAGTTCCGTTGTGCACGGGAGAGTGTGAGATTATCAACTCAAGACAACCCATCTCCATTCTTGAGTTCCGGGATATGTAATGTCATAAAATGACGAAATTGTTTTGTCTCTCAGATCGGAACTTCGTTTTGTGAGGTTATTTAAAAAATCACATACTTATAGGACAGAAGAATCATCGCTATACCACCCGAGATACTTTTTATAAGCTGCACCCAAGGTACACCGAGTATATTTAGTTTGTGCAAAAGTATGTAACAGCCAGAGGAAAGCATCTTCTTGATTAAAAAGAGTACATGAAACTCAGAAAAATGTATGAAATCTTTATTTGAGTCAATAGAAAGATCATATTTTAATAACACAAAAAGTATATTAACAAGAAAGAAAGTCGGTCAAGCCCGACTATAGCATACATAAATGCATGCATAAATTTTGACGCTGCAGCAGCAGCTGAAAGCTGCGGTGCAACTGCGCTGCAGCAGCGAAAAGTCTTTTGATCATAACTAGACTACCGTTCATCCGATTTTCACCATTCTCCGGATCGATAAGTTATCCTGATTAATAAATGATTACTAAATATAGTATGTTTAGAAAGAACGAACCGTCTATCTTTGCAACTGTAGGAGATATGACGTTTTGTTTAAAGTGCGTAGGCGGGAGGGGGCGTGGCCAAAATTGATAATAAACTTATTCTGCCTGCAGACATAAGAAGCATATGTCCCATACACATCAAACCTCTATCTCTTACCATCTCTGAGATCTGTGCGTTCATACGAACTGACAGACGGATATGACGGACATGACTCGGCTGTTGATGCTGATCAAAAATATATATACTTTATGGGGTCGGAGATGCTTCCTTCTGGCTGTTACATACTTTTGCACAAACTTAGTATACTCTATGTACCTACGGTACAGAGCATATAAATTATTCACTCCAATTGGATCTGTTTGGATCACTATCGTTGGTACAGAGTACATTATGGTCGGGATTGACTTTCTTGGTCCGTGTTGATCCGTGTCCTTGGCTCTGACCAGGGCTGCAAGCCTAACGAGAGCGTAAGTTAAAGTCGGCCCTGCCCGACTTCGAAATACCCGTTACTCAGTTCAATTAGTCTTTAATAACCTCAAGCGGCTCGGATAAGTATGCAACATTTTGTTAACTCGGCCATTTATTATCCGATCCTTTTGAAAATTTGTGAGATTGTAGATATTGGCCACATAGACTACACTGCAAAATCTGAGCTCGATATCTTATCTTATCTTATCTAAAAATGGTGGGAGCTATTCATTATTTTTTATTGCGGGGGCGGGAGGGGGCGTGGCCAAAATTTGAAACAAACTTGATCTGCCTACAGACAATACTAGCTTACGTATAAAATTTGGTTGCTCTAGCTCTTCTAGTCTCTGAGATCTAGGTGTTCATACAGATGGACGGACGGACGGACGGACAGACGGACATGGCTATATCGACTCGGCTGTTGATGCTGATGAAGAATATATATACTTTATGATATCGGAGATGCTTCCTTCTGCCTGTTACACATATTTGCACGATACCCTTTTTACTCTACGAGTTACGGGTATAAAAAGATGTTGTGAGATCCGACTCGCGGGTTAAAACCAAAATTTACGAACGGTTAAGGTTAATAATTTTAAGGTTCAAGGTTCTTGGGCTAAGGTTTTCTTTCGAACCTTTGTTCACACCTATGCTATATTCAAGTTTATATAGTAATAGACGTAAGAACGTAAACTGTAAGGGTTGAATGCGGGCTGGAATGAAATTAATCAAAACATGTATCCAGCATCCCGGAGTTTTTATTTTGGCACAGTACTTTGTAGTACAATTGTATAAATATAAACACTTTCATACAGATCATGATCATTAAAGCAATGACAGAGTGTATCGAAATACAAATTTCGAAGTGCTGGATACAGTTCTTTAAGCTAAACTCAATTTCGTAGTCTGCGTTCGATTAATGACCCACTATAATGCTAGGCTCTTATTTTGTGAATCATTCAAAAAGCTTTGAAGTCATGGGAAATCGTCAAATTTTTATAGATGTTTACATCAAACTTTCCTGCCGATTGTAAGACTCAGTCTTTCAGAACCGTCATGAAAACAGAAGAAGTCGCTAGGAAATAGGTAATCTTTTTTTATGCTTATGATTTTTGAAGGTTTTAGGTTCCTACCAAGTTCAGGTTCAGCTATAATACCTTAAGAGGATCGGTTCAAGGTTCGGTCCACAGTAATTTGAAAGCCAGTTTGGTTCAAAACCGGCTTGCACCCCTGGTTCTTACTTTCCGATTCTATCGCATTGCCACTTTTTTTGTAACGCATAGAATGAAGCATCTCCGACTGCATAAAGATTATATATTCTTGATCAGCATGACGAGCTGACACGATATAGTGAGAACATATATTTTGTTTTCAATGGAAACGCCTCCAAACTTTGTATTCCCTAGTTTGCTATGCTTTCCCATGATTTTACTAAGCTTGGTCGAAATCGGACATTCATATAGTATAGTTGTCACAGAAAAGTAGAGTCTGAAAAGTAGTCTTAGTTTTATAAAAAAAAAACTTGATTAAATTCAATGGAAATGTCCTTCCTTAGAAAAACGTGCTGGTATACAAACTTCGGCCGAAAAGAAGTTAACTTTCTTCTAGTTTAATTTATAATTTTCTCGTACTTCAATGTTTTCTGGAGTGCGTACCCCTGATTTCAATTAAATATTATTATATCGTTTTTCATTGCATTTATGTGTATGTGCTCCACTGTATTGTTGGCTTGTCTTTTTCAAACCAAAAGTGCTTAAAAACTTGATGTCAAATCAGCACTTTACTCATTTGGGTGATGTCAGTCCAGTCTCGTTCTGGTTTCAAAACAATCGAGATCGCTATTCGACTCATTGGTTCCAGAATGTGATTTGAATGGTTTAGTGTCTAGTTCCAGTCGCGACTGTTTTCCGCAATGTCCTAAAGATATAATAAAAGCCTTTTCAATCTCACTCCACCCTAATTCCTTCGCAGAATGTGGTTATTTACATTTCTATTTCAAACAGTTTTCACAGATATCTCTAAATAGTTGTGAAATTTCAAAAATGTTCCCCCTTGCTATTTAAGCATTTCTTTTACTACGAAATGATTAAATTCCTAGAAATTTCAACAATTCCCTGTCAAGTGACAAAGATTTTAATTTATTATTCAACTAATCAAGTATTTATTATAAGCCCCAAGGGTTGGGTGACACCACCATTGGATCCCACCACCTTCTATCCTTTGACTTGGCACACACTTTCGCTTATTACCCCGTACACACATATCCAGGCACTCTACCTCCCCCCCAAGGGAGGCAGGCAGGCAGGCAGGCAGGCAAACGGCAGCTGAGCACGTGACCCAGCCTACGTCTGGTTGTGAGAGTTCACTTTCACCCAGAAAAAAAAAACAAAACCGAAAAAAGAAAGAGGGATGAATGTCTTATCTTGCCGTGTTCCCATGTCGTTAACTCACCAGTGGAACATTTTCACCTGTCAACAATATTTCATGCCCACTGTGCATTGTGCCCGTGTGTGCATTAGAATGCCGCTCGACGATGGCGACAACAGCTGCTGTGGAGGGCCTCGTGCCGTGCCCGGCTCCTTCTGGAAAACCCGCTCAGGTGGAACGTTGAACTGCAGCATTTGCGCTACGCCTTGTGGGTTTTCCGTCTACTTGCAAATTGTTTTGCAGCGCCTGGTCATGTCCTTGGTAGTTTTCGGTTGCGTGTCCAATGTGTCCATCGCCTGTTTTCGTCTCTCGAATTGCGTGCTACCTAATAACTGTTGTTGGGGTTCATCACCAAAAAATTGCCATGGTAACCTGGACACGTTCAGAACGCAATTTTCGGCTTTTGCATTTTAGTTACCTTTTGCCATGTTATTGAAAACAATGTGGGAAATTTGAGTGGAGGCAGGTGAAATCGATTAAAACTGGAATGTGTGTTCCAACTTTGTCTTGAGGCCACAACTATTTACAAGCAGCAGATGGCTTTCGTTCCGCGTTTCCCATTTTTCGTCGATCATTCAATATTCCCTTTCAGTTGCCATCAAACCGTTCCTATCGAACGCAACTCCATTGTACACTTTCAATTTAAAATTCATTGAAGTTCCGAGCCAGACGATGACACCCGATGTGCACAAAAAGTCGCCTCTGGGCTGTTTATAGGATTTGTCAGACACAACACGGCACACAAAAAAGGCAAATCTCGTCGCGTCATAGTCATCACCCGGCCAAATCCTGGAATCCAGAGAGACAGGGTTGATTGCCTTTTTACAGTTTGCACCCACACGCCACCCCTTGCTCTGCACCGCCCTGCTCTGTGTCGCATCGCATCAATTAAAGCATTACAATGTCATAATCAAAATGACAAATAGAATTACGCCCGATGGGAAAGCCAACAGCCGACGTATCCCCGTATCGCGAGCTGTTTTTTTGGTGGTTGATATGCGCAATCGCTTGAAACAATTTCCCAGACTAGTCAGGAGACACCTATTCAAATTGTTCCATCGGCCATCGCGTTGTCGTGTTAATCCTTTGTAAGCCCGGGCAACAGACAGACAGACAGACGGCAGCCAAACGGCAAAGCGAGCAAGGTGCAACGGGCAAGTGCACAAAACTGTTTCCACCTTCCACCCTGGTTGTTGGTGCTGTGCCGTATACGGTGACAACTTTTGCCACCCCCTTGGTCGACTCTTCGTCTCAAATAACGGTTATTATGCACATTATGCCAATTGAGCGTAGACCTTTAAAAAACGGTACCCACGATTTCAACGATTACCAACCATAATGCCTGATAATGAAACAAGTAAAAGAAGTGAAGGATGTAAAGTTGTGATTGACGAGTAGATACCCAGCATTTGGGAAGTACAGACAAGACAAGACAAGACCGAACCGGTTCGAAGCTAGAATTCTGACATTTAATGCTCTTCACCCAAGATACACAGAGTATATTCAGTTTGTGCAAAAGTATGTAACAGCCAGTAGGAATCATCTTCTATCTCCTATCTCTTCATCAGCGTCAACAGTCAAGTCGATATACATATGATCGCATAGATCTCAGAGTTGTTAAGAGTCAGAGGTTCGACATGCATGGAACAAAACTTCTTCTACTTGCAGAGAGATCAGGTTCATTTTCAATTTTTGACACTTCAAGCCGCGGCTTTTTGGAAAAGACTTCACATTTCCCACAGTTTTATAGATAGAAGGTTCGTACCAATTGGTAATTTTTAGTAATCAGGATTAATTATCAATCCGGACGAATGACCGTCAAGTTATAAGCAAAAGAAAGTTAACTTCTAAAGCACAGTAGCAACGCTGCTTTCAGCTTTAAAATTCATGAAAGCATACACTTTCGTTGGTGTGGAGTATATAACAGTCGGGCTTGACCGACTTTCTTACTTGTTTTAGCTGTGGACCAAACCTAGAACCGAGCCAGGTGTGCAAAAGTTGTTCAGCCCGATGCTATATTGAACCTTAAGTTTTGGTTTGGTTCAAAAGAAGATCTGAATCCGCAGACATTTTGTAATACCTGGTAGATCGTTCCTACATAGTTTCGGAATCACCATTAAATGCCAGTTTATAATTAGGAACATCTCATTCATATCAACATATTAAAGCTGGCGTTTCACCTACAAATTTCAATCAACTACTCGACTCAGGGCCGATTTCTCATCTCCTGAATCTTCTTAGGATTTGATTTGTAGTTTTGTTGAGGAGACTAGACTAGAAATGCCACCGACTATGAGAAAGTTTAAAGATTCAGGCGGTTTTTTAAGGGCCCTATTTCGAAAAGCAATAAGGACATAAATCGATCGAAGTTGTTTCGGTATAAAGTTCAATTATTAATAAAGTTACTTAATTAGACAGACAAGGGCATCTAGCGAAGTTCCTCGATATCCTCAGTATCTGGTCATGTTTAAAAATGCGAAAGTAAATCTATTTTTGCGCTTGCTTTAAGTGTTTTGTTTCCGATCAGACAATGTATAGCTAGTCTGTGACTTTAAAATAAAAGGATCTAATATTTTTCTTCTTCAACAAAATTACAATCAAGCTTAAGGCAGAAAGCACTAAATTTTTGGGTGGGGGCTAAGTCTGAAGAATATGATTAATGAGCTTGCCAATAGAACGTTTTTCATTTCAATAAAATCGCAGCCCAAGAGCTCTCAAAAGAAGTCGCCTGTGATCGATTCAGTTTTTTCTAGGTAATCGATGTGCATGACACCGCAAGCATTCGAAAAAAATGTCGTCCGACAAAACCTTCCTTGGTTACATGTGGTGCAGATTCACCCGAATAAGCCCACCGCTTTGATTTCCGTTTTGTTCAGCTGAATTCCTGAGTAATTAATCTATGCTTTTAAGCCTTATTACTGGGTTGGGTATATTTTCTTAGAAGGTACCAAACTGATGTGGTGGATTTCTGGTAGAGATCTTATGAAGTCTGACAATGACTAGTGTCCAAAGAACCTTTCGTTTCTTGTCGACAGTAAAGCTTCTAATACATAGGACTAAAAGGCTATTTCCACTAAAGCAGATATGTACATATTTTCACATATCAAAAAATATGTTACATATTTTCCATAGGAAAAAAATCGAACATATATAAAAAAGTTCCAAAATACTAGATTTTATGTTAATGAAGTCACAACAAAGCAACCCAAATGTAAGCTGTCACAGAAATTAATAAGGAATTGACAACTGCTGCAGGACGTCAATGGGACATCCTAACCTGTTCACCGAACCGAACCGAATCCTAACCTGTTCAGAACCGAATTAAACCAAGCCGTAACCAAACCGCTAATTTCGATATCGATATACCTATTCGGTTTTAACAAAATCTTTAAGGCGTAAAGCTCTTACCTTCAGACAATGGAGGTTGATAGTTTGTGAATTTTCTTCGATTCCCTAACAAGATTCATATTTATTTCGGATAAATTACGATTCGCTGATCTAGCCTCTCAAAAAGGAATACCTCTTTAAACTGAATTGGTCCATAGCGATGCCGAGTTGATGTACATGTCACCATTTTAAGACATGGGATCCCGTACATCTTCTCCAGTTGCTCACAGACCTTTTAAGATACCTTTCATCTGTTTTAATTACAGAGTATTCCATTTGCTTTGGTAGATTTGAATTATCTACTAAGTAAGTTCTACTACTAAGTAAGTTCTACTAAGTTATAATCTTAGCTGATTTCAGGCATGATTTCAGTACTGAACTAATGGGTGAGCTTCATGGAAAATACTAATACTTTCCTGATTTCGGGCCTGAAGTTCAGTTATTTCTACTGCTCAGGCCTGAATCAGCACAAACAAGATTCAGTGCTGAAACGAAGAGCTGCAGGTCACTTATATAAGGATTTTAGAGCTATTCAAATGATTTCTAGAAACTCCATTTTGAAAGTGTGCGAATACGGTAGTCACATATTCACTTTAGAAGTCATAATATTCAAAAACGGTAGAGAACTACTGAACCGAACCAAAACGGCAGTTCAGCTGGCTCCAAAAACCATGTTACCTGAGGACTAAAAGCTGAACCATCCACTGAACCGAACCAATACTTAACTGTCTTTGATAGATACCGATCTTTTTGACTAAGATACAGGATCTGGATCAGGTATGCGGGTATACTTTCATATGGCCAACAAAATGTTCCATTAGAACTTTTTAGATTTTTGCTGCTTCGTAATGAAAGAATGAAATCATTGAAGGCCTTTAAAGGTTTTTTTTGCAAAGATTGGGAATTTTTCAGAGAATGAGGTATTTTTCACGTACAAAATTCCAAATTCGCGTTTGGTCTTTTGGAATCGTTTTCGGTGCATCTTATATAAGAACTAAATTTGATTGATTATGTTACTAATTTAGGCAACAGCAGCTAAATATGTAGCTAAATTTGTTCATTTTCCTTCAGCACGTCTGTTTCAAGACATATTTGAATAACCGTCGGTTGTAGTAGGTTAAGACACATTTTTAGGACATATAGCATAAGGTGACTACTATTTGTAAGCCTGGGTTCTAAAAATGTTGGTCATAATCAGCCGCATAGGACTGATAGGTCTGAAAATGGGTTAGAGTGGAAATCAGCTAATGTTTTTGATAAAAGCGTGCTCAAGTTCACAAGTATACAATCAGATTTCGATTCTGCATTAACCAAAATCTTTTATCTATGTCCTATATGGTCATTTTCCCAGTTAAGGTATCAAAAATTGTAGAAAGAATTGAAGAAAATTAATAAATTTATAGAAGGACCATTTCAATTAAAAGAGGGGGGGTTACCAACCCGACTTGCTGTTGTCCATCTACCTCTACTGCCCTCACTTTATTTTCTTTGTAATACTTGGAAAGTAAAACTTAGAAGTAGCAATTAAGAGCTTAAAATGAATTGATGTTTTTCGATTTCGGTTTACATTTCTGTGGAAATGCCACTTATACTATGCTTAAGAAAGCATCTTATAACTTCGGTACACTCATATTTTAATGTTTGTCCCAAACTTTAAGTAACTATAACCACTGACAATGTTTCCCATCAATTTTCACCAATCCAACATACCTCTCCTTAATCCCTCAGAGCTGGGTATAAGAATTGCCAATTATTCTGCACATGCTTGGAGCTCACGGCCGTGCCAGGAGAGAGGGCTGGAAAAATGTTCCCCATTGAAAAAGTTTTAATCACACTTTGGCACACGCTTCTTTCATTTATTTTTTGTCTTTTTAATTTGCGTACAAATTATATGTTGGCATTTTTCTGCGGGCTTTTGATGGGATGACACCGACTCCGGCCAGGCCAGACCCAGCTGGGCCCAAAAGTTCGACATTTCTTTTGCTTTGTGTTTGCTGTTGTTGCTCATTTGATTCAATTATTTGTGTTGTAGGCTGTTCTTCTAAGATAAATGATTGCAGGATGCGGAGTATGGAGTTTGGTCTTGTCCTGGGGGCAAATAAGGAGACAAAACGTAGAAGAATCGACGAAACTTTCAAAGCAATTTGGTTTTAATGCATAAAATGTCAGAGTGTAAATTTTTGAGGGATTATTGAGGTTATTGGGGGAGAGTGAAAGAATGAGAAAATTGATAAAATGGCAAATTGAAAAAAATCATCTACCTTTAATATGTTCCAAAAAAAACTTGACCTGCTTACATTTACCATAATTCATTCTCAACCATCTGCAAAATGTTAATTCCAAACAGCAGAACCTGCTCTTAGCTGCTCGCACTTAATGCAAAACAGCTGACCAACACTTGCCCCCCCCTCCCGTGCTCACGCTTCCACATGGTCCACAGGTAATGCAGGAAAATTTCTAATTTTTCAATGTCTAGCTGAAAGGAGAAGCATTTCTTTTTGTTGCACCGCAGCCAGGCTCTGGGCCATCCTTGGCCTGTCTCAACTAATATCTTGGGTAATGGCAGGCAACAACTTTTTATGCATATCGACAAGCATGACGCTTCGCTGATATTTCACAGACAGCTGCTGGCGCAAGCCGGAACAAAAACAGAGGAAACTATTTTTTAATATGCAAGTAAAGCTGCGGAGGATGAGTGGGGCTAACCAAGCAAAACTTTTGACTGGCTTTTCTAATTGTATAACTTCCGTTTGGCCAAAGTGTGCAGCTAATGCTGCACCTTAAGTGCATTCCTTCCACCCTTAAATACACACACACACACGCACACAAACACACACAGCTTGTCTTAATGGTGCTACCCGAAGGAAAAGGAGAGTTGCTAGAGTGGATAATGGAGATGAGTTTTTTTTTTTTTTGGGAAGAGATGGGTGGAGTAAGGGGCGTTGGGGCAGTTAGGCACTTCATTTTCTTTAGTCCAGGCCAAAAGTGAAAAAGGCGTTGCCGCATAATAAATGGACAATTTGGTAGTTGAAGCGTGCAAAGCCCGCAAGGATGTTGCTGAAATCACCCCACATCCAGAGAGGTCCATTTACTTGTTTTCAATTAGAGATGAGCAGGAGCTTCGATCGTGAATGGATATACCAAATGATGACAATGGATTAACAGGCATTTGTACTCTCAGAAAAAAAAAAAACAGCAGAACTTGAACTTGTACTTGAAGTTCGGGAATTCTTGATTAAAGTACAAAATTCAGCTATCAAGTACTAACTTTTCAATCACGAAATAATTAAGACTGATTTCAGATGTATTAAGTAAACAAAAAATATTTTCCAAATTTTTTTTTTCTTATGTAGTACTTATAGAATGTAATGGTCTTAGATCAAACCCGATTTACGATCAAAATAAGTACATAATATACTGTCTCGAAGTTCAGTAAGTTTTAATGTTAACTTTCTAAAAAAGAAGAATAGTTCAAACAATTACAAAATGTTCTTGGTTAAAGCCCATCAAATTCTAAAGCCATTTCATTTTGTTCGAAAAACTAGTTGAACCAAAGAAGACTGAATATATAAAAAAACCTTAAATTAACCAAAGTCCACGATGGTATTACACAAAAGTTTTAAAGCCAGTTGGGAATTTCAATAAAAATTCGCTTAAAAATACTTCGGGGTATTAGCTGGACACTATTTGGGGGACTAATTATAAGTTTAGGCTGTACTAACCTAAAATATATTGTATTTAAAATAAGATTGCGCTTTTCATTATGTTTCCTTGTTCAGGAAGGTTTTATATTATTTCAATAATATTAACCTAATTTTTTTTTGGATTTTAGAGCCGTAATTTCAAGAAGAAAAAAACATCCTTGCAATTTTAGGTTCTAAACGTCAAAAATTCTATCCGAATCGATCTAGAAAGATGCTCGACCTGAAAGATAAACACGAGAAGAGTAAGGTATGAGAAGCTAAAGAACGTCACGTGACTTGGACACAAATCTTCTAGCCAAGGAATAACACAGAAGAAGTTTACAAAAATTAGCTTAATTCAATTTTTGGCAATGAATGCAATTAGAACTTGCAAAAAACAAGCTCCAAAAAGTTGGATACATAACATCATTAACTCTTTTTCAATAATCCAGTCGCAATTTTATTCCTGTAATGAAAATCACGGCTTCATCTCTGCCACTCCCAACCCTTAACTCCACTTTCCTCCCATGCGGTTATAGATTACTCTTGGTCCTAAAAACGAAACCGCTAGTTCCCCATCGCTTGGCTAGCCATAAAATTATTTTGCAACAATTTCTTAGCTTTAGCTACTTTTCTCCATCAACGTCGTCGTTTTGTACAAAAGTCGCTTAAGGGCATTTTAATTTTTGATCTCGTAAATTTTCACAAGAAGATAATAATAATATGCGTTCAGTTTCAGGTTACGCATACCTGAGAGATGGCTAACCGAGAACTTTGTTGTTACCTCAACTTCGGCTGCCGGTGCTGCTGCCAGTGCTGCTGCTTCTTGCTTTTATTGACTTATGGCCAACGAGCACAAAAGGCCACAAGTTGAGCAATTATTAAAGTGGAGCAGGGCAAAGTCGACCCTCACCCCTTGGACAACCACTAAATCATCTCTTTGATAAGCAATTTGATTTATTTTTGAAAAACAATTTTTGGCCTTTTTTGACAAGAGCTAAACTATTTTGGCACAAAAAAAAAACAAAAACCAAAATGGAACGCAAGCATAGAAATATTTCACTCTGAGGTATTTTAGGGATACCCATTTTGCGGCTAAGCCTCACAGCAACAGCAAGAACAACAACTGAGGCAAAAATTGTATTAACATATTTTAAACGCAAATTGCTGGACTTTTCTGGTGGTTGTTATTGTTGTTGCTATTGTGGCATGTCAAGCATGAAGTGCAAATAGCTTACAGCTAAATATTTATACACAATTTGTGTGTTATTTTTTACTTGTACATATTTTTGGTAAAAACAAGCTCTTAACGTTGGTCATCCATCAGCATAGACACTTTTTGGGGTGGTCAAGGGTTGGCATTAAAATTATACTGGGGTGAAATTAAGTGGTGAGAAGAGTTAGGGTTACAATCGCTTGAGCATAAGGCTAGTCGAGACTTAAAAAATTCTTGAAATTTAAGAATATCTCGACGGATTCTAAAAGATTGACACGCGAAAATATTTTGAAAGTTACTCATGGCAAAGGAGCATTTGAAGTGCATAAGTTTCCTGTGGCGCTAGCTTAAGCGGTCTGAAACATTGCACAGGTGTCAATAAAACATAACATAAATTCTTATCTTAGCATTTATTTGCTCTTAAATAAAAGTAAACAAGAGTGGCATATCTCCTTCGGTGGTTTAGATACCGCAACGAAATTTTAGAAGTATTTATGACCTCCACAAAATATGTTAGATTCAAAAGAAACACCTAACTATTTCACGTCAGAAACCTATTGGATGAGAATTTCATCTGAGATAATCTTTTAACCTTTTCAAGCTTCTACAACATAATTACATAAATAAATGCATATAAATCAGGTGTGCTTTAAATTAGTTTTTAAGAACACTAAGGGCCATTTTCTAATCCTCGGCATAGAGTCATCTGTCACATAATCCCACAAATAACCAGGGCTGCAAACCGGTTTTGAACCGAACCTCTTAAGGTATTAAAGCTGAACCTGAACCCGTTCCGAACATAAAATTTCGGTTCGGTTCAACAAAAATTAAAGATTTGAACTACTTCCTAGTGACTTCTTCTATTATCCTGATAGAATTATCCACATTACTGTGGAAACACTTTTCGTATGTGGACTACGAAATTGCATTTTACTTTAAGGGCTGTAGCCAGCACTTTGAAGTTTTATTTCGTAACAATACTTTTAATGTCATTGCTTTGATGGTCATGAGCTGTATGACAGTGTTTCTATTTATATAAAGTATTGTGAAATCCCATCCCAACCCAAAATCGAGACAATTCCCTAACAGTTTATGTCGGTTTTAGGTCGATTACCATATAAACGTTTAAATAGCATGGGCTGAACCAAGGTTCGAACCAAAACCTTGGCCCAAAAACCTTGAACCTTAAAATTCTGAACCTGAACAATGTTCAGCATCTGATAAAGATAAAATGCAATCCTTAGCTTAGTAGATACAAAAAATGAAAAATTACAAATATATTCAAAGATTGATTCAAAACTTGAATGTTTTAAGGGACTTAAAAATGTTGCATTTGTGGGATAAGCTGTTCATGAAACTCAAGTATTAAGTTATTTGTTAATGATTAAATTAAATTAAGCTCATATTTTATACTAAAGACATTAGACTTTGGACTTCCATGAATAAAATGTTGAATTTTCTTTTAATTTACATAAATTTCTTCTAAATTAGTGCAAAACAAAACTGATGACTGTGTCCGGCTGGAACCTGAACCTCGGTTCAGCGACCCTCTGAACCCGATCCGTCAACCCAAAAAGTTTTGCGGGCCTCCTCTGTCTTTCAATTACTCATTTAAACTGATGGTTAGTAAGGAAATAAAGCTGGAATACTTTTTTACTGATTTCTTCGTTCTTAGTAGTGATTTCTAAATATATGCATATCAAAGTGTTTCATTAATATTTGCAGTGATTTATTCGAGCATCGAGATTTTTCTGCAGCAGATTTGTTGCTGGTAAGAAATCAGCATCTAAAGTGCGCGTTTAATTAGTCATTGCTATTAAAAGTAACCAATTAAGGCAGCTTACCCAAAAGATGAACGAATTATCCAGAAAATTAAAATTCTCAATGACATATAAGGGGTATTCCTGCAAGAGATTTTGGTTCTGATTTTAATTTTGGTGCCAGATAAATGGCAGAAAATGCCGAGAAAACTGTCAAACAAAACAAAATCAAATCACTTTGCAGGAACGACCTAAATTATTTGTTGATTATTGTCAGCTTGGCCGAATACAAATATAAAAAAAAATTGATTTTAAATAAGCACCGCAAAAGGGCAAAGAAAAGTGGTAAGGCAGCGTTGTTACAAACAATCCAAAATAGCTTACTCGCGAAGTATATAACTTTGCAGCTTTCTAAAGGTAAGTCGAAATTTTACTTTTCAATAGTTTTTTGAACATTTTATATAAAACCGCAGATCGTACAAGGAGAAAACAGGACGAAGTTATTAACAAACTGTTAATGTTCGATATTCAAGGAGAACTTTACCGATATGCCAACATAAAGCATTCAGTGTGATGCGTACTTTTGCCAAAAGCTTACGCTTCGCTGCCTTACAATTTTCGTTGTATCATGGTATTGGCTATTTGGATAGCACTGAAATGAAGCTTGTTAAATAGTTATTGCAAGATCCTAAGGTATATTTCTCACGAAAGCAACAATGTGCCAGAAATAACACCATTGGTAGTTTATTTTCAAGAAAGCAGTCGGACAGAAAAATCAAATTTAGCCTGGAGGTTGGTTTTGATTTTGATTTTGTTTAGTTTGACAGTTTTGTCAGCATTTGCTGCAGTTTATCTGGTCAAACCGAAATTAAAATCAGAATCAGAATCAAAATCACTTGCAGGAATACCCCTATTAATACTTTTCTTTATTGGACGATAGAAGCTTCGATAGCCGACTCAATCGCGGAAGTGCGATCGAAGTGTGGGTCTCTCACAGCACTAAAATACCGTCACCTTTTGAGGCGATTGATTCTGAATACCACACATTTTATTCCGTGCAAAGGAAAATTAAAATAATTATGTTCGATTTCCCACAACGCCAAGCGTTGTAGTCAGACAGTGGCATATCAATCATTTAATCGATAAATATATCTACCACGGTATACCATATGCCACGCAATTTTACGGTCATCAAGAAACCGTACCTTACAATGCGAATTTTATGTTGTTTTTTGAAATATGTGTTCAGTATTGAAGTAGATTTTAAATAGATTGAAGAGAATCTGTTATAATCTGCCACATTTCACATTTCCGATAGAGCAGCCAAACACTTGCTTCTACCACTACTTGTACTGTTAGTCCCCATATCACTTTCAGCTTGAGTAGCTTCCCCCATACTTGTTTACTGCTCATCCCAAGGCCAGACGACAGCCTCTGACTTTGACTGCAAGAAGCCAAGACAAATCAACGCTTTTGGTACCCATGTAGAAGCAACAGCTGCTGCCCCACTCCGGTGTTGTCCCTGTGCAAATTGGCAAAAAAAAAAAAAAAAAAAACTCTGTCACCTGACGCGTGCACAGCTGCTGTCCACACCAGATGAGACTGAAGGAGGAGAGCCATGTGTTGCTGCCTCTGCTCCATCTCCGTCTTCACCCTGTGCGCATTCAAATGGAAGCTGTAAGTTTGAGGCCAACTCTTGAAACAAATGGCAGTTTGGCCAGCAGCTACTTTGGGGTTTCATATATCATTACCAAAAAAAATATAACATAAACAAAAAGGGAGGGGAGAGAACACGTTAAGTACTTGGGCTTAGTTGGTAGGTGGAATAGTTGATGAAGGACGCTCTGCGGCAAACTCTTGTATAAATTGGCTCATTATGAAACTCATCCATAATCTATGAACGCCATAAACTACGGCCCGATCGCCCAAATGTATGCTACACAACATATGCATTAGGGGTTCGGGCTGCCCATTTGCGACACGTGTTTAACTCGTTTTTCAAAGACTTCCTTCTCCTTGTGGTCCTGGCTCTGCTTCTACCATAAAACAATTCACTTTATGCGCACGAATTTAGCCATTTGCCATCATTGAAGCGTTAACTCGGACACCGGGGCTTGGACAGGGAGACTCCCCCGCCTCTAATGGCCTTGGCAGACGCATTTATAAATTTTAAACAGAATTTCTTAAAGCATTTCACTTGGCCTTGGTGCGAATGGCAGCAGATTGAGTGGTGGCTGAGGCATCGTCAGCCTTTCAGCTGGTTGGGGCCTTGATTAATAAATGAAATGTGCATTCAATGAATTTTAATGAACTTTGCCAGGCAGTGGCTTTTGAGCATAGACAAAGGCTTGATGCGGTTATTTTGCCAAATGAAATATGTTGAATTGGGGATGGGATATTATAGTATACGAGGTTTGTTCAAAAGGTATAGCTAACCCGGCTTACTTTGATTGCTGGGGCAATCAGGAATATTACCTGATATCAGTTAGAAGTGCCCTGAATTGTGCAAGCACATAATTTGGCTTTTGTACCATAAAAAACCCATTTGCACACATTTCTTTGCTTGTGCGCGAATTTTTGGACTAAACTTAATAGACCCAAAACTAAAACCAAGGAGGCCAATGAAAGAATAAAGACGGCAAATAAGGTGGAGCTGACTAACTTTAAGACGGCATCGAAGGAGGTGCTAACCGACTTAGCAAAAAACCAGAAAGCTAAGCTAACTTGTCTGTGCCGAAGTTTTTATACCCTTGCAATGGCTCGCTTAAATATTATCAAAAAATACTCTTTTTCGCATTTTCCGACCGATCGTTCGTATGGGAGCTTTAAGATATAGTCATCCGATTTGGCCAAAAATTTGTAAAATTATGTGAAAGCATGTGAAACAAACAAATACAAAATTGCGGGATGCTAACATTAAACACAAAAAAGTTTTTTTAACTAAGACTGTTTTTCAGACCTATCTTTTGTAAGGCAGCTATTCCATATAGTTGTCCAATTTTAATAAAACTTGGTAGAATTATAAAAAAGCATAGAAAAACTACGATTACAAAGTATGGAGACGTTTCCATTGAAAAGAAAAAAGTTTAGTGTGCAGCAAAAAGAAGACACTGTGCAAAATTTCAGCTCGATGGCTTCAAAACTGAGAGACTAGTTCGAGTAGAAACAGACAGACAGACGGACGGACAAAGCTCAATCGACGCAGTTCGTCACCCTTATCAAGAATATATTGGATTTATGGGGTCGGAAATGAATAGTTCTATGCGTTCAAACTTCTGGGCAAAATTATAATACCCTTTGCAAGGGTATAAAAATAATCCTAACTTCTAAATTATAGAAATAAATTTATAAAAAAAAATATTTCGGGTTGTCTTTTCTACGTTAAGGAAAAATCGTTCTAAAACCAATAAATTTTCCTAAAATTAAGAAATGAACATTATGTTAGGGCTTATTTCTAAAAACCAGAAAATACATTTTTTGAGTTATTTGCAAACAATTCTAAAATAATCTTAGCCAAACCTTATATTTGATTATCTCAAAATCATTTTTTATACTCTGTACCGTAGGCACAGAGAGTACATTAAGTTTGTGCAAAAGTATGTAACAGCCTATATACAGCATATATATTCTTGATCAGCATCAACAGCCGAGTCGATATAGCCATGTCCTTCCGCCTGTCCGTATGAACGCACTGATATCAGAGATGGTAAGAGATAGAGGTTTGACATGTAAGGGACATATGCTTCTGCGTGCAGATCAAGTCTATTTTCAATTTCGGCCACGCCCCCGCAATTTAGAAAATACGTCATATCTCTCACAGTTTTAAAGAGAGATAGTTCGTTCTTTCTAGACATATTTAGTTATTTGGATAACTTATTGATCCGCCAAAGGAATGGCAAAGATTTTTTTGAGAGAATTTTTTGCCCATCAGCTCTGATTTATCAATATAAATATCAATATAAATATCTTTTAAATATAAAACTATATTTTTTGTTTAATTCAATTTTTAGCGAGGCATTCAAAAATGGGGCCTAGGTGTAGAAACTATTCTTAAAGCCTGTAAATACATAAGGTAAGCGGAATGATAATTTAATGAATGCTGTAAGAACAGTAGAAAATGTATTTGTTGAGCGAGAATCATCAGTTCTGGAAATGTTATTATATGCACTTTAAGAAACTTTTACACAATAAAATTCATGACTAAAGCGATAAGCCATCCTTATATTTTGAGGAACCTTGCGCATCACCTTCTAAATTCCGCTTGTATCGGTTTTTAAAAGCTCCCTTTTAGTTATAAAGTTCACGGAAGTCATGTTTTTGAGTTTAAGTTTGAGTGCTTTGCCGCAGATACTTCCTATCAAACTAGCAAATTGATTGGAAGTCCACTCGTGGCCCTTTACTGTGAAATTGGTTTCGTCATCCAAGGTCAAGGTGTGTTAAGTGCAGCCCATCAATGATTTAGTCGGTGCTGCCCAGCATATATGTTTGATATTCCTATAACTCGACTATCGTTCATCCTATCTTCACCATTCCTTCAGCGGATCGATAAGTAATACTGATTACTAAATGGATTGACCTGCCTGCAAATATAAAAAGTTTTTTTCCCATTCACGTCGAACCTCTATCTCGTACCATCTCTGCGATGTGTGCGTTCGTACGAAAAGACAGACGGCTCGGCTGTTGATACAAATCAAATATAATTTATGGTGTCGGAGATGCTTTCTTCTGGCTGTTACTTAACTTAAAATGCTCTGCAGATCCTTGGTACAGAGTACAAAAATGTGTGGTAGATATGTGGCCGCATCTCTCCGTTCTGAAATTCTGAAGAAAAAAACCTTAAACTCTCTTGCAAACTTCACATTAGCTTAAGATTTTTTCAATCTTTAACTTTACTCATTTATTTCTGCTTTTAGCACCCCTTAACCACTCCCAATTAGACTACCCGCTCCATTCATATGTGTGTGTGAGTGTGTGGCTATATCAAAGGAAATTAAAAATCTACCCAAAACTCGGGACCCCATCGATGATGATGAATTTATGCGAAAATTTAATTATTCAGCTGCAAACATAGCAGACGCTGAAAGAGGAGGACAACGACGACGACGATGGCTGAAAAATTAATGCCAATTGGGAGGCGAATGGCAATAAATCAATGCACAAACAAAATGCTCAGAGCGGCGAGAGGGGAAATGCGTACAACTCGCCACAAAGTTTAATGAAGAATGTTTAAAAAACAGACGAAATAAATGGCGTTAAATAAAAATATTAAGCCCGGGCAAGAAGCTAAAATGGGGGGAGGGGAGTGGCCAATTAGTGAAAACTGGGATGTTGTTGACAAGAAATTAACAAATTAAAGAGTCAAAAGGGAGAATTGTTGTTTGGGTTCTTCTTTCAAGTAATTCAATATGTTCAAGAGTTGCCCACAGGCTGCCCCGCCCGGGTCCTGCCTTGGCCCGCCTGCCTGTTTGATTGGCACTCAAAGGAGACGGAGGCGAGGCAGGAAGGCACTTGCTCAGCTCTGCCCGCTGCTCTGCTGCGATGACACTTGAAACTTGGTGTAAGGAGGCAGCAGCAGGAGCCAAGCTTTTAATGTTTGAACTTTTTTTACGCGCCCGCACAGGAGCAGATGGAGTGATATTGGGTGGGGTGGGGAGGGATACTGATTGCCAGGGAGAGCGACCCGATGCTTGTCATATGACACCAATAAATCGCTTCAATTGCTCTCTGACTGACGCGCTTTCAGTTACCTGTTAGCCCCGCAAAGCCAACGTAATGAAAAAATAGAGTGTCGGGCTAACCGGAGGCAAAGCTGTGCCGGAATGTTTATACCCTTGCCCTAAGCAAGGGTTTTTTTCCAGAGATCTCTCAAAATTCTTGGGAAGGACAAATATAAATCTTAAAAATAGGATTCAATTAAAATTCATACAAAGCAGAGCTTCGACAGATTTTCGCTTTCGTATTCATTTAATTTGGGATTAGAGACTAATCTTGACCCAGAATCGGTTTCTGATTCGCAAATTTCTTGCGAAAGCGAAGATGAAAGCACGGCTAAACCACGCACTTTATTTGTTAAGGCAAAGCCTCTTCTAAGGGAGAAATCAAATGGATGAAAAATACACTATATTCATCAAATGAATTTCGAGGACTCGTCCCACAAACGAACTTTCTACAAATGCAGATTTGATATGAATATTTGATGCCTTTGAAAATGTGTTTTAATTTGGATGCATTGCAAACCTATGCCAAAAATGAATATACCCCTTTTGCAAAATGTCAATACCAAAATAAATGTGTAAATGAAATGACGCACACCCCAAAATGCAGTGGCCAGGGGTAGAGTGAGGTGAGTGGATGCGCGAGAGTGTGTGTCTGCGCTTCATTGGAGCGTAAGTAATCCTTTCAATTTAAACAGCTCCAGCACAACCAACACAGGTGAATAATTGGCTACAATGCTTTGCAAAATTACCGTAAAATTAGCTGACGCAAAAAGAGAGAAGCAGTTAAAATCGTCAAGAGAGTTTGGGTCTCACCTTGAGAGGGCTCACCGAAAGGGGGACAAGGTAACAAGCAAAAGGGAATGTCTGTCCATGTAAGGAAGGAACCTAACTTTATTTAAATATTGACAGAAATTTTTTTGTAGCTTAAATCGTTGTTAGCAATATTTGAGCTGCCAATTACATTGGGAAATACGAGAAAATGAAGAACTAGAATTGATGGTTGGCGGCCTTGCATTTGGATGAGCTCAAATTAAAAACTTACATTCCACGTTTTGAAACATAAAATTGATCGTGTTTAACGCCCTTTAAAGTATGCTACACTTCTGAAAAAATTAAATTAGTTTCTTACTTTTGGCATAATACAAAGTTATGTGTTTTTAATATAACTGGTCCGAAAATGTATGGGAAAACACAGAGTGGATAATGTATGACGGTGGCATTTCTCAAGCAGATTATTATAAATATAAATAAGGTTTGCATACTTGCATTGTTTATAATCAAATTAACAGATGTGTTTGTGGGTTTGTTTTTCCGAAACATTTGGGTTGCTCCATGGCAACTATCTTCACGAACAACTATCTTACGCGTCTGCTGCGTCTCGTGTAGAGTTCTGAGAAGAGAAAAGATAATTAAGAAAACATTCGGATTATTTTATCTCAAATAGTTCTTCAGGAAATGCTACAGTTGTACTCTTGAAGGATTGTTTCTAAATGGAGAGGGGAGGTACGATTCACTTGAAAATGACCTGTCTGAAAATATCTAGCTGATATAAAGCTGATATATTCGAACATGTAAAATCCATATATTAAGATCAAATTGATATTTTACAATACCACTTTGACATAATAAATAAAATATTTTTATACCCAAATATAGACTACCTGCAATACACACTGCATTGTACGCTGTGAATTGTTAATTTGACTAGAGATTATCGTGGCCCTACAAGGTAGCAGCACTCAAATATTCCATCATGGTATAACATATAATACGTGAAAGTTTTTGTGATTATAAGAAAAACAAATTTAAATTTTCCCCCAAACATTAGCAAAGCATACCTTCGGGGGCATTTATGTTAACTTGAAAGTTATTCTGTAAGCACACTAAAAAAGAATACTAGTAAGCCGATGTGTGCTCAGAAATACGCGAATAACTTCGTCAAACGGTAACCAAACTAATTTAAACAACATTTGACTAAGGAAGAATTAAATGTATTACTATAAAACATTCTAAAAAAAAAATAGCTTGGAGGAATATTGTTCAACTAGTGGAGGTTAAGGTAGAAATTTCCAATAAAAAAGTTTAAAATACTAGATCTGTATCTCGCATTTGTCAGCCATCGCGTTACATATCTGAACGCATTGATTAATATACTCTAGAATCTTCTCGTCGCTATCGGAACTAACAAGATTATATAAAATCAGATGGTTCATGCGCGAGTTTTTTCAAGTTAAGTGAGCAAAACGAGCGGTTTTTGGGCCTTATCTTCAGATTTTGGGGGTCCCCGTGGAAAACCGAGGATGAGAAATTGCTATAAGCGACATGTTGTACTTACGATAGGTCATTTCCCAGGTTTTTTCCCATTGTAGCACGGCTGTATTTTTGAGGGTTTCAGAAAATCAAAATAACAAGAAGATTATTATTTTAGTTTTCTTTACCTGCTTGTCTCAAACTGATATTGGTCTTACTTTTTTCCTGTTTATGAATTTAGTTAAAAGGCAACTGCACACTAATTTTACCGAACACGTGTCAGAATAAAGCTGCACTACCATCTTTCATTGAAACCGTGCACTTGTGCGGTGAGACTCCATTCCATTCGCATTAAGTGCATGTCTTGAGATAAAAACTGTATAATTTATCCTTGTCTTCAAAAGTTTTACATTTTTAAATTCAAAACTGCGGGTGCGGGTTTTGAAATGAATAACTATGTCCTATGAAATTAATAGAAATAGAAGAATTAGCAATTAGGAAGATTAGCAACTTTATAAGTTCAAGACGTCTTACATGAAGAATGGGGCGATGCTTAAGAGATACGTGTGCTATGAAAATGGTTGCCAGGCATCTGCAATATATCGTGACATGAAGAAGATGATGAAGCTTTTCATATTGAACCGACTGTTTTTTGCGAGATCTGTACACAAAAAAATAAGTCCTGTTTTGTTTCAACCCTGCATGCAGCCAAAAACTTCCATGAAATGTGCCGAAATGGTTAACAGAGAATGTGCTGGCCGATGGTCTCAAAATCGACTTCCGTACAGCTGACATTTTTTGTGCCGAAGTAGATGGAACAGGCTGATTTCTGTCTAGTGGGTACTGAGTCCGTAGTTTTCATGCATTAGTAGTGCCAAAAATGTAAAGGTATCACACGAGCAAAATTGTTAACACACTTAATATTCTTTTATAATAAAACCAACTATATCGACTTGTTGAACTATTCATCATCCATCAGTATGGAAAGCATTAATTGGTTTAGTCTTCCTGAGCTTTCAATGTCATTTAAATTCGAATACGGACATCAACCTATGGGCTTTTGTCAGGACATTACGGCCAGAAAATTTCTGAGTTTTATTTCAAAGCAGTAATTGAAATTTTTCATATGGGCCTTTTGTCCGTGGGCGTTTTGTCATGTCTCCTTCAAAAACATTTGGTTTCTTGGTTAAAAAAAAAACATATGTTTGAATTGGGACTGAACTTACAACGTGAGAACGTTTTTCTAAGGACGATATATCAGTATTATGCAGCAGACTTAAGAACTTGTGTGCCCCAAGTGTACCAAGTTGAGTAGAAATCGCTGGTAAGAATGAGAAAGAAATATTTATTTTTGAACCGAACCCTTTTTAACATATTTTTCTCCGGGGATAGGCAAGGAAATATTTTGTATGCTATGGTTTGTGTTCGGTTCCGACTCCCAAAAAATCCGGAGTCTGCGACTCCGGAGAGGTTCGATTTCGAACCGGTTTACAGGCTTGTAAACATAAATGTTATGACACATAATACAAAAACTATGGTAAAGCTCGAATTTTAAGTCCTGAACTTCTGCGCGAAGAACCCCACGTTTCAAGAGAACGCTTAACACTAAACGTGTTAGGTACTTCGCTGAGGGAGCGCACTGAGAGCTCAGTACCTAAGTTGTTGTATAATGGTATCACATTCACATTATGTTGCCAGTTGTAAAAGAAATGACAAATGTTGATTATCGCAAAGCTCCCCTATTTCTTGTTCGATCTCTATGAAAATGTAAGTGATTTAGATTTTGGGTAAATATATGTGATCAGGAATGCGGTTCGATTCACCGGTTTGTTTAATGACATGGGTTTTGAATGAAACCAAACCGCGAACTCGATAAAGTGGATCACTCATAGTATTTCAGCAACATACATTTCAAATATTAATTTTTTGGAGTTTATCTATTCTTCGAAAAATTATGACGTTCAAATATAAATATATATAATATATAGCGGGAATGTAAAAATGGTCAACCCCTGCTAAATAATATATCGAGACTTCCAAAGAAAGAATGCATGAAATATCTGAAGAGAAATGGGAGCTTAGGAAATTGGATGCGGTAGAACCAACACTTGGAAAAAGTCTACAACGCTAGCACCACTCAATATTTGATGACTTTTCTTAAACCATTAATAAATTTTCAGACATACCTAAATATATATTCTTGAAATTTATGTCAATGGCTTTTATGAAATGTAATTCCATTCTATTGTTAATCAATTTCTGAAGTGCCACAATTAAGTGTTTTTTTTTTGGTGCTGCCTGACTACTGACATTCTACATCTGGTTACAGACCTAACCGACTCAATCTCAAGAGTAACGGAAGTATCCTAGTGGCTGCCTTATCACAACATTTGCTTCAAAGGAACGTCCTCCAAATCTCGGACTAAAACGATCACACCTAAAAGGATATGAATTTGTAACCATGGAAAATAAATGAATCCAATAATTTACACCTGAGATAAAGGAACAGAAATTCGTCCATTACATACAAATATGCCAACTTTTACCCTATATATCATTGCTAGCATTTGTTGCACTCTCAGTACGCTTCACTGGATGGAACCCCCCTCCCAAGTTCTGTCTTGTCAGCTGCTTCAGAAAAAAAGACAACTGTTTCATCAATATTTCAAAACTATTAACGCTTATGATACTTTCAACTAATGAGCTATGACATTAAAAAGGTTTAACCAAAACAAACTACTACAAAATGCTTCGCTCCCGTCAACCCCTCCCCTTTACCCATAATACTCTAATAAAAAAAAGACTTCCAAGAAGCGGTTCTTTTTTAATGACAAAACCTCGACAAAACCTCATCGCCCTCTTTTCAACTCGCAGCTCCAGCTGCTGCAACGAATTTGATAGATCTATTTGTAGTTCCCTCGGCCCCCTGCTCGACTCATAACACTGCCTGTTAAATGCGACAACTTAAAATCCCATTTGATGCACTCTTTTATACTTATAGAGATGCACGACCCGCAGTAGTTGGCCAGAGCCGGAGGTTTCTGTTGCTCCTCTGCTTCAATCTTCATAAACTTGACGAAAATCCCAACGAACCAACGAACGAAAAACGAAAAATTATGTTCCATTAATGGAGCGAATGTTTCCTTTTATGGGATGGCATATAAAATGTAAACTACTTAAGCATCAGACTTGCAACTTGTGTGTGTGTGTGTGTGTGAAGTGGAGGGGTGAGGCAGACGCTAGCTAGATTTTTGAGTACGTCGTCATCGCTGCCGACGTCGACATCGTCTGCTCCTGAGTCTCGCCTTGGGGGCAGAAGCAGGCGCCCTGTCTCATTATGTTGCATGTGACACTGTTAATGATTATGTGAGTGTGCACTCCCTGCTTGTTATTGTGCACTTAGAAAAATATGTTAGACTTTGCTTGCCTTAAAATAGTCAATAATTAGAAACTATTCCCGCCTATCTTGCTTAAGCTGGAGAAAACAGTCAGCGCTTGACTGTGTAAATCACAAAATACTATTAAAGGAGCTTAAAGGAGTCTTCTTTGGTTTGATAATTCTTTTTGAAACCTATTTGCACATTTGTTGTGAAAAATGGCAAACGTGCAAACTTTCCGACTATTCGTTACCAAGAAGCCTGAAATATTAGGTGTAAACGCTTTTCAATTCGAATTCGTTGCACCTAAAACAAATGTATTCTCGTTTCTCAGGGTCCTTATTAAATTAAACGAGCATTAACCTTAATGATAACATATTATTATTATAATGGCAGAAACCGGGAAGTATGCTACGTTGAAATTTCAAACTCATTTTAATGTTCGCAATTTGTCTAATCTTCAAAATTTTCATTAAGAATGGAAGGAAGAAAGAAAGTCGGTCAAGCCCGACTATAAAATACTCTGTAACAACGTAATTATGCGCTCAGCATACATTTTGATGCTGCAGGAGCAGCTGAAAGCAGCGCTGCTATTGCGCTGCAGCAGCGAACAGCCTTTTGATCATAACTCGACAACCTTCCTTTGTCGGCTCGATAAGTTATCCTGATCACTAAATATGTCCAGATTTTTCAGAATTCCGGGGGCGGGAGGGGGCGTAGCCAAAATTGAAAATAAACTTGATCTGCCTGCAGATATAGGAAGCAAATGTCCCATACATATGAAACCTCTATCTCTTACCATCTCGAGATCTGTGCGCACAGACGGACAGAGAGGGCGAATCGCATTAGGACGGATTTAATAGGAGAATTTCTAATTTGCAGGGCGAATTTTTTTTATAAGTGTGTTTAATTGTACATTAATTAGCAAAATTTTCATAAAAGTGTTTCGGTTCAGGTTCGAGTTTGCAAAGAAATTATACATTTTCTTAACATCAATTCGGCCTACAAAAAAAACAAATATAGATTCCGTTTCCAAAGGAATTCGACAGGGTCACCACTGGGACAGAGTGGAAAACCGAACGGCAGACACTCGAAAAATTGAGGCTGTAATCTAGAATATTAAGTGACTTTTACAGTGGGAAGCAAACCGCCGAGGTCGGACACATTCTGTTTTTAAGGTTCCATGAAAGGTGATTTGCAGCGAAGGAACCAAAGGTCGAGCATTGTTATGATTTCTGTAGGAAAGTTAGTTTTTGTAATGGCTATGTTTCTGCTTTCTGGTAACTTTTTAAGAACTAAGTGATTCTTGAGGTACGAATTGAATTTACTTAAGATTGCCAGTAAAAATGTAAGGGAAGATACGGTTTTTTTATACCCTTGCAGAGGGTATATTGAAATTGTCCAGAGGTTTGTAACGCATAGAACGAAGCATTTTTATCCACACATAGTATATATATTCTTGGTCAGCATGACGAGCTGAGTCGATATAGCCATGTCCGTCTGTCCGTCTGCTATCTCCTCCGTATGCTATCTCCTCCGTCAGTTTTAAAGCTATCGCCACAAACTTTGCACGAAGTCTTCTGGTACAAATACGCTGCACATTTGTCGGAACCGGCCGGATCGGATGACTATAACATACAGCTGCCATAAAAACGATCGGTCGAAAAACTAGTTCTAGTGAGAAAAACTTTTTTGGTTTTTATGCAAACGTCTCCAAACTCCGTCTGCCAAATTTGGTCCAAATTGGATATCTATTTAGTGTAGCTGCCATGGAAAAGTAGGGTTAGAAAAATAGTCTTAGTAAAAAAAACTTTAAAATTGGCATACAATTTTTTTATAAGCTCTCACACAATTCTTGAAGATTTTGTCAAAATCGGATGACTATAGGTTATACATAGCTGCCATTTGAATGATCGGTCTAGAAACTAGTTTTAGTGAGAAAAACTTTTTTATTTTCAAAGAAAACTCCTGCAAACTTTGTATTTCTTAGTTTGCAATGCTTTTCCATGATTCCACTAAGTTTGGTCGAAATCAGACATCTATATAGTATAGCTGTCATACAAAAGTAGAGTTAGAAAAGTAGTCTTATTGAGAAAAACTTGTTTGTTTTCAGTGGGTATGTCCTTCAAATCAGGTAAAAAACGTGCTGCAAGGGTATACAAACTGCAGCCGAGCCGAAGTTAACTTTCCTCTATATTTTAACTTAAATTTAAGATTGACAATTCCTCTAAGTTAAGACCTTTGCAGAAGCCACTAATCATATTTCGTTGTCTGTTTGAATGTTGTCATTAAAATAAAGTTATTACCTTTGTAACTATTGACCAATCTTAACGAAACTCGACTTAGATGTTAGTCCTTACATAAGACTAGCGTGTAACAAAAACTGTCCAAATCAGACTAGTTTTACAAGTACCCCATATGATAGATTTTTATAGGAAATGGTACTAAAGCCAACACCCTTCTCTTTCCTGGGTTGCTCATCGACCACCTTATGAGAAAATTATTGCTAGGAATGAAATGGGAGCACCCTAAAACCTGTAAAACAATAACCAGCTTCAATTCTTTTGGATTTTATTTTATTGACCACTACGTTACTAATTTCTGCCGGTAAGTTTTTGTCCTGTCTCTGTGTGCAATAGTAGCTCTGATTTCGTGTGCAAGAATTCTCTAGACTGGTTCTGTCTTGAAGCACCAACTCTGTTAGGAGAACGGATTTTGGGTCTAATTCAGGGCAGGATATGGTTGGGCCAGTAGGTTTAAGATTGATGTTTAAGCGTTTATACCAAATTCCTCCACTAGGACCGAAAGATATGGCATACTTTAAGGTTTATAGCCTTAAAAGCTTTAGCAAAGCGTTGATGACTAATCATTGGGTTAACAAGGAAGAACTTGAACTTAAACTGGAGCTGCATAATATCATCATTTTCAATTTGTAATCATCCTTTTTCTCAATTCAACTTCCACAAAAATATTTCGAAAGTGAAATTGATAAGTGTTGTGGCAAAAGTAAAACGACCGCATTATGCGATTTTAACCGATATGCCTTATGGGCTTTAATGATATAGAATTTCGACAAAACGTAGTTCAGGATCATTCATTAAACAATTTAAGATAGATTGGTATCTTAAAACTGGAGCTGCCGAATATATCAAAAATCTAAAAATCTATATCGGTATCAAAAAGTATCATTTCAATATAAATATTTTAGGGTAAAATTATACATAACATAAATTTTTTCAATAAATACACTTTTCTTAAGAATATTTGAAGTACTTTAGATGTCACTTGCCACGTTTGACCAACTATGTTCTAACTGAGTTCTAAATCTAGGATTAAAGCTGCCAAATCACCACAAAATACTCTGAAATTCTAGAGAAGGTTCAATCCGGGGGCTCAAACTCAGTAAAAAGTCTAAGTTCTTAGATCGGTTGCTCTACTTATCAAACCTAGGGTTTTGGTTCGAAGCTTGGAGACATTTTTTAATAAAAAACTAAGACATATACAGGGTTGCCCATATTCGACGGACCCATGTTTTTTTTAAAAAAATCAAAGAAAAAAATAAAAATTTGGCGGTTGGCAATCTTAATCATTTAATTTGTTCCAAGTAGATTTGTTTACATCAATTTTTGAATATGATATCTCTCAAATGGCCGCCTCTGGCGTTGATGGCGTATTGTGCCCTTTTTGCAGCATTTTCCATCGTTTTCGCCAACATTTCGGCCGGAATAGCGGCTATTTCTTCACGAATGTTGTCCTTGAGCTCTTCTACGGTCCTTGGCTTGTTAACGTAAACCTTTGACTTCAAATATCCCCACAAGAAGAAGTCAGGCGGCGTCAAATCGGGCGAACGCGGTGGCCAGTCCAAATCACCACTTTTCGACATCAAACGGCCCGGAAACAATTTCTTCAGAAAATCGATTGTTATGCGACTTGTGTGCGGTGGAGCGCCGTCTTGTTGAAACCAGAACTGCCTCATACGCTTTCGTCGAATAATTGGCATCACAAAATTGGTCATCATGTCGCGATAACGCTCCTGGTTGATGGTAACAGCATGGCCATTTTCATTTTGGAAGAAAAACGGCCCAATGACCGTTTTCGCACTAACGCCGCACCAAACTGTGACTTTTTCGTCATGAAGAGGCACTTCTTGAATCTCCTGAGGATTTTCAGTGGCGTAAATACGGCAATTTTGCTTATTTACGGTCCCATTCAATGTGAAATGGGCTTCATCGGACATGATAATGTGTTTTCACAATTGACTTGTTCTGTTGAATGTAAATTTCAACTATTTCAGAGCGCTCGCGTGGCGTGTATTGTTCCATGGTAAAAATCTGCTTGGACTGACGCTTCAAACGCGGTATGTCATTAAGCGATCTGACATTTCTGTCAAAAGTTATAGCGTTGCCAGATGGGTCCGTCGAATATGGACAACCCTGTATTTTATGAGAAGGGAGCGTCCAGCTAAAGAAGCTATTAAAAACATAATATAAAATTATACAATTAAAATTAAAAACTTCCTACCATTTCCTGAACTTTTATATAGAAGCTAGCCCAACCTCAAATAAGTGGATTTTTTTGCCAGAACTTGACTTTTGCATTCATTCTATTCATATAAAAAGTATAAAGTCGTGTTGAGAAGGGTTTTAAAATGACACTCCGATTCAGCACTGCTATATATATATTTTTGTCCGATCAATAAATTTTGTTTGTTTTATAAGTTCCCTTTTTTCAAGCAAAGGACATCCGTTCGGAATGTTAACAATTTAAAGGAACCGGTTCTGGGTCCTGTTTGATGGACCGAAAACCAGATACGGTTCTCAGGCCTGTATCTTAAATAATTTCTTGCAAAAACACCTCAAACTTTTTATGAATTTATACTAACAAAAAACCTTTTTGAGTTCAAATTTTGAGTGAAATTTTGGAAAATTTCCAGGATTTGAAGCACTTTAATAGTCGTCATTTGAATGCATACATGGCACACAAAATCATCTTCTTCTTTTCTTTTAAAATTAAGAAAATTTCAATACTAGACATTCAATATGTCGCCTCGGAAAAATATTCTTTAACGTTATATCATATTTTTGAACAAAAATATCGATATTACATCCGACATCCCTAATGGAAACGTTCGTCTCTAATGTTAAACTATTTAAAAATAATGAAGTTGTAAAACACCTCCGAATTGTTTAAGGCTAGCAAAAACGAAAATTAGAATCAGGAAAGATCCGACCAGTTCTATAGGCATTTATCATTCGATAGACGTGTATGAGAAAATTGATAGTTTCGTACATAATCGGTTCATATCTCTTGTGACTCATTGTTTAAATCTGATGGCAACTCATTACAACAAAACTGGCACTAAGCTGAACATTATATCCACACTCCACAATTTTGAGCTGTCGATTTGTATAGCTTCTGGCACTATGTTGTATTTATTATTGAAGAGAAAAATCCAAATCGAATTTTCTTATATTGAATAGTTGTTATTTCACACATATCAACCAATAAGCGGCAGTGGAACATCTATATCATGCAAGTAATTCCGATGAATTTTTACGTGGAATTCGGAACAAGAATAAGAACAAGATTCTGAATTGTTCCGGAATACCTTGTGAAAAGTTAATGGAGTTGGGAACAAGGCTGTATGACTTTTTCAAATCTCGGTAAGAATATCCTAAAATTTATTCCTTCACAATCTTAATATATATCGACTTATTATTTTTGTGTATATTATAAATCACTTCGGGGAAATAATCCGGATCCGAAACAGTTGGTTCGGTTCTAGACCGGCCTGCAGTGCTTTACATCCAACTATTTCTTCAAGTGTATCAATTCTCCGCACTCAGTTGTTCATTCATTTCCTGAGTCACAGCCTGACTTCCCTTTTCTGTTCCAACTGAAAACTCCACCGCGTGACGTGAAAATCTTGGAACAAATGTTTTGGTTCCCACTTGATGAAAATCCCTAAATGCCTTCTGGCGAACAAACGATAGACCAGTGGGTTGTGCTGGCGTTGAAACTTTCATTATAAATACATAAAAATCAACAAGAAATGGAAGACATATTTTTATTTCGCCCTGCGGCGACATGAATGAATACAGCGTTTGTTGTGTGACATTTGTTTGTCTGTGTCTGCCTAAACTTGATTTTGTTTAACAACAAATTCGTAAAAGTAACAAACTAAACTAATTGCCAGTTTGTCGTTTTGTTATTTCGTTGTCGTGTGCGGGGGGGTGGCAAGTCTTAAAATTCCAGTAGACCACAACAAAACAGTTTTCGAAAATGCTGTGGGAAAAGTTCACAGTTGTTTGGTCCCACATCTTGATGGGGTTTTAATTGTTTGTAGCCGCCAATTTAAGGGCTTTTGCCTTCTGATTGGCTGGGGCATGGAATTAGTTGGCTTTCAACTAGGCAGCGACTAACAGGTAATTGTTCAAATAGAGTGGGTGTAACGGCCTGAATAGTTAATGCGGGAACGGTCTGGACTTAATTGGTAGTAATATGACTTGTCTACAGCTGTCAATTAAAAGTGGGCAAGAGAGCCGGGATGTGTGATTAGAGGAGTGATTGGAAAACTAAGGCAAACTCAACAAAATCCGTTCGTTGCGCTGGGCTGGCAAGCTCTTTCAGACTTTTAATTCCCGGGCAAATAATTGCTTAGCAAATTTTGTCTCACCTGTTCCCTGCTCTTGCTCGCTGTCACACAAAAACTTGTCCGGGACATAAATCAAAACTCAGCTAATTACGCAACAAAGAGTCAACTCCTCGCCAGCTGAATGCTAATTAAAAAGATGCCGGACCGCCCCACGGCCCTGCACCTCCCCCAGAAAAGGACCTTTTGACTGCCCAAAGCTCGGGCAAAGTCAGCTAAATTTTTGGCCATTAACCATAATCCGAAATCCATAGAAATCCTGCAGCTAAAATCTGTGGGCAATGAAACGCAATCGAATTGCAAATTTATGTAACACGAAACAGAACTCCAGCACCTCGTAGACGTAATTAATTCGATTATATTTCATTGATTTCGGCTCGGGCCATAGAAAATAAAATTTAATTGAAATGCCGAACGTAAATCAAGTTGGTCAACTGGGAGGGAGGACTGAGGGCGGCGACAGCTCCGGCTATAATGGTAAACAAAAAATCAACGTGACAGGAAAGAAAATTAGCAAAAGTTTCTCTCGCAGCCTGGTGTGTCCTTGTGCCACCAAAAAAAGAAGAAGAAGAAAACACCAACAGGAAGCCTTAAGCTGCTTTCACTGGGGAAGCTGTTGCCATCCCCCCAGGGGCGCGAATTTAGTCGCTTTGGTCTGCTGTCAAAGAGATGGCCAAACAAGAGTTTCATTTCCTATGGACATTGATTAATCATGTTTTTATATATATATATACAGGATTTTATGTAATTTTTTTTGGCAATACGCACGACTGGATGTTGTTGTTATTACTTATTATTATTATTGGTGGGCCTCATTTTTAATGACGACAAGAAAGTAAAAACCCAAAACTTTATGAGCTGAATTCGCAGCCAAAAAGGAAATCTCAGCCTTAATGAAGAAACTGTGGCTTGTAAAATACATTATCCCAAAGAAGCAGCTCAGAAAAGGGGAGAAATATTAACTGTGACTGAGAAAAAAATCAGTCTAAAATTAAGATTTTAGTCTCGAAACCCAGACGAAACGGTGTCAGAAGTCAACAGAGATGCGAAGGCCTCAACCCAAATGTTTGATTTTTAAATTTAATCTAAACCCAACAATCTTGTATTACGATCGCTTTTATATTTGACTTTAAGGTAAAACAATTGTCGAATTGCTTGCAGTGTAAAGAAGGAAGCACCTCCGGCCACTTAAAGTATATATTCATGATCAACATGACCAGCTGAGTGGATCTAGACATTGCCCATCAGCTATCGTTCCGTCCACGAAGGAACTGGTCATATCGGATAACAATTGCATATAGCTGTCATGGGAACTATCGGTAGAAATCTAGTTTTGGTAAGAAAAACCGTTTGGTTTTAACTAAAAATTTCCAAACTTCTTTATTTTATTGGCCTTTACATAATTCTAACAAAATATCCCTTAATTGCGTCATTGTGGCATAGACGTATATAAATGTCATGTGAACTGTCAGACGATAAACTAGAACTAGTGAGAAAAGCTTTTTGGTTTTTATTATAGCGTCTTTCTTTTCTTTTCAACTATTCATAAAATTTTGGTGAGTTTGATTAAAATCAGATAAGAGACTGGATAGCCAAATGGCCACAGAGGAGGCGCCACCTCTTGGTTAGGTCGGGAATTCGTTTTGTCTCCAAGAGTTTTATATATAGCAGGTACCTTCTCGATACCTTGTAGCTTCTCGACTTATTAAATAATCAAAATGATTTATCGATCCTCCAAATGTCAGCCGATCGTTAGCGCAGGAGCAACACTTGGCATACACTTCCGTTGGTACAGCGCATGATGCAACAAGAGAGGTGAGGTGGCATCAGTGTGCCTTCTCTGCAAAGTACCTTCACGTTCAGTGCTACGCGTACTTTTGAAGCGTAAGCTTGTGGCAAAAGTACGCATCAGTCTCATAGCGCCCCACCTTGTATTGTTGCTCCTTTCTTACTTTTTTTTGTACCATTCACTGATTATTGTTCTTTCTGAAAAATGCACAAGAACTATTATTTTTAATTTGTACCTTCCCGTCTGGGATTCAAGTTCGCGACCTCGTGGGACTAAATAAGAATACAAACCCCCATGGAAAAATCGTATAGTAAAACACCTAAAACAATCATATTGGATTTTACTCCACCCCTTTTGTATTACATTTAAACGAGAAAGCTAAGCGAACTTCGTCTGCGCCGAAGTTTTTATACCCTTGCAAATGCTCGCCTAAAATCTTTAAAAAAATAATATTTTTCCCACAACGACCCATTTTTCGACCGGTCGTTCCTATGGGAGCTTATGATATAGTTATCCAATTTGGACAAAAATTTGTTGAATTAGGGGAAACAAAAATATAAAACAAACAAATACAAAATTTCAGGATGCTACCACTTAAGACAAAAATGATTTCTAACTAAGACTGTTTTTCAAACCCATCTTTTGTATGGCAGCTATACCATATGGCAGCTATACCATATAGTTGTCCGATTATCATCAAACTTGGCAGAAATATAAAACAGCATAGGAAACCTATAAATACAAAGTTTGGAGACGTTTTCATTGAAAAGAAAAAAAGGTTTTCTCACAAAAACTAGTTTTCCGTCCTATTGTTCCTATTAGATAACCGATCCGTTCGGTTCCAACATGCTAGAAGACGCTGTGCAAAATTTCAGAACTGAGAGACTTGTTTTGCGTAGAAGCAGACAGACCGACGGACAAAGCAACGGACTCAGCTCGTCAACCTGATCAAGAATATATGTGGCTTATTGGTTCCAAAATTAATATTTCTATGCGTTGCAAGATTCTGGGCAAAATTATTCATTATATATATATATAAATTGACTAACAACATATTTACAAGGCCAATTTTATTTACCCCTTTTATATTCCCAATGCAGGGAACTCCAACTATATTTTTAAAACGGTGCGTTACTAAGAATATAAAACGAATTTTCCCCATCTATTTTCTAGCTTCTTTATTTCAGGGTAAATTTGTAAATGGTTTTTCTAAGTTTAAGAAATATAAATCGTAAATTAAGCGCGTCTTCGTAAATTCATTGTAGACGCCCAATATGAAGACTGCACGGAGTGTATTTCTTTTCCTAATTCAAGGGTAAACCTGAAAGTATCTAGAAAAATTACAACAAATTTAAGAACAGAATCACCGAGTTTCTTAAATTAATAAATTATTTTCTAAAGAAGTCTATTTTCGAGTTTTCATTTCGAAGATTTAGAAAAAACTGTATAAAAACCAGGGTTCGGAATTGCTCACGAGCGAGCCGCGCGCTCTGTCTCATTTCGGCTCTCGCTCAGAGCTGAGAGCCGCTTTTCGAGAGCAGTGAGCCACAGCTCGGGAGCCGTGAGCCATCAACCGGCTCTCGGCTCGTGAGTCACAGCACTCGGCTCTGAGCTGTGAGCCACAGCTCTCAGCTCATGAGCCAACAACCAGCTCTCGGCTCGTGAGCCACAGCTATCGGCTCTGAGCTGTGAGCCATAGCTCTCGGCTCGTGAGCCATAGCTCTCGGCTCATGAGCCATACCTCTCAACTCATGAGCCATACGCAAGTCCAGAAATCGACATAATTTCTGAAGAAGAAAAATTGAAGACCACAACTTTCCTCTGCATAATTCGGTAATTGCAGGAATGACGAAAAGATTCAAAGCAGTAAAATATTTGAATCAAGTGTTTTCTTTTTTATGGAAATTCACCACGTTGGATGAAGATACTCTCCAGACGTCTGCCGGAGAATTTACGAAGAAGTACGAAGCTGATGTTTCCGAAGAGTTGAAAGATGAAATCGTCCTCCTCAAACATATATATGTAGATAATTTTGAAAAGAACCTTTCTCCATTTGGATTGCTCAACGCACTGTACTCAAGAAACCTTCAGAATCTTTTTCCAAATGACTGCGTTTCTTTAAGAATTTTTTGTACTCTCCCTGTCAGTGTCGCTAGTGGAGAACGCTCTTTCGGTGATTTATCGCGAGTCAAAAACTTCCACAGATCTTGTTCTAAACAAAAGCGTCTAATTGGTCTGGCGATGTTAAGTTTGGAGTCCGAGTTAGCAAGGCAGTTGGATTTCAGCGTAATAATCGAATCCTTTGCCTTTGCGAAAGCGCGAAAAGCGAATTTCATTGGAGAACAATTAACCGCGATATAGACGAAAACTTGAAAATTAATCCTTTTCCATGCCTTTGTATTGAAACAGAATACCTATTGCTCATCTGTATATAAACATTGTATATGTACCTAACCATTAACAAAACTCAACATGATTTTAGTTATGTTGAAAAATATTTCTTATTAAATGGGGGCCCGCGAATTTTTTTCCCCCCGGGCCCGTAATTCCTCTCTACGGGCCTGATGGTAAGAGATTGAGGTTCGACATGTATGGGACACATGCTTCTTATGTCTGCAAGCAGATCAAGTTTATTTTCAATGTTGGCCATGCCCCCTCCCGACCCCGCTATTCAGAAAAGACCTAATATCTCCAACAGTTTTGAAGATAGATGGTTAGTTCCATCTAAACATATTTACTAATCAGGATAACTTATCGATCCGCCCAAGGAATAGTGAAGATCGGGAGAGCGGTTGTCGAGTTATGATCAAAAGACTGTTCGCTGCTGCAGCGCAGTAGCAGCGCTGCTTTCAGCTGCTACTGAATCATCAAAATTTATGCTATCGTATAATTTCGTTGTTACAGAGTATGCTATAGTCAGGCCAGACCGACTTTTTTTCTTCTCATCCGGTTAACTTCATTAGATATTGGCAACCATTTACTAGCTTTGAGGTAACTAGCCATAAAAATGCTGTAAAACACATTGCTGTTCGACGTTACGCTGAAGGTCCCCTTTCTCTTGTGCGAAAATTAGAAGCACACAGAGAGATTGAGAGGAGCGCTCGGCTCGACCCTTTGGCTTTGGGCTGTGTAAGGCCAAGTTTTTATTTGTTTTTTTGTTAATTTTTAAAATTGTTCTCCCTATGCTATTTCTTCATGGTTTCCTTTCTCTCCATTTAAGTAGGTCGAAGCATAAATCATGCAAAGTAGTTATTGTCGTCAGAGATAAAGCACGAATTGGCTTTGCCTCATGCTAAATTAAAGCCCGTTTAAGCCTTGCGGTGATTGTTGGCTATTAATTATGAGCGTGGGCAAATTAAAAGATGCGACTCAACCGCAAACTCACAGAGATTCAGTCTGATTTCATTATAATCAATGAGTGCATTAGTCCCGGAGCCCACAGATCCAAACTTTGCCGTGAGAGTGTGGGTGTGGGTGTGTGAGTGAGTGAGTGTGCGTCTGCAAATGGCTAATTAATAGGCAAAATTCCAAGAGCAAATTGTCCTAATAATTAGGCATGCACAAGTGCGCCAAATGTCCTCACTTGCCCCCTCCCTTCCCATCTGTATGGATATCCCTTGGTTTGTGACCATCATCCACCTTCATTTGCATTAATTGCCGTTAAGTCGCTGTGCCCTGCCTTGGCTGACTGACTGACTGGCTGGCAGGCTGGCGGCAATTCGGTTGTGGGCTTTGCAGGAATCTATATCCTTGCACTTGCATTTAGTGCAAATTTGTCGCTTTGCCTTCTGTCATCGTCAATTAACAACATTGTGGACGAGCTTTTAGGTGAGGCGCAGCTTAAGCTGGGGATAGTATTAATGGGCCTTTGGGCGTTATTGGAAATATTAACAGACATGTTTTTGAGAGGAACGGGGCCCCAGAATGTCAAATGAAAATGTGTATAATAGTTCAGGACATAGAGGAGGTGAATTTAGCTTGTAATTGATATTAAAGTGCAGGGGTTATGGGTGCAAAGGTGAGTGTAGTTCAGAAATTTTGTAGTAATGGGGTGAACGGCAGAGCAATGGGAAATGTGAGAAACAGGCAGGGACACACCAAAAATATGTTGAAACTGTAATTATTCCTGTAGAAGTGCAGTTACATTTAGTCGCTGTTTAGAGAGAGAAAGAGAAGCAGACGCAGTTAATAATTGCTCAATTATCAAATCGGCCGATTACACATAGATGTATTTTGGAGACTTGTTTTCCTACAGGCTCTACTAGTCAAAGATATTGAACAAGCCCATTTCACTCCGGGCACCTGTATCGGATGGAACTGGGACTTAAGTTTGACCCTTGAAAAAGGGATACATATATTAGCAACAATTACAGCCCAGGCTGTTAATAAGACTGTCATCATGTTTCGCCTATGAAATTGAAGAGAAATTCATATTTTAGACAACAAACTTGTAGGCCTACTGTAAGCCTCGAACTGTGTAAAGGCAGCCTTTCTGTTCTCCAAAATTAAAGAATCAAGCTACGAACCTAAGGATTAAAAGAAGAAGTTATGAATAAATAATAATAACACGAAATTAGCGATTCTCCTTGATTAAACCTCGTATATGAAATAGGTTTCCAGCTTTGAACTATGAAAAAATTAGACAACAAAAATTTCAAAAATTTATTTAATGGAACACTTGTTAAAAAAACATCAGTAATTTTCTTATTTATTCCTATTTGTTCTAGAAGTCGATATGAGGTCGCAGAAATCTCTAAAGTTTTCCGTATAAGCGCTTTTGCTTCCCTTAATATGTGAAGTTAGATAAAATGCTGGGTTACTAGATCAGATGACGAAACTAAAGCGGTTTCAAACCGACTTACAGTGGCTCGTTTTCCAAAAACTCGTGGCAAATATCAAATTTCAAGTTGTTGATTTGGCAAACTATTGATGCACTTTATTTGAGAATTGATCGATCTGTTTAATAACGTAAAAGAAAGAATTTTAAAATTTTAACTGATCGAATTTACGAGGTTGAGGTTGTTTTTTAAATTCTAGAATGCCTACCATTAAAACACATATTAAGAAGTTATTTTTAATTGCCAATTTGCTTACTCCGCCAAGTTGGAAAATTCATTATGGATATAAATGCATTTAATGATATATTTCTATTTTTATCGAACCAATTGTCAATATTTTCAAATAGGTTGCCCCATTTCAGGTGAATATATTGTTTTTAAGTCCGGAATGGCTCTCACCTGTCTTCTGATTCGATGAACCTAATAACATGTTGAACAGATCTTCGTTTTGTCATCTTCGAGAATACTCGCATGTGATCGAGTACCTATATCTCTTATATTCCTTGTTCTTCGATTTTTGCTCATCTTCCTATAATTCCCCAATAGGAAAAAATTGATATTAGATTATACCTCGTCCATGATCGTTATGAACAGTAGGTGTTAGCCATTTGCTTGGATATCGTTCCTTTATAAGAATTTAAAATTTTTTTTTTGCGAAAATTATTAAAAAATTTTTTTTTTTTAATATATTTAAGCCATTTACATTTTTTTTTTATACCCTGTTCCCATTGAAAATGGGAAAAGGGGGATCATGAAGTTGTGCGAATGTATGTAACAGGGAGAAGGAAAATTTTCCGACCCCATAAAGTATATATATTCTTGATCAGCATGAACAGCCGAGTCGATATAGCCATGTCCGTCTGTCCGTCTGTCCGTCTGTCCGTCTGTCCGTCTGTCCGACTGTCCGTCTGTCCGTCTGTCCGTCTGTCCGTCTGTCCGTCTGTCCGTCCGTCCGTCCGTCCGTCTGTCTGTCTGTATGAACGCGTCGATCTCAGAGACTATAAGAGATAGAGCCACAAATTTTTGCACGAAGGTAGATTTATGCTGTACGCAGATCAAGTTTGTTTCAGATTTGAATAATTCCACCCCGTCCCCCTTTTATCCTCAAAAAACCTAGACCTCCTCTATAAATCCAAGACCTAAAAAGCCGTCAGATCCACAATTTTCAAGTTAGAGCCTCGTGGTTTAGTATACATCAAGCTAGGCTCAATATCTATCTATTCTGAAAAGTACAATCAAATCGGACCAAAAACACCGGAGTTATAAGCGAAACAGTTGAGCTGATAAAAGCAGCAGTTGTCGATCAGGACTAGAAAAGTATTGCCTACATTTAGGATGACATCTTCAAAAATTCAAAAACAAATAAATGAACAGGGTATTTTGTGGTCGGGAAACTCGACTGCAGCGCCCTTACTTGTTTAATTTTCAACTTTGGTTTGGCCTCTTTGAATTTTTCATCAAAAAATCTTCGAGTCTTGCAGATGATTATGAAAAAAAAATACATGTGAACAACTTAAATAGATTAGGAGTTATGATTTATGCAACGTGTTTTGACAAAACGAGCCACTGCCACTGACTGTTCAAAGCGAATTATATTTTATTTAAGCAATTCTCCTTCCCCGTACCTTCGAGGCGAATCTATTTTTTTTACTTCACATGTAAAATCCTTCAATAGGGATCATGGATCATTTATACGACATTCTCTAGAAAAATCTGAACTATTTTGTGATACTTGTTGTTACCAATGAAAGCACTTGAATCATCGATATCAAACTACTTTATGTCAGCGGGCGCTATTACATGCACCCAAAATGCTATGCAATTTTTGTGATAAGACATTCAATTGAAAACTAATGGAACTTATAAACGAAAGATAAAGAATCCTACCGATTTCTTATAGGAAAACTTCAACTTCTACATCAGAAGCCTAGAAAAAAGGGTTATATAAAATCAAGCTCAAAAGAAAAAATGGATTTTATCTCAACTTTCGGATTGAAATTTCAAGCATGAGTCGTACTAGATCCGAGATATCCGAGTTCAAGCCAATATTATTCGTACTTGGAATGGTAAAATCGGGGATGGACTGACTACTGACAACGCTTGGGATTAATTTAATCCCGGATATCTCAAATTCTTTTTTTCTCTGTACAAACGATCAAGCAAAAGTTACCCTTAACAAGGGCTGCAAGCCGGTTTTGAACCGAATGGGTTCGAACTTGGAATGCCGAATTTTATTTTACTGTGAACCGAACCTCTTTAGAACCAAAAGCTGAACCCGAACCTGTTCCGAACCAAAAATATAGGTTCGGTTCAACAAAAATGGTGAACACAAAATTTTACCTTCTGTTTAGCGATGGGCATTGAAGTGAATTTAAAAACACCTAGAATAGCATTCGGAGCTACTTACAATATCCCCATCTCTAGTAGCCTGTGTTTTTTAAGATAATTGACCTTAAAGCTTTTCTATGATTCACATGGGAATCATTTTTTTTGCGAAAACTACGAAATGATATTGCTTGAAAGCTAATTATATTTTGAATATTAAATACATTAATGTGTTCCACAAACCGCTTTCGACCCAAAAAGAACCCGAATTCTAGGCCGAAAAAGATTATTGGAACACCTTTGATGAAATTAACTTTTATATTAATATTGTGTCCAGCATGGACTGAACCAAGGTTCGAACCAAAAACCCACTTCCAAAAACCTCGAACCTAAAATTTTTGAACCCTAACCATTGGTAAATTTTGGTTCGAACCAGCGTTATGGAGATCCAAAAAATGTGTGGGTTTGCAGCCCTCATCTTAACTCTATTCCATCAACAAGGTCATTGTACCTTTTACCGCCAAATGCGTCATTACTAGGTGAACCTACTGACATTCCAGGGTACTCGATCACACTTTCCACTGCTTTGCCATCTGGTTAACCACCTCTTAAATGTAAACCAATTGTCAGTCATTGTACCATTATGTTGTTATACCCTTGCAGAGGGTATATTGAAATTGTCCAGATGTTTGTAACGCATAGAAGGAAGCATTTCCGAACACATAAAGTATATATATTCTTGATCAGCATGACGAGCTGAGTCGATATAGCCATGTCCGTCTGTCCGTCTGACCGTCTGTTTCTATGCTATCTCTTCCGTCAGTTTTAAAGCTATCGCCACCAAACTTTGCACGAAGTCTTCTGGTCCAAATACGCTGCACATTTGTCGGAACCGGCCGAATCGGATGACTATAACATATAGCTGTCATAGGAACGATCGGTCGAAAAACTAGTTCTAGTGAGAAAATTATTTTTTAATGCAAACGTCTCCAAACTCCTGATTTACTAGTTTTTAATGCTTCTCCATAATTCTGGCAAATTTGGTCGATATCGGACATCTATATGGTATAGCTGTCATACAAAAGTAGAGCCAGAAAAGTAATCTTATTGGGAAAAACTGGTTTGTTATCAGTGGACTTGTCCTTTAAATTAGTTTAAAAACGTGCTGCAAGGGTATACAAACTTCGGCCGAGCCGAAGTTAACTTTCCACTATTTTTTTAAACAAAAATTGTCACTGATTGCATATGAACAATTTAATTTTTAGCTTACTAAAGGACTAAAGGACTTGCATTAAGCATTTTCAACACTTGCAATTAACTTTAATGATGTAATTAAAAATAAGTCCAAAGCTGTGGACTCTCTGAAATGTAATTCATGACGATAAACATGCAACTGTATGGATGATGGTTCTGTCCCGATGAATATGGAAAAATCTTATTAGCAGTTGAAGCAATTAAAACTCTACAATTAATACGCAAATATTGGGACAGTTTTTAATCATGACCAGGGCCAACGCAAAGGCCAACCTGCGGACCAAACGATAATGGAATAATTTTAATGCAATAATAATGCCTGCTGAGGGGGGCGTGGTCCATTTGGCTGAACTAAAGTCGCCACACTATCAATTTGTGCCATAGCTTAATTGATAATCTTTGACTATTATTTAAATGCGAGCACGTCGAGGCTTTGATTCGATTCAATTTGTTGCGCTAACGATTCCAATTTGGTTATATGCGCTGTTTGTGGCGAGGTAGGCGGTGGGGGAAGCGAGATGGGGGTCAAATGGACATGCGTGTGATTGGCAACATGTGAAGAGCGGGGAGTTTGCGTGTTTGTTTATATGATGTGAATTTAATTTGTGTATGTGAAATGGAACTACGAGTAGAAATTTCTGTAGGGAATTGCCACTATTCCACTGGTTTAATTTGTGGGCATGGTGGGTGGAGGCTGTTACTTATAGGCATTTATATGGTTCTAGTTTTCCTTGCGAAACATTCGTCAGTGGTAGACTATTTGTATTTAAGCTAAAACTTTCGTACAGTTCAATTGAACTCTTTTTAAAAACAAAATCGAAACTCTCTACTGACTTTATTCCTGCCTTTTCTTTTTGTCAATGTTCTGGTCAAATGAGCCGTTAATGCGAATTCCCTCTCACACACCCACACACCCTCGCAAGAGCACCCCTTTTGTTTATGGACAAAAACGTGTGCGCTTGTGTGTGGATCTGTGTGCTCGTTAAACATCATTCAGTCCGAGTCTCTACAAGGATGGATACAAAAATTGGCATAAAATGTGCTTTTTGTGCTCAAGCAAATGATAAAAAAAAAAAATTGAAAGAAAGGAACTGACAACACGTTTGCCATGTGCTGACACTGTCGTCGTTCGTCCATCCTGATCCTTGGCTTCATCAACAACATCCAGCAAACAGACGCATGCCAATCGACTGAGCTTTCATCCGTTTTTCGTTTGCCATTGACAGAAAAAAAGGCGAAAAAATAAACTGGGCCCTTGTTGGCCAATAATTTCTCAGCTCTTTTCGGCCAAGGACAGGCCCAGGGATTGACGGCGCACAAATGCTACTAATTGATATTATATGAATGATATGTTAAATACAAACGGCCAGCACAGATGGAAACGGCGATGACAGTAAATGAACAAATGGATAATATTTAAATGTGAACATGGATTATATTTAAACTCTTTTTGTGGACAGTGGATTTTTATTAAAAGGAAATGAAGGAAGAGGTTGAAGAAATTGAGAACGTGTGCGCATGTTGTGATAAATATTAAATAGTGTTTTATTGGAATCACTTAAACCCAAGATGTTATTAAGGAACTTTATTCTTTCACCTTTAAATATGGAGCAGCTGTGCCGTGATTTGGCATTCATAGGCTACAATTAAGTGAAAATCACAGCGTAAGCTAATGTCGGACCTACTGCCCTACTTCAATCGTTACTAAAGACAGGTAATGTTGAATTAACAGAGCATTTACATTAATGTTAACATTATAAAACAATGCAGTAAATATTGTTCCTGCATTAGCAGAAAGGATTAAAATTAGTGTAATCAGCAAAGTAATCTGAAAAAAGCCCTAGTGACTTGATTTCAGATCAAAGTAGACATCGAATATGTGAGAGCAGAAAGAGACACGCAGAGTTTCTCAAATCCAAAGGAGACAGCTATAGTGCAACTCGAATATGACAAAAACAATGTTCATGTCTCTGCCGCAGCAAGCGAGACAGCGAATACTCTTCCGATTTTATGTTTTTGCTTTCATTGCTGAATGGAGTTCCCAACTGCTTTAAGCGGTGAACGCATGAAGAGACATTCAAACGGCAACAGTCATTAACGAAAAGCCTACTGAAGGTTGAATCGGGAGATTCATGAAACAGTACTGTATAGCGCTTTTCGGGACCTCGCGTCAAATTGCATCCCCATTTATTGCAGCTATTCTTCTTCACTTGACACAGTGTAAATTGACGCAATCATAGGTGCCTCTGAGCTCACAGCTTCCGCTTTATTAGCTGTGAAGCTTGAAACTGTTGTAAAGAAAATGGCAATGTTCAGTAGAAGAAAAAAACTAAACATCGGAAAGTTTCTGCTGAACACAGTACTACTTTTTTGGCCAATGATTTTAAGGTGACGCACCGTTTCATGATGGAAGTTAATCTAAAGTTTGCTAGTTCTTCAGATTTTCCAAAGTTCAAATAAATATTAGAGCAATCCATCCGACATTAATCAATTTTAGCATTAATATGAAGATGCAATTAGTATTGCCAATTACAGAGCTTGTAGAATGATCCCTGGGCTGATGAGTTGTGGCTTGGTTTTGTTCGGTACAGTGTCTTCAGAAACTGACTAAATGTTCCTAAGTCTCTGGAGAGCTGTGACGTGGTACACATTTGGATTTCTAAGAACCTAAGCAAAAGTTACCTGTTTGAAATGAAATTGAAATCTAAAATATTAAACGCGGCTTTTAAAAGAACTGGAGCTAAGAGCAGTTACTTGCAATAGCATTCTGACGATATTTCTTTGGTTTACTTCTCCTTTGCTGACTTTAGCTTCAAAAGCTTTGCCAGACCAAGTAGCACTGCTGAGTTAAGCAATGTATTTACTGTTGTGCAAGTGAACATCAGGTCTTATGCAATGCGAATTTGTATGCAATTTTCGAACAATTCCTTACATTATTCATTTTTGCCTGTCTACAGTGGAGTCTCCCTGATTATAACTATTTCATCAAATCAATGCATTCTTCCATTATGCATAAGACAACATTACAAAATAACCAAAAAGGCCACTCAAGTTCCATCTAATTATGCATGCCACCAGCGTACCAGCTCCAAAGTCTCCACTCCACGCCCCTCCCCCCTGTTGGGCGGGTTGTTAGTTTTTTGGCTTAACCTTTTGCCAATTTTAAATTGGCTTCGCTCTGCTTTGGCCTAGGCAAGTTCAAATATGCACAAACATTTGTTCAAAGGCTAAAGATTTATCTCGCCTGTTGTACGTTAGACACCCTGTGGTTCCTTTTTGGAGGATTTCCCCCGTCTCCTGCGCGCAGTCTGTGTCTGCTCGTTGGGTTCCGTGCGCCCGGTTAGTTTGGTAGCTGGGAGAGACTCTTTGGGTATTCATATGAGCGCGCGCCCGATACAAATCTGTGAATTTCAAGTGCAAAACTTGAATATGCAATTGAATTTTTTCACGTTTTTCTCTGGGCTGCTGCCGTTTGGAAAATTGCTTGATAGTAAGCGATGGAGGTAAAATGCCAAAAGGCATGCCGTCTGTGAAATGAAGGAATTGTACAGTGAAAGAGCCAATAGATGAATCGCAGTCGAAGGAGATTTTGAATGAATATTTAACTAACTTTACGAAGAATCATATTTCCAAAATGGTTTCAAACTAAAGTTGCTATTTTTAACAAAAAAAACCCATCAATAGGAAGTACAACAGTTGAGCCAAAAGAGCCACGTTTGCAATGTGGACCCCCGATTTTACATTTGTGTGCTGTCTGTGTGCAAAGTTTGTTAGGCTGACTTGGCATACGCACCGCAGACTCGTGTTATTTCGAAGGTTCACACTAAACTTTCAATTTTTCAATCACTTGTATGGCCGTTACTCATCTTGTTGTTGATCTCTTGGGTTCTACTAAGTTAGTCCTTATGAACGTATCTCAGATCTGGCAAAAGTTAACGACACAGAATTGAAAACTGCTCAAATATACATCGAAAATAACTTAAATTAAGTTATTTCAAACCCAAAATTCGTATAAACTAAAAACAACCGCATAGAAAAGAGAGAACATACAAAATACAAACGTTTACACAAGCTTAATATACTCTGAGTACTTTTTGTTCAGAGTAGAAAATCTGTCATTCAAGTCTATAAACTCTAGTCGGGACGGAATTTAAGCAAAACCTGAAAGAATTGCGATTTGCATTCGGGAATTTGGGTTTGGAAACAAATCGAGACGGAATAGAAATGCAAATTTGTTATTGGGTCTTGGGTCGGGATCAAATATACCAAGTGTCTTAGTTTGAAAGCTGTCGTGGGTAAAATTATTGAAACTTTACACACACGCGATTTTGTAGCCTGAAATATTCTACAACTTGAAACATTTTGACTCCCAAATATGCCAAAAATTAGCAGTTTTACATTTCAGATCTTTGATCTAGTTCATTCTGCTACCATTCCATTCATTTCTCTCTTTTCGCTAAAAATTTCCATTTAGATTAAAATGGATTTTGTGGCAGCAACTTCTCTGCTGCCCAAACATACCTTGCCCCACTAATTTGCCTCAATTCAACATATTTCCACATTCCATTTACCCAACCAATTGTTAGAGGCAAACTTTGATTGGCCGAAAGAAGCTTTCTCGGAGTTAGTTCATCCGTCGGTCCGTCCGTCCGTCTGGCCGTTCAACATTTTTTGGTGGCTTCGAGTGGCGGGCCGCTGCCGGGCAACTGGCTGCGCTGCTCCTTGGCCAATTTGCATATTCACGCTGTGGATAAAAATCAAAACAGTGGGTGCCAAGCCAAAAAAAAAGAAGAAAAAACCAGCAGCGATTGCAATGACAACCAGGAGGAGGCACCAGGAATGGAGAAAATGCAAAATGCGCCTGCTGGGCAAATGATGGCACATCCGAAATCGAAGCGGACCCCCAAAATGTGTAGCCAGGCAAACAAATTCAGAAATGTTTGCTGAATTTCAATTGCTGACAAATTTTTGGCAGAGCCATCGAAGCCGCAGGACAGAATGGGAGACGTCGGCGGCGACATTGTTGATAATATTATTAGTACCGGTGAATGGCAAATTGTCCTTAAGGATATAAATGGGAATTTGAAATTATTTTATCAACATTTTTGATTGCTTTCAGCTGAACAACTGCCAATGGAGGCTGTCCGGGTCATTGACAGTCGAGGAGCGGAGTCCGCATCCGGGCGGCGATTTTAATAATATGCACAAAAGTTATGAATTCTCGTCCTGGGCCAGCAACAACAACGGCATTGTATCGGGGAAGAGTGGAGCCATACGTTTCGCGGGGAATGATAAATTTAGAGTGCTTGCCACTGCCTCCTCCGGCTCTATGCTAATTATTATTGCATGACAAGGATTCAGGATTCACAGGAGCAGCAGCACTTGCGGCCTGGATTTAATCTAAGCAGATAAGGAAATTGCTTAGAATTCTTAATGGACAAAAACGCAAATGGAGCAGAAGTTATAGCCGAAAGAGGGAGCGAAATATTGGGAAGGTGGGTCCGGGGCTCAAGTGTTAAGCTGCTGATGGATATTTAAGTGGAAAGGTGGTTAATGGGGGTTGCAAATGGGGTTGCATTGGGTTGGGTAAGGTTAGGAATTTATTTATTGAAATAAAGTGGACAATTTTTGTGGATTGGCTTGGCATGCAAATTCAAGAAGTGGGCAAAGTTATGGGGCGGAGAGTGGTCCAAATGCAAATTGGAATGGTCTGACGACTGGGCTTTTAGCTACGAGCCGAAATAATTATTTAAGCCATACATGTGAGTGTGTATCATGTACCAGTTCCACATTAAAATGTATGCCAGCTGCCAATATTTAGAATTCTGACTGATTTTATACGAAATTTTGTATTTGGATGACAATATGCTGCCGTAAGAGCACTTTTAAGATTTGCACTTCATGTTCTTGCTAATTTACACAGAGTATATTTAGTTTGTGCAAAAGTGTGTAACAGCTAGAAGGAAGCTTCTCCGACACCAAAAAGTACAGACGAGTCGATATAGCAGCGTCTTCTGTCTGCTCTTCCGCCTGGGTATCAGCTTGAACCAACAGATCTAAGAGATGGAAAAATCATCTTAAGGCCTGCAATATCATAGATGGAAGATAATGGTGCCTTATGGTTCGGCTGATCGTGAGTCGCGTTATAGGGAATTCAAAAATGTATGCTGGGCGGTACTTTACAAAGGGAGGTACAGAGTATGTTACAGACGGGCTAAAACGTCTTTCCTCTGTGTTTTGATGTCGCTTTTTTCCTATTCCTAGCATTTTGTTACCAAGATACACATTAATATGTCATTCGTTCGTTTGGCTTGGTCGATAGATACAACCATGATGCAACAATAAAGGTAGGGAGATCGCAGTGTGCGCCCTCAGCAAAGTTCTGTGTCTTGCATACTTTTGAAGCTTGAAAAGACCTAGTACTTAAAATTCAATAAGTGCCTTACTCTCTTTGTTGTGTCATGGATACAACTCTTCGGCCTATTGAACGACTCATAAAGCTTTTATGGGATCTCAATATGAGAAAGATATTGACCCTCTGAGTGTCGCAGTTGCGTTCATGTTTTTGGACTGGGAATGATATTAACAATCGTTGATTTGATGCTCATATTTATAGTTTCTCATATTCTAGTTTTTAGAAATTCGCCTTAAAATACATTTTTTCCGTTAAATAAAAAAACCGAAAATTAAATTTTTATTAAATTATCTTAATTTTAGAAATTCGGTAAAGTTTTTCTTCAAATTAGGCTATCTAGATGCTTTCCTAAAAACTTTCTTAAATATAAGGCGAATTTGCCCTTATATTATATTATCTTGGCCGATTGAGTGCTTGATTTTGGAAGTAGTTCTGAATGCTATTCTAGGACTTTATTTTATGCTCTTTTTTTTTATTTATTTATTAATAGTCGACAAACAAAGGCTGTCAACAAATTTAAAAGCACGTTATAAAAAGGCTTATTTACTAAGGAGGCATAAAAAGAAAGCCTAACAAAATTACAAAATAAACTAATAACGACTCCGACTCGGTGGGGGATTTTTATTTGCCGGTCCGGCCAGCTATGCCCCGATTCACAGCCTGTTGTGGTCAGAGTCGATATTAGAGCTAACAAAACCATTTAACAAATATACAGGCCTGTTCAGTTTTTCACTTACATTAAATTTTCTCTATTTCGACTTGGCTACCTGTTCTGGTTTTCATAATTTGATAAAATTACTCGATTTGAATTCACATTGCTTGGAGCATGTGAAATCAGATGTAAGTTCGTAATTTTCATTAAGTGCTATTAAAATAAAGCGAGATATAATATTAAACAGCTATATTAAGCTATTGCAGAGTTTGTATTTTGATTGTTTCATCCAACTGATTAAGTTCAGCGAGTTGTTAAAAGAAAAACAATTTGGAAATGAAACAGTCAAATTGCAAGTCGAATACCAGAACAGCGAACACAAAATCGTTCGAATTTAATTTCATTTGAAGTTTAATAAATTATGTGAAGCCCGGAACAGGCCTGAAGAGATGTGAAGAGGTAAGAAAAAAAAAGAATAAGAAAATGCAGGCTTACAAATACATAGAGGAATAAAGGCATAAAACTATAATTAAAAATAAAATGGAAGGGTGACCAACAATAGAAAATTACAAATTAAAAATATATTAAAATAAAACTAAAAGGATAACCGAAAAATCTCTGACCCGGTGGGGGAAGATTTATTAGCCAGTCCGGCAAGCTATGCCCCTATTCACAGCTGGGAATGGTCAGAGATTTTCCCGGAGATAAGTGTAAAGGGACGTTTTTAAGGAGAAGAGAGAGAGATCTGTTGAGAGGAGGTGATAAAGATCGTTGTAGTCTTGACATAAAACCCGAAATCTATTATGCTGGGCATAATCAGTTGTGCATCTAGACAAGATTAAAGGAAAAAAGTTTCTGGTTGGCCTAGAAGGAACAGAGAAGTTAAGGCGACGTAAGAGTTCAGAAGAATCTACATCACCGATAATTAACTTGTGAAGAAATGAAACACCTAAGACTGTTCTACGGTTAGCTAGCGAAGGAAGGTCTATAAGCAAGAGTCTTCTGGAGTACGATGGCAAACGGAGGTTAGGGTCCCAATTTAGGCCACGAAGGGCAAAAAGCAAAAATTGTTTCTGAACTGATTCAATACGATCAACATGCTTTTTATACTGCGGAACCCATACGGATGAACAGTATTCTAGCACGGGACGGACTAAAGCTGTATAAAGAAGTTTAGTGGTGTAGGGATCATTAAACTCCTTTGACCAACGTTTAATGAATCCAAGTACACCATTCGCTTTGTTAACAATAGTGGAGATATGGTGATTAAAACTCAATTTGGGGTCAAACAGAATTCCAAGATCGACGACAGACGAAATACGTTGCAACGGTTCGTTACCAATCGTATAGGAAACCAGAAATGGTTTGCATCGATGGAAAGTCATAAACATGCACTTGGAGCAATTCAGATGCAAATGATTTACCAAGCACCAAGACTGCAAGGAGTTAAGATCATCTTGCAATCCAATAGACTGAATCGGGTTGTTGAAAGATAAAATAAGTTTAACGTCATCGGCATACATGAGTATCCGAGAATATGATAATATTGCAGGAAGATCATTGATAAATAGAGTGAAGAACAGAGGACCCAGGTGGCTACCTTGAGGTACACCAGAGGTTACAGTCACAGGTTTTGAAGTGTTAGAACGAAGCAGAACTTTTTGAGTTCTATCTTTTAGATAGGACGAAGCCCAAAGCAGAAAAGAAGAGGGAAATCCTAATCGATCAAGCTTAAAGAGGAGAAGATCATGGTTGACAGAGTCAAAGGCTTTGCTAAAGTCAGTGTAAATGACATCAGTTTGCCTTTTCACAAGGAATCCATCATTAACTAATGAAGTAAATTCGAGCAAATTGGTCGTTGTTGACCGACGCTTTATGAAACCATGCTGGAAAGGTGACAAAATAGATTTACAGTAATGCTGCAATGTGGAGGTTATTATCTCTTCAAACAATTTCGGAATGGCGGAAAGCTTAGCAATACCTCTGTAATTTGAAATATCCGACTTCCCACCCTTTTTATGGAGAGGAATAATGTAAGATTCTTTCCAAAGAGATGGGAAGACAGACGACTTGAGTGATAGATTGAAAAGCTTTAGCAATGGTTGGCATAAAGAACTAGAACACTCTTTGAGCACACAGCTAGGAATGTTGTCAGGCCCGGGAGAAAATGAGGATTTTAGTGATTTTAAAAATGAAAGAAGAGAAGTTTCGGAAATTTCGGGATCGCATATAGAGTTGGAAGAAGTAATGTTATAAGGATAAGAAGTGTTCGCATAATGGGCAGAGGAATATGTTGATTGGAAGAAATCAGCGAACAAGTCAACAGCTGTGGAATCATTGCCAGCCTTTTGGTTACCCAGAAAAAAAGAGGAAGGTAAAGAAGAAGATCTTCGCTTAGAGTTCACAAAGCTATAGAATTGCTTTGGATCCTGTGCGAATTGAATTTTGCACCGAGCAAGATAATTGTTATAGCACTCGGAGTTAAAAAGTGTAAAGTTAGATTTTGCTATTGAATATTTCGAAAAATCCATCGCAGAACCAGTACGTTTATACTTTTTAAAGCATCTAGATTTAATATTTTTCAAATTTGATAACCTAGGACAGTACCAAGGGGGATTAAGTGACGTGGTGGAAGCGACGCTATTAGGAATGCAGATATCTAAGAGAGAATTAATAGACTCGTAGAAAAAGGTAAGAGCAAAATCCAAATCAACCGCATTGTACAGTGGAGACCAGTCTGTTGCACAAATGAGTTGACTTAGCAAAGTGAAGTTTCCTTTACGGAAGCAACGACGAGGTATATTAGGGATTTTTGAATTTGAAGGGGCAGGTCCAAATATTGAAAGCGAGACTTCCAGTGTTGGATGGTAAGAATCTTCGGGTAGTGATAGAGGGGGAGACCTAGAGACACTGGCATTGGTGCTATCAGTGACAAAAATAAGATCTAACAATTTATTTAAATTGTTTTGTACAGGATTAATTTGAAAAAGAGACATGCCAAGCAGACAATCTAAAAAATCATGCTGTACTGATGGTACAAGGTAAGTCGACCCATTAGGATTTGACCATGTGATGTTAGGCAAGTTAAAATCACCTACAACAACCAATGTGTCAATGTCCCGTAAGTGGGCTAAAACATCTTTAATGCAGGCTACATGGTGCATATAAATTTCAATATCGGACGAAGGTGGGATATAAGAACAAGTAATAAATAAAAAAAATAATGGAAAAGTTACCTTTACGGCAACAAATTCAACATCCACAGGCTTATCAACAATGATCAGTTCGGAATTGTGGCTGGTCTTAACTGCGATCAGTACACCACCACCTTTGCGATCTGGTCGATCATGTCGATAGATAAAAAAATCATTTGACAAGATTTCACAATCAGAAATTGAGGATTTTAACCAAGTCTCTGAAAATGCAACTATGTCAAATTCAAAAGATGCACTATTCAAAAATAACGTATGGAGCTTAGATAAAAGGCCCCTAACGTTTTGATAGGCAATGAGAGGACAGACGGACGGAACTAGTTTTTTGAAACCCTAGTAGACGCTACACGTGAGGATGAACTAAATGAGGGCAAGTTGACTGGCATCGGCCTCATTGGATTTTTTTGCCTGAACTCATGCACAATCATATCTGGCAACCAGAATGCTGGGTCACATATGATTGGAAATGATTCAGACGGAACACTTAACTTAAACGAAGCTATATCACGGGGTTGAGCAAAACTAAACTTTGAAATAGAAACACTTGCTGAGCATTTGCTCGCAATGTATGCAGCAATTGACTCGCAAGTAGTTTCCGGAGACAACCTAGACACAAATACTTGCTTACGCGGTGCTATCACGGACAGTAGAGGAGGTTGAGGAGGAATGGGAACGCAGACGGAAACACTGCCCACAGGTTCAGTCGACGTTAATGGGGACTGCTCGAATCTACGGACAGAAGCAGGATTATCTGCACGATTTCCAACAGCTTGATTCGGGGAGGGGAAAGGAGACAAATCAAGCATATTGCCTGGTGAGACAGACAATGAAATAGTTGGAGACCTTTCAGTGCAATTGGGGGAAGATTGGTTCGAGTTGCCTGACACGGGTGGTGGCACATCTAAAAATTGAGGCTCCAACCGACGCGGGGGTGTTGACTCGAACTTATACTCACTAAGCATCTCGGAACTGGCGAGAAACTCGCTTGCGAGATGCTTAGTTAGTTTGTGCATTTTGTCGAATTTATTTTTCACGTCGATAAACATCCGCGAGAAATTAAATTGTTTTTCAGCGCACAAAGGGCATGACCAATTCAAAGCACCACAATCCTTTTTAGGCGAGTAAACTTTGTCCAGATCACGTCCACTTAGCCCAGCACATTTAATATGCATACTATTGTCGCACAACCAGCAGGTAACAAACCGAAGTTGTTCCGACTCACTTGCATTCTTAAATGTGCAGGCCTTTTTGCAGCACGACATAATGCACCAAATTTATCAGAGGGTCTCAAAACTAAAGGGAATGCGGAGCAAAGCGCGTATCAAAAAATCAACAAAAAACAAAAACAAAAACACCCACAGAGCGCAGTTCGATATCGAGCGTTCTTAGCTTTGAGAGCAGAGCAACAACAAAGCTGAGTGGGAGTTAAGCACAAAAAGAAATGCACAAGCGATCGCACACACAAACCTGTGTAAAGAGGGGGAGTTGCTAAGCAAGCAAATCAAAAACACTAACAAAATACACAGCACAGACGCCGCAATAATAAAATTTGCTAAATTAGCAATGTTAAGATGCACAACTGAAAAGAAAAGCACAAACCGATAGCGGGCAATGTTAATAAAATTAATTACGTTAGATTTGCGACAAAATTGGCACGTTAAACGACACAAGAAATTAATTGTTGCGGAGCACAAAAAAACACGTCAATTACTCACAAGAGTCTCTCTCTCTTTGATGCCCATTTTAAGACTCAGGTTATCAAAACCAACCGAATAACAGATGGAATCGCTAGACAGAAGGTCAAATTTTGTGCAGTCCACCAATTTAGTTGAACCGAACCGATATTCGAGGCTTGGAACAGGCTTAGGTTTAGTTTTAAATTCTAAAGAGGTTCGGCTCGAAACCGGTTTGCAACACTGGTTTCCAGTACACACTTTCAACAAAAGGTCGAAATTAAAGATTAAAAAGATACTAGATTGGTACTTTTCTACATGGTTATCGAAGCTCAAAAATTAAGGGATTTTAGTATTCTAAAGAGGTATCAAACATGGTGATAATTGTGTATATTTTGCTTTTACTAATAGAATGGCCAAAACAAACTTGTAAGCATGTGCTCAAAAAATCGACGAATAAGAGCAGACGATTGTTGTGAAGCCTTGCGGATTAAGGCTAGATCAGTTGTCTTCTTAAAAATTTCGTATTTCATTTTTATTAAGTAATTTTCAGCAATCAAATATTAAAACAAAACACTTGGCAGTGTGACCATAATTAATGCAGGATTCTGAAATCTGGCCCCTCTGTATATACAGTATATACAATTATTTCAAATTAAACTTTACTGGTTTATATTTAATTTGTTTTTTTTTCGTATTTTCACAAAAGAGAAAGATCCACAGAACGGAATTAGAGATGAAAGTCATTTACATAAGAGGTCCTAACGCCTTTTATATGTATGTATACGAATGTTTTTGTTGTCGCACTATCGATACTTCGAACTTATTATTGAAATAGTTGTCAGTTTTCAACAAAACATTTATTTTCTCCATTATAATTTTGAATTTGGTTGACTGTAGCTTTCGAAATAACGCGTTCGAATTATTTCTATTAACTAAGGGGTCATACGAAACGTTGTCTAGTGTATCGTCTGCAGCCATTTATAAACGAAGCCTTCTTGCTTACGATGCACCAGCCAACTTTTTTTTAAAGATATTAAAGTTAGTTTATTGTTTTTATTAAAATGCTTGCCGCAAACACATTAAGCAATTTAGTTTTCAAGTACAATTTAATGCATTTATCTTTCGCTCAATGATTACACAGGGGAACAAAATTAGGGGACAAAAATTTCTGGGTTTATTAGTCTTATTTGCAGAGCACATATCAATGCAGCCCAAAAAAATCAAGCGAACAGCATCAGCAAGCCCGAAGGTGCCCAAATTGGTCTTTGAAGAGAGTCATTTCTTAGATTATAGCAAATTTTTCAAATTTGATCGTCATGTACAAGCCAGAGCGGTGGTCGAATTTTTATTTCAACAGCTTTAGCATATAGCCCAAAGACCCTTCTATTTTCATGAATTTCGTTGCATTTATATCAGCTTGATGGACAAAGCAACATGCGGTTAATCCCGAAAAAATGAATTAAAATTTATGGCAGGCCAACTAGATTCATACACGAAATGTTTATAGGATATATTAAGAGACTACGTGATCTAACATAGACCTTATATTTAAAGTCAATCAAATGTACAATAATAACATTAAGGCACTACTAGATTCCAATAATTTCAGCTAAATTCATTGATTACTTAGGTTAGGTTGGGTAGTTCCGGCTGATCCAAGATGGGTCCGGATGATTATTTGGGTACGTTTGACCTAGAAATCCAGGAGGATCTTTGACTATGAATCATCTGATCTTCACCAATCCTTTGGCGGATCGATAAATAATATTGACTACTAGAGCTGGCAAAAAATCGATGTTCATGGGATGAGCAAAAGAGGGTTCGCTCCCGTTCAGCTCAGTCTTAGAGATTTAATTAAAAACGCGATTTTAAAGAAACATTTATTTATATATAAGAAAATCATTCAGAAACCAACACTACGTACTAAAAAATTTTCTTTTGTAAGATTTTCTTGATTGACTTGGTTTACAAGGGCTGATTTTAATGATCCAACAATAGTCCGATATCATGTGAGTATCCCAGTGACCCTGGTAACGTTCCTCCATAGTTCGAATATCTTGATGAAACCGTTCGCCTTGTTCTTCACTCAGATCACCAAGATTTTCAGGGAAGCTGTCCAAATGGCTGTGGAGGAAGTGTACCTTGATGCTCATATTACAACCAAGCTCCCGGAAGTGTGACAACATCTGTTCAATATGATCCGCATAGCTTTCATTCTTTTTGTTTCCCAGAAAATTTTGTGTAATCCAAACAAATTCAATCCAGGCATTTTTTTCAATATGTCATATAACTATACAAGTTTTCATCCTTAATCAGCCTTCTTATTTGTGGACCATCAAAAATTCCGGCTTTAAGTTTCTCTGTGCTCAAATTATACAACTTTTTAGAGATGTATAATATTTGAAACAATTACCATCCTTGTTCAGAGCTTTGACAAATTTTTTCATAAGCCCTAGCTTGATATGCAAAGGTGGCAGTATTATGCGATCTCTGGGCACAAGGGGTTCATTTATCACATTCAGTTTTCCCGGAAGTAAAGCATGCCTGATAGGCCATCTTTTTTTGACCCAGTGCTCAGACTTAGCTCTGCTGTCGCACAGACAAATAAAACACGGATATTTTTTATAGCCCCCTTATTGTCCAAGAAGAAAATTCACCAATTTTAGATCTACACAACGCAACGCACTTCTATACAGACGTCTCAAAGACGTACCCAGGAGTCGCTATACTGTGCAGAGCCAGAAATAACGCTCTCATACAAACTATCAAACCAATGCACCATATTCCAGGCGAAAGTCTTCGCAATAAGGAAAGCAGCGGAGTTGGCAGAAATTCACGCTTCAAACAACCAAATAAATATCTACGTGGACAGCCAAGCGGCGATCAAGGCAATGCAGGGACACTCCAACAACTCCAGAAATGTCCTGGCCAGCAGGGAGGCACTAGATTCCCTCAGCATCTCCAGAAAGGTGCAAATCTACTGGATTCCATCGATGGGCATCGACGAGATGACAGGCAGTCTTGCAAAAGCCGAAGTCGTACTAGGCCAAGAAGAAACACTAAACATACCTATCTCCATACAGAGGCTAAACAGCAAGATGGAGGAGAAAGCAGAGAAAGAGGCAGAGGTAAGGTAGAAGACACTGCCTAGCAGCCGCTCATGCGATAAAGCTAGGCATTAGTGCATGAGTCGCAGAAACCCTTAAGCATCTCATTTGCAGCTGCCCAGAAATTGCCACGACAAGATTAAAACTTCTGCACACCATACCGTTCGCTTCTTTGGAAGAAGCGGCCAAGAGGCGTCCAAAACAATTATTGGCTTTCGCCAAAACGTCAAAGATCCTCCTGGATTTCTAAGTCAAACGTACCCAAATAGTCATCCGGACCCATCTTGGATCAGCCGGAACTACCCAACCTAACCTAAGCAAACAATGAATTTAGCTGAAATTATTGGAATCTAGTAGTGCCTTAATGTTATTATTGTACATTTGATTGACTTTAAATATAAGGTCTATGTTAGATCACGTAGTCTCTTAATATATCCTATAAACATTTCGTGTATGAATCTAGTTGGCCTGCCATAAATTTTAATTCATTCTTTCGGGATTAACCGCATGCTGCTTTGTCCATCAAGCTGATATAAATGCAACGAAATTCATGAAAATAGAAATAGAAATATGCTAAAGCTGTTGAAATAAAAATTCGACCACCGCTCTGGCTTGTACATGACGATCAAATTTGAAAAATTTGCTATAATCTAAGGAATGACTCTCTGCAAAGACCAATTTGGGCACCTTCGGGCTTGCTGATGCTGCTCGCTTGATTTTTTTGGGCTGCATTGATATGTGCTCAGTCAAATAAGACTAATAAACCCAGAAATTTTTGCTCCATGTGACGTCCATAATTTTTTTAAAGCAAAAAAACGTGCAAAACACATTTTTCGCCATATCTTTAAAACAAAAGCTGATGGAGCCAAACCGAGTGTAATCATTGGACAAAACTGAACCAGAATTTTTCATCAAAGTTCATGCCACAAAATTGCTGTTCCCCTGTGTTATGAAATCGAAGTTTTTTATGGCATTTTACGTAAGGATATTTTCTAGTATATTTTTATCAACACACATTACAAAAAACTATTCTTTCCGGTTCACCGGTTCGAAGCAAAATTCATCAATGATTAAGGTTCGGAAATATAAAGCTCGAGGTTTTTGGGAGAAGGTTATGGTTCGAACCATGTTTCAATCCATACTTTATACAATATTCATAAGATTTGTGTTCAAAATACCGCATTCGCCCTAAAAACTACTCAAATCGCACGGAATCAGTTAGTAGAACACATGGGAATATTCAATTTATATTTTACTGTTAAGTAAATTTCCAATTTATAGTTTTCGTAGAAAAATATAACTTTTTTAATGTTAGACTTTTGCTTTTGAGAATTATTTAAAAAGCTTTAAAAGTCGGGGAGCTTAAAAAACAGGGGCTATTATGGTTGGGGATTTTATAAGTAGTTTTAAGCATTTTAAGATTTCTTACTCCACTTTCCTACCCATTTTAGGAATCAGTTGCACGAAACCAACCAACCAACCACAGATGAAGTCGTTAGGCAATAGGTTAAATTTCTGGTGTCTATCATTCTTGTTGAACCGAACCGTAATTTTGGGCTTGAGCCAGGTTCGGGTTCAGCTTTTATTTCTAAAAAGATTCGGACCTAGGTTCGGTTCACAGTAAAATAGAATTCGGAATTTCGGGTTCGAACCGGTTTGGTTCAAAACCGGTATGCAGCCCTGAATTTTATCGATAGCTCGAGCTTGATGCATTAATATCACCATATATTTATCTCGCTCACACATACATAAATACAATGCCATCTGAACTTGATGAACTTTATTTCGTTGACGGAAATTCTCCATAAACACATAGTCCGATAGAACTCTGCATCAAATTATCCAGCCTTTTTGAATTGCCTTCAAATGCCTCTTCCGAAAACCAAAAGATGTTCAAATGATTTTACCTGAACCTGGCTAAGTCTTTTGCCATGCAGCATTTTTTTACATGCTAATTGTGTGCCATCAATTTTTGTGATTTTTGTACTTTGTTTATCTCTGGGCTTAATGCAAGGCAAACAAAAGCTCAAATTTAAATGGCTCTCATCATCATCAGCATCAGCATTGTCAGTGTTTTGACAGTTGAAGTTTTGACAAGCCTAGTGGGGCGGTGGGGGGGAGGGCGGTAGGATGTGTGTTTCAGAAATTCATTGGCAAAAGACAAATACACATATGCAAATAGGCAGAACGGGCCACTCGAAAACTAATGTACTATGCATAGCAATCTATAGCAACCGCTACCCCACTCCGCACAACCCCTTAAAATGCCTGCAGTCGATTATAAATGGAGTGCCTGCTCAAACACACTCACACACACACAAACTAACGCACACTAACACACACTAACACACACACAACGTGCATAAATATTCAATTTAAATTATTACAAAATTGGCTTTTGCAAATTTCCATTATGCACTTATTTCATTTTCGGTGATGACGCCTAAAAGCTGGCTACGTAGGCAATTTCCATTCTCATCAATAAGCAATTTAATTTGTCAATCCGTCTCTCCGCATACAATCAACAAAATCCCATCAATGACGCAAAATGTTTCTCTTAACTTTGTCCTTCGTTGTGTCCTAGGACTACAATTAATATCTGGCAGGCTGAAGGAGCAACGCCGCCAGTTAAAGGACATGCAGCCCCAATTGCCCATTTGCCCTGGCATGTAATTAAAGTAAACATAGTTATACAGGCATATTGTGGCATTGTCATAAAATGCGCATATAAATTGCATGAGGCAAACTCACAGATATATTTGTGTGGATCGCATTAATAACGCGCATACGTCATGTGGTCCCAAATGGCAGAGGGCCTGGCCAGTTTGCTGGGAGAAATATGGCCATGCATTTGTATGTTGGGCCATGTTTGAGGAGTTAGTCTTTGGCTTGTCCCCAATTAAAGATAATTATACCAAATATGTATGCAGCCCGATCTTCTGGTATCTGTTGCAGAAGTGTTGTGCTGGGGCAAGGGCTTAGGCAACGCAAATTCTTAGCGGAGTTACCAAACTTCTGAGTATTAACTCGAAACTCCACTTAGATTGTAGTTCTATTGAAGATACAGCCTCGTTCGTGTATAAATCACTCACATGACCTGGAGATGATTTGATATTTTATTTTAAGCTTCGGAAACAAATGTTATAGCTCCAGTGCCGCAACAACTTTTCAAACTATTATTTGCAATACTTTGTCGTCCATTTGGTGGCAATTTCTTAAACAATGCCTTCAGCAAGTGGTCAGCCTACTTGTTCGCACATCCCCCATCCATTTCCACCAGCTGCAGGCTCACAAAGGCGCCCCAATTGAAATGAGTAGCCCATCTCCCAATTCCATTCGCACATGTCACCATGTGCTTCAACAGCTTTTAGTCCTGGTCTGAGATTTGGGTTCGAGGCCTCACAGCACACAACTGGGACAATGGCCAACACACCACAAAACAAGTGTCGAGCAGTTAAGTTTTTGTCCACCCAAAAAAACAGCAGGAGGATGCGTCGGTAGTTACCGAGCAGAGAAGGCAGGGCAGGCAGGGAAAGCCCTGGTGTCAAATGCAAAACCGGATGCGGAAATGCAGGCAGGCAGGCAGGCAAAGGCGGACAACGACTGGTCGCCCGGTCGGAGCAAGCCAGTCAAGCAGGCAGACAAATCAGCTTTGCATACACACACGCATGGAGGAAGCCAGGGAGACAGGGGGAGGGACACACAGTTGAGTGATTTTTCGATTATCATTTGCACGCCTTGGGTGACAAATCAAATGCTCAGCAAGTGCATTGGTGCTTGCACCCACCCAGCCATACAGCCAGCCCCCCAGCTTGCAGAGATGTGGCTGGTAAAATTTACAGGTGTTTATGAGCTAACCGGGCTGCGGGTTTGCTATGGGGTTATCTCGTGTCTATTGGAGTTTGCTGATGATTACAGACTTAGGTCCACAAGAATTTTGCATACTTCCGATATTGCAATTTATGGTAGCATTTCAAGCCCTGAAAGCCGTTCTAACTCTAAGCGTAGATGGCGTTTCTTTAAGGACAATTTTTCTATTTCAAAGTAAAGTTGAGTTTTTTGAGAATATTTGGTTATATCTGAGCTGGCTCGGGGTCATGTTATACTTCTGCATAACTTTAAGCAGAGACACAGAACACCACAAAGAGGACCGATAGATCGTACAGCTGTTTCAAGAGGAACCCCCCTTTACCATCAGATATCAAGGCCTTTCGACTGTTGAACTCACAACAACCCTCTCCTGCGATGCCATTACTGTTTGGGAATAAAGGTCGTAAAAAATTCACATATTCCTTATTTTTCTGTAATAAAAACGAGAGTTTACACAGAGAAAAAAATGACTTTCAAAAATCGTCACCAAATGGTCATGATTTTGGTCGGTTCTTTCTTTTCCAAAAAAAGAAGCATAAAATATCCATAAGCTCGCTGTACATATTAACATATTAACCTTACTTTAGGGGTAGTGTTGTGAAAACATCGATAGTAGACGCCATCGATAGATTGAACATCGGTAGTATCGATGGTGCTATCGAAAAATTGAGATTTTTAACATATCAGCATACAATCAACAACATCCAAAACATTCATTTTTAATTCCATAAATTGTAAGTAATAAAATGTAATAGCAACCTAAAAAGTTCATCAATCCAATAGATAATTCATGGCAGATTAACTCACAAGTTCTGAAATTAACAAATTTCATGGCTTTAAAATAACAGACGGTATACATTTTCGGGAACTCTTTGAGAATTTCTTTACTTCAGGTAAACTCTTAGAGACTTAAATCCACATTTTCCAATCTTATGTTGGAAGCATTTTTGGATTTTGACAATTTAATTAAAGTACTGTAGGAAAGGTCGTCAAGTTCAGCCGAATCATATGGCGGTGCTGGCAGTTGTATGGGAGAATAAGCTTTTAGGGACGCCAGCTACCATACCGGAATCCGTCCTTCCTAAACATCGAGTCCAAAATGGTCGCTAGTTTGGTTAGTTCGGTTTTCGTACTGGGATAGTCAACATTTTTTCGAAATGCACGTGGCAGACCTTTGAAGGCCGCACCTAATGGTAAAATATCAATGAAATCGTAACACAAATAACAGCATTCAGATGTAAACAAGCCGCTTGGATCAGATGTTAGAAAGTCGCCGAAAGACGATGCGATTGTTTTTTTTTTGACTTTGTTGATTTATTTGATTTTATGAGTTTATTTCTAACAATATTTGCCCTCATATTTAAGCTGTGCCACCTACTTACTATAGTGCTGCTTTGTGCATTCCGCGGGGATCCAAGTGCATAGTTAAGCAATAAACTCATTTGGAAAAATTACATCTAAAAAAGAACTAAAATAAAAATACCATATAAAAATATTTTAGCGAACGCAAACTCACAACCTCCACGTTCCAAGGCGAACAGCTTGTTGACAAAAAGTTGACTTGAAAGGTGAATTTAAGTCAATTTTTCTTTCTAGGAAGCTGCTTAACCTTAATATTAGGCTTCTCATTTTTTTGATTATACGTGAGACACTTCATCAACCAAAATAATACTAAGCGATGCCAGATTGATGTAGCTTTGAAGTATCATCACTCCTTCAACTTCCCCTAGATTTCTTATATACCGGTTATCACTCTGCATACCTTTCTTGGATGCTGTTTATTCATTTAAGAGAGAGTATATAATTTTTTACCTTCATTTAATAACATTTCTAGATATGTATCTTGTCACACAGACAATACAAATTTTATCAATAATTTTAATTTGATGTATCTAAATTTTAGTTTGATGCAACTAATCTAAAAATAAGTAAAAACGAGAAAGCTAAGCTAACTTTGTCTGTGCCGAAGTTGTTTTACCCTTGGAAGTGCTCGCTTAAATATTTTCAAACAGAATTATTTTCCCAAATCGACCCATTTTCCGACCGATCGTTCGTAAGGGAACTATATGATATAGTCATCCGATTTGGAAAATTTGTAGCTACCATTAAAAACGTAAAAGTTTTTTCAACTAAGACTGTTTTTCAGACCTATCTTTTGTATGGCATCTATACCATATAGTTGCTCTATTTTCATCAAACTTGGCAAAATTATAGAAATGGATACAAAACCTATAAATACAAAGTTTGGAGACGTTTCCATTAAAAAGAAATGCGGTTTTCATACTAAAACTAGTTTTCCGACCGATTGTTTCTTTGGCAGATAGGAGATTTAGTCATCCGATCCGGTTGCGACATATTAGTAGTGTGCAGCAAAAAGAAGACTCTGTGCAAATTTTCAGCTCGATAGCTTCAAAACTGAGAGACAAGTTGCGTAGAAGTTTATATATATAAATAGTTTATGGGATCGGAAATGAATATTTCTATGTGTCGCAAACTTCGGGCAAAATTCTAATGTCTTTGCAAAATTTAAAAAAAAAACTACACAAAAAAACATTATTTATTCATGTTCAAAGTAGGGATATTTGTTGAATGTACAACAAGTTTAAGTAAAAGTTTAGTCATAGACAAAATCGTCTAATGTAATTCACATTTTAGTCAAATTGCCGTAGTGACTAGTGCTATCCTCATGGTCCACGCCTGAACATCCGACTTCTTAAATTTTATTTCTGGGAATTCACTTTAGAAATCATAGTTGAGAAAAAGAAAATTGACTTCATTAACTGTATAATAAATTAAGAGTGAAACACTAAACCGAACCGAAACCGCGCCTTAGTTAGCTCCAAAAACCATGCAATGAACCGAGCCACAGGTTCGAAACTTTGTAAACCACTAAACCAAGCCAGTCCTTATTTACAGTCATCCCTGATAAAAATAGAATTACAAGCTTTCATGGTTTGAGGGCGGATACAACATTGCAGCGACTTGGGAAATGCTTATCGGAACCTCTCTAGGCGTTCTTTTTGACATAAACATGCCAGTAGCACTTATGGGGTCGGACAGACGGTCAGACGGACATGACTATATCGACTCGGCTGTTGATGCTTATCAAGAATATATATACTTAATGGGGTCGGAGATGCTTCCTTCCCGATGTTACATACTTTTGCACAAACTTACAATACTCCATGTACCTACGGTACAGAGCCAAAACACCAAAACTGCCAACTTGCTAAGAAACGTTGACACCACTCAATTTCCTTAACCAGCCCTATTCATCTACTCCCACCCCAGTCGTTTATTATAGACAAATAATGATGCTGCTAACAAAAAAATGAAACCCCTCTAGCACTGCCCACTTGCCATACAAGGACTCCCCCCCAACTGTCATTCACTAATATCATAAATCTAGAGACCAACTACTTATATGTTTCTGCCTTGGGGCCAACTGCTCAACATCAACAACAGCAAGAACAGGAGCAACTTACATGACCATTGTTTGAGGCCGCCTGCTTTTCTGGCCACGCCCAAGTAATCAAAAATTATGGCAGAGAGCAAAATTTATGTGCCATTAACTCAAAGTGCGAAGGGGCTGCTCCCCCCTCAAGCAGAAACTATGCCTAACTTTAGTGGCATTTTGATGGAGCCCCACATCACTCCCCCCACCCCGCCTTAACCGCCGGGGGCGAGTTCATTACTTCAATATTTTGGGCCACACAGGATGCGTGGCTGTGTTTTTCTTCTGGTCTAAAACGTTGCCGGTTTTGTGATTAGGCGGCAACACAAACCTCGTTTAAATTAAAATGGCTACACCAAGCTGTCCCTGGAAGGGGACATTCAACTGAACAAGGACCTCCAACGGACCGACCTTTATTGGATTTTCAATTGTCACCGAGCTGTGCGATGAAAACCGAAAAACCAAAACCAAACCCGCCTAAGCCCTGTTGTTGCACCCATCCATCTGTCCCTCTCCCTGCATGGGTCCTTTGCGTCCTTCCCTAGAACCGCAAGTGAATGACATGGCGAATCCTGCAAGCGGGCGGGCGAAGCCATCTCGGTTGCTGCTAATGACGATTGCCGTTGTTGATGACTCTCTGTGCGAGAGTGTGTGTGTGTGTGTGTGTGTGATGGAGCTGGGGGCGGAGTGCCTCCACAAAAACCTTCATTGATATGTTTGGCCCGGGTTGGGGCATAAAATTTCATTTGCCTTTCCTACATATTTCAAGTGAAATTATTGGTTTGCCTGCCGGACGTTTCCATTTGAATTAGAAAATGCCAAATTAAAAGCAAATTATTGTGCAAGTCCTGGCATTCTCCTTTTACTCTTATGGTAATTACTCCAACGCTTGTTCTGCATGTTTATTTGTCTGTTTGAGTTGGCTGTTTTGCTTTTTTTCGGTTGTTAGGTAAATAGTTTTTAGGTTACCGTCATGGGAGAGTAGAAAGTTGTTAATTAAAAGCTGGCCGAAATGCAAATGTTTATGCGCACACGAAAGTGAAGTGAAGTAGCTGCGGTCGCAGCGGAGGGGGAGGCGAGCAGGTTCAAGTTAAAGTTGTATTAGGACATTTGGATAATTAGTGTGGGACTGTGGATTTGTTTATTTTGAAACATAAAACAAATACGGAAAGTTCTTTGAAGAAAGGAACAGCAGAAACGAAATGAAGGTTGGACCATGCTAAGCTAGGGCAATCGTTTCAGGCTCTTAATCCGCAGGCTTTATCATTGAGTTCCTACCTCCTACGCATTTTTATGGGTTGTTAAATTTTTTTTCCAATGGAATTTGATTAGTCTCTCAGACATACTATTTTTTTGGAAAAGTAGGTTGAGGTCAATACGATTTTCAGGGAAAAACCAAGCGTAAAATTCCTAGGTCCTAGAACACTCCACTACTTTTTCCATAAATAATCAGAAATATGAGATATTTAATTTCCAGAAACATGGTTTTTGGTTTTTCACCTTGTAGTTTGATTAGATATTCTCAATATTAAATGAAACAAGAAAGAAAGTCGGTCAAGCCCGACTATAACAAACTCTGTACTAAAGAAACTATACGCTCAGCATAAATTTTGATGCTGCAGTAGCGAACAGTCTTTTGATCATAGCTCGACAACCGCTCATCCGATCTTCACCATTCCGGATTGGCGGATCGATAAGTAATCCTGATTACTAAATATGTATAAAAGGTACGAACCATCTATTTTTTAAACTGTAGGAGATATGACTTTTTCGAAATTGCGGGGGCGGGAGGGTTCGTGGCCAAAATTGAAAATAAGCTTAACCTGCTTGCAAGTAAAAGAAGTTTTTGTCCCATACACGCGAAATCTCTATCTCTTACCATCTCTGAGATCTGAGCGATCATACGAACAGACAGATTGAACCCAAGACCATTTGCACTTTTGTAGCCGTGACTATTCATAGTTTTATGTGCGTTGGCTGAGCTAAGTTAAATTGTGCTCATTTAATGAACATTTGGAACATTAGTTAAAGATGAAATGGTCTTTGTAAGGCGTTGGTCTAAACAGTTTGGTCACCCTAAAACATTGTGCTTGGTCCTATTTTGGAATGATGCTTTTGTAGCTGAAACAGCAGGAATGCACTTTCTGGCAACATTGTCCACCAGCATTGAATCAGATCTTCATAATTTTGTAAAGGTTTTACTAGTAAAATGGCTTTAATCTTTAATCGCAGAAATGTTACCCTAACCAATATTTTAAACCCTTGACCATCAAAGCACAAACAACCCAACAAGTGTCAATGAACTCGTCGAGCGATGCGTGAGTCCAACAGGATAACCAATTATGCGGCGTCTGGCACATTACAAGACCCCCAGACTATAACCCCTGCACTCACACACACTCACACACCGCCACACACACACAGCATGCGGCAGTAGAAAAACTCATTAAAACTGCATGAATATAATTTTCGTTTGATTTATAAGCGCTCATTTATTGCCCGTCCAGACACCCCAACCCCTTGCCTAGATGGCAAACAAAACTTTTTGGCATATGGTTTCGCTTTTCTTCCATCTCCGGACTAACCGCAATTTTCCTACATTATGCGACCCCCCATTCCGGGCAGAGATCGTGGAGAGAAATCAATTCCATTAGGATTATGAATGCAAACGTCAGGAAGCTGTGACTATAAACGCGCTTGTGTGCAAACATTTGGGATTCCCCGATGGGGAAGGGTGGGTTAGAAGTTCGGCGCGGCCAAGCAATAAGCATAATGCATAATGCCCATCCCCGCGCAAAGCACATGGTCAGGGGCAGCTAAGACAATAATAAACATAATGGTCCAAGAAAAATTGGGTAAAAGCGTCGAAATTTCCCTAGGAAAATTGAAGTAGCCATGGCTAAGTTGGGCTATGTGGACTTAGGCCTATAAATCCCAGACCGACGGCAGGCCACGTCCTGCTTCATTAGTGCGTACATTGATAATTATGCAATGGCCAGCGAAGTTCTCCCCGTGAGGGCGGTTGGAATTGAAGCTGCAGCTGAGTCCCAGGACGAGGGATGACAGCAAATCCTGTACGCGTGTCGGCATTTGGCATTGTGCAAGCATTTCCGGCCACCCTCGCCAAAGAAGTCAGCGATGCGAGGAGAGCATCACACTTTGAGCTGTTGCATTTAATGGTCTTAGTCTTGGAGGAGGGGTGCGCGTCTTTTGGGCCACTTCTTGCTTCGCAGCTTTTTTGCCTCTTGAGTAATGGCCACTGTGGCTGACAACAGCTGCGGATTTACAAACAGAATGCATATGGGTACCGCAAACACTCTCTGGAAATTTACATAAAAGGTCGCTCAGTCAAACAAAGTGTACAAGCTGGTTATGCCCACCCCCCACTTCGCTTTCTAAGACGCTTCCGCGAAGTGATGGGTGGCCGGAGGGGACTCGGTGATAGGCTGTAAGATGAATGGGGAGGAATAGCTGACGCCCCAACAGAAGGAAAATGGAATCAAGAAAAGTTACTCAAAGCAAAAGTTCGGGAAAGACATGTTCTTGGATGCAAAAAGGTAATATTGATGCATAATTCTTTGAAGGTAAGTAAATTGAGTTTGATTTTAAGTAATCTCTAAAACAACCATCTGCTTTCCATTTTCCATTTCGTATTTATAAATTTAATTGGATCCAACATCCAATCTTCTTTAATGAAAGCATAGAAAACTGCCGAATCAAACAATTTAACCAAGAAAACATCTTCTTCGTTTTAAGAGTGAACATTTTCGTGTTCTAGAAGAATGCATCTTTTTGTAAGCATACAAGAACGAGAGCGTAAGTTAAAGTCGGCCCTGCCCGACTTCGAAATACCCGTTACCCAATTCAATTAGTGTTTAATAACTTCAAGCGGATCGGATAAGTATGCAACATTTTTCTAACTCGGCCATTTATTATCCGATCCTTTTGAAAATTTGTGAGACTGTAGATATTGGTCACATAGACTACACTGCAAAATCTCAGCTCGATATCTTAAAAAGTTATTCAACATTTTTTATTGCGTGGGCGGGAGGGGGCGTGGCCAAAATTTGAAACCAACTTGAGCTGCCTGCAAACGATACTAGCTCACATCTGGTTGCTATAGCTCTTCTAGTCTCTGAGATCTAGTGTTCATACGACGGACGGTCGGACGGACGGACGGACAGAAGGACATGGCTATATCGACTCGGCTGTTGATGCTGAAGAAGAATATATATACTTTATGATATCGGAGATGCTTCATTCTGCCTGTTACATACATTTGCACAACTTAATAGTCCCCCTTTTCCTATTTTTAATGGGAACAGGGTATAAAAAATTAAGAAAGTGAGTCAACCCAGACTGAAATATACTATATAGTAGAAAGTGTGCCCATTATGAATTTTGATTGTAATGAAATTAGTGCTGCTGCAGTTAACATATTCTTGCTTATAGCTTGACTATCGCTCATCCGACCTTTATGATCCCTTTGGCGGATCGGTATATAATCCTGACAATTGGTAGGGACAGAAGGTACGAACCGTCTATCTATAAAACTAAACTCGCCTGATTGAGCCAAATTTACTTGGTTTTAGTCTTACTTAGTCTTTCTTGCAAAGGTTGTGGACTAATAAATTCTGGAGTATAATATCTGCAGATAATGCTTCACATTGATTGTCTTTCCTTTTTCCGGAATATCCAAGAAGATTGTTTTCTTTTGTGATCCACAAAATTCTTGGACATAACCTGTCTATTCTTTGAGAGCGTCCATGAAAACGACCCTTTATAGTCAAGCAAGGGCTCTTATGCATCCTTCCTGGTACAACTTCAAATAAATATGTTTGAAGAAGAAAACGCTTCTTTTAAATTGTCGCTACAATGGCTCACGTGGTTTGTGTTGATCGTAACGTACGAGTCACGGAGTTTTGATGCCCAGATTCCCCGAAAAAAACACTTAGACAAAAATCCATCCCTAATTTAGGTACTTAAGCTCGTTTTGTTTTTCAATGCTTAAAGCAGATTCCTTCTAGCTGTAACCTATGATGATAATGACTTGCAAAGTCTCGAATGATGTTCCCATAAAGACAGTGATCGCATTCAGCAGAAGAACTTGCTTCCTGATCAATCATTCATTTTTACTGATCTTGCGCTGAACTACAACGAAATCATGATAGACAATTTAACAGAGGATGCATTGAGAAAATAGTTAGCTCCTTTCAATTGATACTGCAACCTACAGCTGTATCGATGTGTTTTTTCGAAACCCATGAGCGTGTCTAGGTTTAAATTATGCTCTTAGCTAAAAAATGAGGTTTTTTATGGGCAATGTATTGGAAGTGCCAATGTGTTTAAAGCCTTGTCCCAAAATGTAGCACTTTGTTCAGCAGAATCGACTCAACGTATCATTTTTTTTCTGATGCTTCTAATAACAGCGATTAATCCTTCTGCTGAGCACGACCATTTTTATCAAAGATACACAGAGAAGCCCAGAAGGGGAAATCTTTTCAGATTAAGTGTAGATTATGTATGATGTATGACGCTGGCATAACTGATTCCCAATTACTGATTTAAGCTGAAAATTATGTAATAAAAAAACTGGCATACTTCTAGGGGCATTTATCATGATATTCATATAGTCGGGGCATTAGAGAGAGAAAAAGTTTCCCCTTTGAAAGTGTTTGAGTAAGTGATTTACCACAAATCAGATCCGTTTGATCATCTTGGCTTTTCGAACTAAACTTCTAGCCGAATATTTAACTTCTCCTTTGCCCAAATTTAGCTAATGTTTCACACCAGTGAGACAGGCGAGCACCTCTCATCTATCTTAAGCAATTCCCTAGCAAGGCCTTACCCGGAACTAAGACATCGCCCGCGAAAGTAAACAAGAAACAACCCACATTTCCAACTTCTCAGCTTAAAACCCCATTCAGAGTTCATCTTTGATATATGAAGCGCCAAAAATGTTGCTTGACAAAGATGAGCCCATCCTCCATTGCCAAGCACCTGCCCGCCTACTCAATTTCGGCGTCATTTACATAAGCCCATAAAGTTTAAGTCGCATTAGGCATGAAAGCCAAGTGCTTGTATCCCATCCCATCCCGGGATTTAGTTGCCCGTGGCAAATGCAATTGTGCTGTTGTTGTTGGCCCCGGCAATGAGGCCAATAAACAAATACACTTCTGGCCTTAAAAAAAGGACTTCGCCGGCATTGGGTAACACGAGCTTTACGGGCACCGGCGGCTACACTTTAACCCCACCTGGTGCCACGTGTCAGTGAGTCGCTCGCTTGTTATTTTAAAATTTACACACCCATGAAATAAAATATATGAAGCCGAGGGGCTGAGAGGCATTGAGTCTAATAGAAAAATGTTATTTTGATGCAGACGCTCGCCCGCTGGTTGTTTCGAGAATTGGATCAAGGTCTCCGGTCTGGGCAAACGGCAGACGCACGCGCCGCCGCCCAAAAGGTGCACCAGTCACCCACTCGCTTTGCATGCCAGACCTGGGATGGGGGGAGGCCAAAAGAGTTATCGGTTGTATCGCATAAATTGAAATTGGTGCCGCCCCGGCGGATGACTGTGACAGGGCCAGAGACAGAGGCAGACAGAGTCGTGCGTTGCATATGCGGAATTGTATTTACAGTTCACTCAACAAATGCGCATATCGCACGGCCACAGCAAATGGTTGGAGCTGATTAAGGGTCCAAAGGATATCAGCTGTCTCCCTCCTTCCGTCTATATAAAATACATTTGATGCGGGTGTTTAAGGTGTGATGCACTGCGAAGTGGTTTCAAGTGGCTGGAAATAGGGAGATGTTTATGCTGGCTATCGATATAGTGAAATGTTTGTGGAGAGTTTAAGGACTTTATGAACCTCTACCACAAATAGATGAATGCGAGTGTGTGTGTGAGCTCAGAGAGTGAGAAGGGGTAATTAAAAGTGGAGCTAAAGGTGTTTTCAAAGTGGCCTTTTTATGTGTATTGAAATAGTGCTATGCGGGGTTAAGGAAAGGAAAGGTCAACATGTGTTGAAGTTTATGTTGGGAATGGCACAGGAAGGCAATATACACTAGGGTTAAGCGATGGTAAGACAATCTATTTAAGAAGAAAAATGGTTAAAGAATTCCCATAGATTTGAATTGTATGCTCTGTGCACACTGGGCCGGATTGCAAAATTTGTTAGCATTTTCATTCATTCATTCAGTTTCTGAATTGAGCTTTCACAATTGAAAAATATGATATTTTAGTAATTTTCTTTTTGGCTACACTGTTTTTGGAAGCTCAGCCGCTTTGATGTCATATGTTACTGTCAAACTTGCTCACTTTAGTCCTAAATTTAAACATGAATCGACTGACAAGAATGACGTATTTGATGTGAATAGCAGCCAGAAGCATTGCAAGAACTGCCAATGCTTCCCGAAAAATGCACTGATTGGTGGGGATTATTGGACCGTACTTATTTAAAGATGACGAAGGCAGAAACGTTACTGTGAATGGAGAGTGCTACCGTCCGATGATTGCACTCTTTTTTTTGCCTACAATGGGAGAGCTTTACTTGGCTGACATGTGGTTTTAACATGACGCTGCCACATGAAAGGCAGCAAGCGAAAGAATGAACCAATTGAGAGGTGAACTCGGTGTACAATTTCTTTCACGTTTGGAACCACATAGATCGTGCGATTTAAGACTATTAGATGTGGGTGGGGTGGGGCTATGTTAAGGTTCATTCCTATAGCGACGAGTCCGCAACAGTTGACGCATTGGAAGCCCATATTGAAGCATTTAGTCGTAACATACGAGCCGATATGTTTGAGAGAGTATACCAAATTTGGACCCGGCGTATGAACAATTTTAGCCAACATTTACATAAAATCAATCATCTTTAAACATTTCATTACATAGATCGTTCTATCGACTCAGATAAAGATTTTACAAATTTTCTGAATTTTTTTTAATCAAGTCCGAATAGTCTAAAAAAATAATAATGATTTAATCAATGTTTGAACCTGAACCTGGGTTCAGCAACCATCTGAACCCGTTCGGTGAATCCGAACGCAAAAAATACTCGGAGTAAACCTCCTCCAGATTTGTAGGATTTAATAGCACTGGGAAGACGATATAATAAAATCTAAATCTAAGTATGTTCTTTAAAAAATCAATGATCTAGTGGAGTAAGGCGTATCGCTTGCCTTGGCTCAGTATTTCACTTATTTTTGGTTATATTTTTCAAGCATTTATTTTAGCTACGATATGAGAATGAGGCAGAGTTCGATCAAAGTCTACTGACGATAAAACCAGGTGGGCTACAGCTGTTCAGTCAACAAAACCTTCCTGTGTGCCACTTCTCTCTTATGGTAATGAGCAAATATTGCTTATTTTGACACTAGTCTGAATGGTTTTCATTTATTACATTTTCCTCTCTGATTTAACAAAGAAACCCAAGCGTTCTTTACCTGACGCCAGAATTTTTTGCCACTTGCGTAAAGATCTAGCACCGCTATAAATATACTTTAGTAACAAACCAAAGATGATGCCCCCAAATGGATTGCAAATCAGCAAACCTGGTTTAGTTGCCATACAAACAACAGGTCTGAAAAACAGTCTTACACTCAAAAAGAATCAAACCGAAACAGGATTGAAAACAGGGTGATCCCGGATATTCTTGAGCCGATCCCGGATTACCATGTTTTCAATCCCGAATTCTGATCCTTTTTATTTGTAGTTAGAAAAACTCTTTAGTTTTTAATGGAAGCATCCTCAAATTTTGTATTTGTTTGTTTCCCATGCTTCCACCTAGTTCTACCCAAGTTTTGTTCAAGTCGGATGACTATATCATATAGCTCCCATACGAACGATCGGTCGGTGTGGGAAAAAAATTGTTTTTGAAAATATTTAAGAGGTTTAAAAACTTCGGCATAGACGAAGTTAGCTTAGCTTTCTCGTTTTTTTCCAATTTTGCCAGCCAACCTATTCTCAATTTTCTTTGTAATGGATTCCAATAGTAGACTTCTTTTAGATTTGGTTTTGAAAAACTACGAATTATATTAATTTGTATAATTTTTAACTTACTCTTGGGGGTTTCTGAGCCGGGACCTTTGTATTTGAACACGATTGGAATGCCGACTCGTACGCTGGTTGATAGACGTCTAAAATACTACTTATATTGAATAACCTAACAGTATTCACCAATATATATCTGGTATTTTGCAAAAATACGACCGCTTATAATTCTCAAGTTGGAAGTTGGAAAACGGGTAACTGAAATTCGCCAATTTAATATGTTTTAGTCAAATCAAAGTGCTTTTTAATAATGTAAACACAAAAGGAGGATAGTAAAATCAAATATGATTGCATTAGGTTTTACTATGCGATTTTTCCCTGAGTGTATAAGTTAAATATTTCCAATAAAATCGGGATTGAAAACAGGGTAAATTTATACAGGCCTGTTCCGGTTTTCACTTTCGACAAAATTTGTCGAATTCGAATTTTTTCAAGTGGTTGTTGTATAAAATTTATAAATTAAATCGACATAAAACCTTTCATTTTGAGTTCATCCTATTAAATGGAAGTTCAAATTTTAAGGTTTGATACAGATTTCCTTGATTGTTCACCAAAAAAAGACACATGTATTGAATTCGAATACACTAAGGTGAAAACTGGAACATGCCAGATAATGTTTTTTGAGATTAAAAATAAAAAAGTGGAAGGGAAATCAATATTTTCCGGGATCGGCTCAAGAATATCCGGGATCAACCTGTTTTCAGAAACATCTAATGACAATTTTATATTAAACACTTTCACACCCGGTCACCTTCACAAGCTATAAAAAAGTTTCTTAAAGTTTGCCGCCGGACTTGGAGTTAAACTGCAGGTCCCGTTCTTGTGTGCGATAAGAAGTACCCAACATGCTTAAAGATTGGGAGGAGTTTTGTCCATTTTGATTTACATACCAAAAAAGATGCCATAGAAATAATTTTTAATTAAAAATTACGTTTTTTTCCAAACTTTTCAGCATTTTAAGTATTTCTGAGATCACGCTTCTGAGGTCACCCTTCTCGCAACCCACCAAATTGTTTATAAAGAAAGATTTTTTAAATGGAAAATTAAAAACAAAACATTCTCGCCTCTTTGTAAGCCTTATTGTGCTCTCTCCCTAGTCGCCTAGACCCTTTCATTATTTTTAGCGCTGGTGTAAAAAATATATAAAAAATACAAGTCCAAAGGCTTTTTGCCAGTCGTTTGTTCACCGCATGGCTGGCGTATATTAAAATCAACCTTCCTCCTGTTTTTATTATAAATTTTTCTCTTTTTTATGTTGCCCCATAATAAACCTACTAAAATTCTATTTAACTTTGCTTATTTTAAATAAAAAATAATAAACAACAATATACAAATGAAATGCAGTTGGTTGACGGTTGGCTGCCTGCTGCATATGTGGCACAAAGCATTTCTGCGGGGCGGGGGAGGGGTTGCGGGCAGTTTTTAATCAAATTACGAGTGCAGCTGTATGGAAAGTGGAAAACTGTGTGAAAATTATGCGGCAAATAAAACATGGAGGAGAGAGAATTGGCCTTAAGGCCGGCCAGTTTCATTAATTTCCCGAAAAAATGTCAACAACTAATCTGCCAATTTGTTACTTTTTCCACCCAAAAGCTGCAGTTGCCCCCGAGGGGAGGAAGGGTGGGCTTAGCAAATTGCTTGTATTTGCGGCAGTAGCATCCGAAAATCCTGTTTACTTTGTCAACATGTGTTAATGCCACAAAAATCGAAGACCAGCCAAACAGCTGAGGCCACGGGAAGGGAAGAGCAGAGCAGGGCAGGGCAGGGCAGGGGAGGAGTCCAGATGATGGTTGGCACTAATTTTGCTACTATTATACGACTTTTCTTGTCCACAGCCAGGCGATTAATATGTCACGAAAATATCAAACCTAATTGATCAGCAAAAGCGAACCGGCCAGGCCAGGGCGGTGGACAGCGAGTCAGACAGTGTCAGGTTTGGTAATTAAGACTCTGGCAATAGAGAAGTCAACTCAAGGTGCGTGTGCGTCCTGACTAATTATGCAAGCTTTGTCCATGCGAAAATGTCTCGATGAATTTGTCAACCAATTATGGGAAGTAGATAAGGAATCAGACTTGAACAAATTGATGGTCAAAGAATGTAGAAATGGAACTGGGAAAAGTCGTGTGAAAAATTGCCATAATTTGTAAGAACACTTAGACAATACATTTGATTGTTTTTGAAGGAGAAGTTTGAGTATCATTCTAGCCACCTTTGCATAGTGTTTTTTACTTTTGAGAACAACATATGTCTATAATGAGAGTTCTGAACTAAATCGGTTAGACACTGTTGGACTGAGTAGAACGAAGTTGCAGTGCTCCATGAAATCAAGAGGCTTTCAATTTGCTAATGGCTTATTTAAAATAACCAAAATTTTCTAAATAGATTAAGTGAAAAATTAAAAGCTAGATTTCTGCGTTGTTTGCACAATTCCTTGGGCATTAAGAGACACATCAAAGTCCTGCCCACTTGACACAAATCTAACATCAAATAGAAAATGTTGTACAACAGTTTCCTTTTCCGATTCAGTTCCAGTTTTCCATCTCAATCTCATCACAAAGCCTTGTCCCCTTCGGACCGCACAAACAAACGGAAAAAATGCTCTTCGGTTTGTTATTCAAATGAAAACGTTTTCTATAAATCTGAAAGCGCGAACACTTCTCAAGGACTTTTCGTGTTTTATTTTTCTGCGCCACCGAGGAACGTGCGTTCATGCAGCGAACCAAGCTGCGGGAGGGGGGAGCGAGTGAAAAACAAAACAACATGTCAAAATATAAATGTACAAAAGACATTTCTGGTATATTTTTCAAATGAAATATTAGTTTACTTTTAGCGACAACAACAACAACAAAGCGACAGCGTCAAAGCGCTGACAGTTGAGTGGCGGGCGGGGGAGGCACTGAAAGCGGAAGATGAGGTATTTGTCATTTTCTTTAAGCATTTCTGCGAAGCCAAGCAAAAAGAAAACCAAATAGCACTGTGTAAAGACGAAAGGGGGGAAGTCACGTCTGTGAGTCCGAAAGATGCCTCCTGCTTGTAAAGACTTTTGGGCATGGATGATGAGCAAGTGGAGCCGAAGTAAGAGAGCAGATGAAGATGAGGCCACTTTTGTTCAAGTGCCGCAATAAACAAATTTAACCAAAAACGGAAAACGCTTCAAGGATGTCGTTATACCAGCAAACTACGTGATGAAGGTGAAAGCCAAAAAAAAAGGGCAGACAAAATGAAACATGTTTTCCAAGGGATATCCTGAGATTTATCAGAATGTAAGAGTTAAGTTACTAAAAAACTTCGGCTTTATTTTTTACAGCTTCAAAATCTTAGAGTCGGACTCGGATTTGGTGTTGAATTCAATTTAAACTGCCTTAAATGAAAGGTGACAGTCACATGTTCGGTCTCCATGATACAATAATCACAAGGTAGCGCTCGCGCAGCTTCGATATCGTGCTTGATTCTGTGAATCAATTGTGTAACCGGATAAATCGAACAGGTAGTCGATGTAAATTCTATCGAAAGCTGTTCATAATGTACAAACTCAACTTTGTATCCCTGATTTTTGAGTGTGTTTCAGCCCTGGGGTCCAATAAATCCTCGCTCATGCAAAAGTAAAAACTTCCGTTTGCGCTACCTTGTAATTATTGAAACATGATCGGTTTCAATATCCGGTTTGAGGATAATCGAAATAGTTGAAGCAAGGGAAGCTGATTACCAATTCCGAGTGGATTAAATTCGCCTAAAAAGGACAATCCGATTTAGGCTAAGACATGGTAGGCTAATTTAAATATATTTGGTCTTGTTTTCAATGTGAAGAGGTTGTCAGTTGCATTGTCGACACATGGTGGAACTCAGGCCTACTACACTCAGAGAAAAAATACAGAATTTCATACTTGGATCAAGAATTTTCGAGATCAATAGTTCAATACTTGATCTAATAACGGAATATTCTCAAATCAAGTAGCAAAGTTCTTGAATCAAGTGCCAATCGAACTCAAATCTAAGGATATTCAATCTTGATCCAAGAGCATACAGCATTGACCAAACTATAGAATTATCAAGAGCTCATCAGATTCAAGAGTAAGATCGTTTACTCTTAAATCAAAAGCTTCATAGATTCCAATCATACAACAATTTAAAAGCAGTTGTTTTTTCCATTTTGTTTAAATTTATTTCATGGAAAACTAATTGTTAAGCCATGTAGCAACTTTTAGCCGGCTCGAGGAATACATCAGTCGTTGCCTGTCAACTGGCAGTCGCACAGCCGTCGCTCCATGCCAGCAATGCCTTAATTGGTTGGGAATTCCAAAGCATAAAAATAAAAAACCAAACTGAGAGAGCGAGTTCAACGCTGTGGGCTCTCAAATGTGATTGCTCTGCTCTCTGTTTTTTACCTTAGTCCCCTCGCCTAAATACTTTATACTGAGAACGAATTTAGCTCGATTTCAAGAGCGAAATTCTTGAAGATTCAAAAACGAATATATATTTTTTTAAGAGCGTTCGCTCTTAACTTATTCGTTCTACTTTTTTCTGGGTGCAGTGAGAGACCGTTTGTGCTGCGTTTGTTTCGTTCTACTTTTTCTGGGTGTTCTGATTCAATATATTTTCACATGGTCGCTTTTGATTTCCCAGTGCAGCGAGTGACTTTTATAAATTTTTTTCAAAAATTTAAGCAACGGCTCTGGATCTGGTGGTTCTGGATTTTTCTGTGTGTTTCAGCCCTTGGGTTCAATCAATTCTCGCGCATGGGAAAATGCATTTGCGGTTTCGCTACCTTGTAGTTAGAATCGAACAAATCTGCAAACGAGCTAGAAAGTACCTTTTCAAAAACTACACACATTCTTATACTCTGTTCGATATAGCCATGTCTGTCTGTCTGTATAAACTCGTCGATCTCAGAGACTAAAAGAGATAGAGCCAAGTTTTGCATAGAGGTACACCCAAAAAATTAGATTTCCTTAAATCCCCGAAAATCTCCTTCATTTCATGCTGTGAATTATCAACAATGCACGTGGCTCAGTGGAACGTGGAGGTTGTCACTTCGAATCTTACTGCAGGTGAGAATTATTTTTTTTAAATTTTAAAATTTACTTTGGTTTTTCTTTTGTTGTGAATCTTTTGAATTTTTGTTTAGCAATATTTGGCTTCAGATTTGAACTATACCCTTTAATATAGAAGTGCTTTGTTCAATCGAGGGGCCCAAGTGCATTGTTAAGAAATGAAATTATTATTAAAAAAAAAGAACAAAAAACAAATATATTTGTATATGCCTGCAGTGGGACTCTGACTCACAGCTTCCACGTACCAAGGCAATGTTCTAACATCTGAGCCACGCGTTTTCTTTCCAGCTAAAAGCTTAAGCTAACGCTGATTCAACTGTCGTTTCAATCTTTTAGGAAACGTGTCGTTATACTTAGATGAGCATTTTCTCAAATAAACTGACAGAAAATTTGTCTTCTGGGTCAAAATCTGACCGCTTGCGTAAAAAGATAGCTTGGAAGTTAAATTAAAGTTAATTTTTCTTTTTAGGAACTGCTTAACCTTAATTTTAGTGTTTTTATACCCTTGCGAAGGGTATTATAATTTTGCAACGCATAGAAATATTCATTTCCGACCCCATAAACCATATATATTCTTGATCAGGGTGACGAGCTAAGTCGATTGAGCTTTGTCCGTCCGTCTGTCTGTCTATCTGTCTGTTTCTACGCAAACTGGTCTCTCAGTTTAAAAGCTATCGAGCTGAAACTTTGCACATAGTCTTCTTATTGCTGCACGCTACTAATATGTCGGAACCGACCGGATTGGATGACTATGTCTCATAGCTCCCATAGGAACAATCGGTCGGAAAACTAGTTTTAGTGAGAAAAACTTTTTTTCTTTTCAATGGAAACGTCTCCCAACTTTGCAATCGTGGGTTTTCTATGTTTTTTTTATAATTCTACCAAGTTTTATTAAAATCGGACAACTATAAGGTATAGCTGCCATACAAAAGATAGGTCAGTTAGAAAAACTTTTTTGTTTTTGATGGTAGCATCCTGTAATTTTGTATTTGATTGTTTCACATGCTTTCACATAATTTTACAAATTTTTGGCCAAGTCGGATGACTATATCATATAGCTCCCATACGAACGATCGGTCGCAAAATGGGAAAAAGAGTACTTTTTGAAAATATTTAAGCGAGCACTTGCAAGGGTATAAAAACTTCGGCACAGACGAAGTTAGCTTAGCTTTCTCGTGTTTTTTTTTTGAGTGTAGGTGCATACCATACGCAGATCCAGTTTGTTTCAATTTGAAATCATCCTTGTATCAAACCTTCTATCTATAAAATTGTGTGAGATATGACGTTTTTTCGAAATTAAGAGGGCGGGAGGGGGCATGGCAAAATGTGAAAATACACCGGATCTGCCTGTATGTATAAGAAGTTCTGGTCAGATAAACCTCGAACGTCTATTTCTTACCATCACTGAGATCTGTTTATATAAACGGACGGACGGACGGGCATGGCTATATCGACTCGACTGTTGATGCTGACCAAGAATATATATACTTTAATTTTGTTACATTTTCATATCGGCTTCGAAGATACAATACCTACTGATGATTGAACAGGAACAGTTCCTTAGCTCTTTTCCCAGCTTCAAGCATATACAAGGATATTTTCTAAAATATTTGTTTTCCACAATTCACATGAAATTAACTGTTTGTTCGGCAATTTCACTTTCTGATAAGCTGTGCGCCACGTTAACCCTTTGGCAGCGTGTAAAACCCAAATTTCCCAAAAACGATGCATTGCGTGTGGTTTTTGTTTTCCCCCCTTTATTCTTGGTTAGGGAAATGTGGTCAATAATTAAGTAATTTTCTACACATCGTGCAGATTGTTATCGACACCAATACGTAAAAGGGTTGCCACCCCTAGCCGACATATGTCACGTGAGTTTCCAAAAGCGCCGGAGCGTGTCAAGCGCTTAGATGGCGGGCTGTTGATTGGCGATGACCGCGTTTTAAATACCAGCACGTAGTAACAACCGCCCACGCCTTTGCCCACCCTCCGCCACTCACCCACGGCTCTCTGTTGACATCAATAAATATTCGCGGACAACCTCTTGCCCTTCGGCCCCGCTCGGTCCTATCAAAACGCTGAAAAGCCATAAACGGCGTAATAAAATTCTGCACTGCCATATGTTCCCCAGCGGGCATTATTTTTATTGAACAAAACGGGATGGACTGGACGGGGATGGGTGGGATAGGGGCATTGACTCGGAGATAGACGAATTGTAGGCCAGCCTATAAAAAATAGACTCTCTGGTCGTGACAAGCCTGTTGTCGGCTGTGACCCATAAACTAAAGACTTTTAGCATAAATTTACCATATTCATGGCATTTATCATAAAATGAAATTAAATTTCTCAAATTGGTTAACAAGAACGGAAATAAATGGGAAAATGCAGGGGACCTTATTTTAAAATCATGTTCCTACTTCTTTGTTGGTATTATATTATATGTATCTACCCCCGCCCAGCTAATCAATAGATGTGTATGCATGTTGCCCTGTGGAAAGCCTGTCAATGCGCTTTACTTTTACTCTGAAATTTTGCTTTTAATTTAATTAGCTTTTTATTTGGATTTGAATGCATTTTGCTTCGCTCACCCAGCTGCGGCCTTGTGTGCGCCGGGAAACTCGCTTAGTTCGGTATTTATAGGCAGACTCCACGGCAGGGCGGCGGCGGGAGAAAGAGGGGCATACGTATGAAAAGCTTTTGAAACACTGAACCATGACTAAAAACAAAAAGCCAGCCCCTGGCCAGGTGGGCCGGTTGCTTTTTGCCCAGCAGCAGTGACCAGCCTCTTACCACCAGCCCAGTCGTTGCTTTGAAGTTGCCATTTGAAGCTGGAACTAATTTGACGTAAAGTCCTTGATGGATAATGGCAGGGAACGGGCGGAGGAGTGTACGTACGTATAATAAACTGCAGTGCGGATTTAAATGGGACTTGAGCTCTTAATAATATAAGCTTCTCTCATAATGCAACTGGACAATCACTTGAAAGGTTTTTTGTTTGAAGTGCAAGGTGAGCGGAATTGCCGCTTTTGGACTCGAGCTCGGATTTCTGTACAGCCTGTTTCGAGCAGAGCACATCTGTAGAATCGGTGTTAAATACATCGTTTTCCGATACAACATGGAACGACCAGGTATGAGTTAAGTAAAAGTGGGTCCAACCAGCTCATGGCTACCGGTGAAATCTGGGACATAAAGAATTAATATTGAATATCCATTCCATATGTTAATTAACAGACCATTAACATTAATGTAAACATATCAACATTATGTTAGCAGCGCAAGCTTTTCTAAAAGGTGTTCTACGATGTTTTATAACTTTTATAACTCATGATGAGATCGATATCTGAAAATTTGGGAGAAGTATTAAAAATTTTATTTGCGGAGAACGGAGGTGGCATGGCCTAAGTTTTAAACAAAGTTGATCTGCGTGCAGACAATACTAGTCTATCAGCCTTGTTCTCAATTTCACGTAGTTGTCAAATGAAATTCCGCTTCATTTCCGATACCTTTTAATTTTTATACCCTGTTCCCATTGAAAATGGGAATAGGGGGATCATGAAGTTGTGCGAATGTATGTAACAAGGAGAAGGAAAATTTTCCGACCCCATAAAGCATATATATTCTTGATCAGCATGAACAGCCGAGTCGATATAGCCATGTCCGTCCGTCCGTCCGTCCGTCTGTCCGTCTGTCCGTCTGTCTGTCTGTATGAACGCGTCGATCTCAGAGACTATAAGAGATAGAGCCACAAATTTTTGCACGAAGGTAGATTTTTGCTGTACGCAGATCAAGTTTGTTTCAGATTTGGAAAATTCCCAACCGTCCTCCTTTTATCTCCAAAAAACCTAGACCTCCTCTACACAGAGAAAAAAAATATGTAAGAACTACACGAAAATGTAGTTTTTTCTACACGTTTCACAGGGATTTTACACCCACTACGTTTATGTAGCTTTCCTACATGCCACGATGTGGGCCCAGCCCGAGCAAAAAAATTTTCTTTTAAATTCAGCTATTATCCCCACAATATTTTCACAAGGGAGTGTGTGGTGAGGAGGGGAGGGCAGGAAGGGGCACAGTAGGGGAAAGTCTTCTTCCTGAAAAGCCTAAGACATTAGTTTTTTTTTATTTACTCACCTTGTCTGGGGTTCGAACTCATAACTCACATACTTTCTCTCTGCAATTCGAACACAAATGCCGGCATCTCAGCCCACACGACTACCAAGCACTCACGCGGCATTGCCGCAAATCAAAGTAATAAAGGGAAGTGACAAGCGACGATGAGCTAATGGATCAACAACACGTTTCGTGTAGATTTTCTATACATAGCATTCAGCATTTGAAATCCTTAACGTTTATTTAGAAAACCTACATGTAACGTGTGGAAAGCATGAAAAGTATGAGAATTCTGTACTGATTTAGAGCTACAATTTTCGTTTAGAATTTCCACATTCAACATCTTCAATATCTAAACGTTAATGTAGAAAATCTACATTTCCGTGTGGAAATCAGATTGTTGAATGAAAAGTGTAGAAAAGTGTAGTGTAGTGAAGTTTAGCAGGGTGAACTACGTTTCGTTTAGGATTGTCGTTTTTACACGTGGCGTGTAGCTAATTTTTTTTTCTCTGTGTAGAAATTCTAGACCTAAACAACTGTCAGATCCACAATTTTCAAGTTAGAGCCTCGTGGTTTAGTATACATCAAGCTAGGCCCAATATCTATGTATTCTAAAAAGTACAATCAGATCGGACAAAAAACACCGGAGCTATAAGCGAAACAGGTGAGCTGATAAGAGCCCCAGTTGTTGGTCAGGACTAGAAAAAAATGTTGCCTACATTTAGGATGACATTTTGTTACAAAAACCGGTTACATTCATATTCAAAAACAAATAAATGAAAACAAATGAACAGGGAATTTTGTGGTCGGGAAACTCGAATGCAGCGCCCTTACTTGTTATTTTTATACTCTGTACGGTAGGCACATAGGGTACTATAAGGTACCAGAAGGAAGCATCTCCGACCCCATAAAGTATATATATTCTTGATCAGCATGACGAGCTGAGTCGATATAGCCATGTCCGTCTGTTTCTAAGCTATCTCCTCCGTCAGTTTTAAAGCTATCACCACCAAACTTTGCACGAAGTCTTCTAGTCCAAATACGCTGCACATTTGTCGGAACCGGCCAGATCGAGTGACTATAACATATAGCTGCCATATGAACGATCGGTCGAAAAACTAGTTCTAGTGAAAAAAACTTTTTTGTTTTTAATGCAAACGTCTCCAAACTCCGTATTTACTAGTTTTTAATGCTTCTCCATAATTCTGCCCGAATTTGGTCGAAATCAGACATCTATATAGTATAGCTGTCATACAAATGCAGAGTCAGAAAAGTAGTCTTATTGGGAAAAACTTGATTGTTATCAGTGGACATGTCCTTCAAATTAGTTTAAAAACGTGCTGCAAGGGTATACAAACTTCGGCCGAGCCGAAGTCAAATTTCCTCTATTTTTATACTCTGTACCGTAGATACATAGAGTATTATTAGTTTGTGCAAAAGTATGTAACATCCAGAAGGAAGCATCTCCGACCCCATAAAGTATATATATTCTTGATCAGCATCAACAGCCGAGTGGATATAGCCATGTCCGTCTGTCCGTCCGTCCGTCCGTCCGTCTGTCCGTCTGTCTGTCCGTATAACGCACAGATCTCAGAGATGGTAAGAGATTGAGGTTTGACGTGTATGGGACATATGCTTCTTATGTCTGCAGGCAGATCAAGTTTATTTTCAATTTTGGCCACGCCCCCTCCCGCCCCCGCAACTTAGAAAAATCGTCATATCTCCCACAGTTTTTTATGTTATAGTCGGGCTGACCGACTTTCTTTCTTGTTTATTTAAGATATTCTCAAAAACGGAATTTGTCAACTCACATCAAGACTTTTGGTTCTCAAAAAATGTTCTTGAAGTTAGAAATCGTTCTTGAAGTGAGAAAATCCGTTCATGATTAGTGTTTGACAACGAATGTGCTCATATCGAGTCCAATGTTCTCGGTTTTTGCCTCTGTGAACTCTTTACCAAAGAGTAAATTAAGTTTCTGTAATATTATGCAACAGGCAGAGGAAGCATCTCAGTCCTTATAATGAACATGGGCATATGCACCGAATGGTAACTTGAGGCTCTACGTTTATGAATTTTTCCTAGGGAATCAATCAAATTAAACTAAATTAAAAAATTAAAATTTAAAAATAACTTCAAAATTTTCGAACGCGAAGCACCATTCCGCTTATTTTAATGGATCTATTTTTTGTTAAGTGCCAATGGACTGCATTAACTTTTGGTGTCTAAGGGATGGATGGACGAGCCCTGAACCCGATCCTGACAATTTTCCTTGGAAGCGTACTCTTCGTCTGCCTTTCCCCATTTCACAAAATTCTCAAACCATCGATGGCATTTTTTCGTGTTCATTAATTTGGAATTTACCTTTATTTTTTTCCGTTTGCCTAAATGTTTTACAAGCCATTAAACCAGCGTCAACAGCATGAAAAATGCATAAATAATGCAATTGGAATTGTCGGCAATTGCCTTGGCCCTGACAGAGGACATGCCACATAGGGACACAGCGGCCATGCAGCCAACACAATTTGCAGATGGGCAACAACAATAGGCGAGGACGAGGGCCACAATGAAAATGTTTAGAGTTTTAGCACCGCAGGTGGCCACGGCAATTTTTACCGGTTTGAACTGCAGGATAATGACGGCGGACAATGGCAGGAGCTGGGGCCGGAGCTGGGGGCCAATGGCTATTTCTGGTTTTTGGGGCGATTGTCAATTGTTGTTGTCAATTACGTTAACAAAACATGCACTGCACTGCAGCCGGGGAGCATGAGTTGACCACAACAACGAACCAAAAATTTGTACCCATAATCATCATGTCAAAGCCAGGGAACATTGGCCAGGCGACAGGCCGCAGCGGAACGGAACGAAGCGGAACCGAGGCCGCCGAACAAAGAGAAGCAGTTGCAAGGATGCGGAGGAAAGCTTGGAGCTGGAGTTGGTCTTTTTGGCCATGTCAGGCGTTTAATTGGCATGCCATTTCGTGTGTGGTTATTAACGATTTGTGGCGTGCAAAGAGCATTTGTCAATGTGTCACAAAAATGAACTGAAATACCGGGAAAAGGGCGGGTGGGACTTGGAGTGGAAGCAACTGGATTAGAATTGGGCGAAAGAGCTTTGTGGACTGCAAAACTAAACGAAAAATGTAAGAAAAAATGCTTCATCAGTACTGGGCGCGAAAATCTAAGCTGAGGCGCAGCAAAATGATCTACACAAATCAAAATAGTTGGCTTATTTATAAGCTTATGCGTCATAAAAGAGCAGGAAGCCCCGATAGCGAAGTGTAATTATGAAGCAACCCTGCAGTTCCAAGTTTCAGTACTAAACTTTTGAGGGCTCAATTCATACCTGAGCAGTTGGAATAACTGAATTCATGCCTGAATTCAAAATGTTCCAGTACAATAACTTACTCGCTACACCAGAATATCGAATGTGACCATGTTCGATCAGTTCGATAAAACGAAAGAAACCTTTAATCGTATCGTATCGTATCTGCGCATTGATCTACCCTGTAGTTATTGTATTATGTTGAAATCATGCCTAAATCGAGGTAAGTTCATGACGTTGTCTGTGTTAAGTTCATGGCTTAAACTCATGTAAGGAATGACAAGAACTTAGTACCAGTCCTTGCAGTTCAGGGCTGATTCAGTTATATAGGATTCAGTACAGAGCCGAACTTAAGGGAAGAGTGCAAGTGCACATATCCAAGTTAGTTCTTGTTCTTGGCTTACTTACACATAATGAGAGTATGTGGAGTAAATGAATTTATGAAAAGGAACTTGGATGATCCAAATGTTCTTTCGAGAGGATTATATAGACGGCTTGTTCGAAATTGATGTCAGTGATCCAGGAAAACTGAAAACTGACAAGTCCATTCCACCAATTGTTCTTAAACAAAATCATCGACATCATCACCATCAGTATACTGTGTAGCGGGAGTTCGCTTCCGCACTCTACGACTCTCAAAGAGAGCATAAGCAGTTTGAGTTTCTAGCAGGGAGATAACTCTTGCAGCGGAGAGTCTTTATCGAGCGATTGACCGAGTCAGAAGCCAACTTGTGATGTAAATATAAGTGCTACCGCTTACCATCGGTGTATTAAAGATCTAAGCTTAACTAAATGAACTTAAGTAGAAGTGGTTAATCATTTTTAACCAAATCAAACAAGTATGCAATATATAACGTTATCACGTTTTGCTTGCAAAAGTTTGTAAGACCGGAGAAAATGAGGATTTGAGCACTGAGAGGCGACCCCGGGTAAACTATATTTGACATATGACTAGCTAAATAACATTGAGGACGATAGACTTAACAACAACTACGAATGACTGGTATTCTACATAAAAAACAAGAAAGCAGTATGGGAACTATATCATCCGATTTGGCCAAAAAATTTCAAAATTATGTGAAACAAACAAATCCAAAATTTCACGATGCTACCATTAAAAGCAAAAAAGTTTTTCTAACTAAGACTGTTTTTCAGACCTATCATTTGTATGGCTGCTATACCATATAGTTGTCAGATTTTCATCCGACTTGGTAGAATTATAAAAAAACATAGAAAACCTACGATTACAAAGTTTGGACACGTTTCCATTGAAAATAAAACTTTTTTTATACTAAAGCTAGTTTTCCGGCAGATGGTTCCTATGGGTGCTCTAAGATATAGTCTTCCGATCCGGTCGGCTCCGACATATTAGTATCATGCAGCAAAAAAGAGACTCTGTGCAAAATTTCAGCTCGGTAGCTTCAAAACTGAGAGACTAGCTTGCGTAGAAACAGACAGACAGACGGAATTACAAAGCTCAATCGATTCAGCTCCTCACCCTGATCAAGAATATATATAGTTTGTTGGGTCTGATAAAATTATAATACCATTTGCAAGGGAATCAAAACAAGTAAGGGCGGTTCATTTTTTCCCATTCGAGCTCATATTTGGTAGTATATGGTATATGCCCAATATCTACAATCTCACAGAATTTTCATAAAGATCAAAGATAAAAGGCAGAGTTATGCAGTTTATAAAAAACGTTGCATATTTCTATGAGCCGCAAGCGCTATTTGCTTACAAAATGTCTAAGAATTTAAATTATTAATGCTTTGTTGATTAACATAAGGAAGATTATTAAACACTAATTTCCCTGTGCAACGGGTATATCGAAGTCGGGCAGGGACGACTATAACATACGCTCTCGTTTTTATCCGATCGTATTATACTTTTCAGAATAGCTAGATATTGGGCCTTACATGATGTTTTGATCCTCGAGGCCGTGGGTTCAAGTCTCCGTGGAATCATCGTTTTCTTAAATTTTTATACTCTGTACCGTAAGTTTGTGCAAAAGCTTGTAACAGCCAGAAAGAAGCATTGCCGACCCCATAGAGTATATATATATTCTTGATCAGCATCAACAGCCGAGTCATGTCCGTCATGTCCGTCTGACCGTCTGTCTGTCCGTATAAACGCACAGATCTCAGAGATGGTAAGTGATAGAGGTTTAACATGTATGGGACACGTGCCCTTATGTCAGGCAGATCAAGTTTATTTTCAATTTTGGCCACGCCCCTCCCGCCCCCGTAATTTAGAAAAAACGTCATATCTCCCACAGTTTTAAAGATAGATCGTTTGTTGCTTTAAGAAATATTTAGTGATCAGGATTACTTATCGATCCACCAAAGGAATGGCGAAGATCGGATAATCGGTTGTCGAGTTATGATCAAAAGACTGCTCGCTGTTGCAGCGCTGCTTTCAGCTGCTGCTGCAGCATCAAAACTGTTGTTGAGCGTATAATTTCGTTGGTACAGAGTATGTTATAGCCGGGCTTGACCGACTTTCTTTCTTGTTTCTATCCAAAAATACCCAAAACTCTAAATTAGCTAAATAAAACTCTAAATTAGCTTACACTTCATTCCAGTGCTTAGATTAGCTGTGAACCATTGCAGCGTCAGCATAAATTGAACTCTGGACTCGAGTGTGACCTTTTTAATTAAAAAGCCAACACAGCCAAAAATTGCCCCTAAACACATTCGTGCCGCATTTTCGCATGCAACTCGCTTGCCAAAAGGAAAAGCTACGACTTGGCCGGAAGAGAAGAACTGTTATCTAATGTCTAGAGGCGAAGGGTCAAACTGCCGGCAGAGCACAACACAGTGCAACAGTCACGCAGCCGGCCCTCGCGTCGGGGGACCGGAGCACAGGAACCGAGAGAAAAGTGTTAATAAATTTAGCCAGCTCTCCGACTCTCTGTCCAAATTAAGTTACCTCCACGTCGCCTGCTCGATTTGCAAATAAATTTGTTTAATTCCCACTCGACGTGCAGCAGCAAGAAATATTTTATAAGGCGTGAATTCGGACCCCAGCCCAAGCCCAGCGTCCAACGTCCACCGCCCACGCCCACCATCCCGGCCGGAGGCGGAAATCGTGCTGGGAGTTAAGGTACGAGTGCAAAGCTCCAACCTGATGCCTAATTAGACGCGTCATTGTAGCCGATTGGCTTTTTTCGGGTTTTCAGACGGTTTTCCGATTGGCATTGTTAATGAGTGGACGACGACGATGACTTCTGGCTGCCTAAATGGAAACTAATTGGCATTTAAGTTGGAGAGGGGAACTAAAGGAAATTGGTAAGTGCACTTTTGGTATACTATGCAAATTAGGTGAAGGAAAGCCGGCACCCAGGGAAAATCCATCACATTTCCCTTATTTAGAGGGAAAGGATCTGATTCAGGGAACGGAGGTGAGACTTGAAAAGTTTCTGAAGCGAACTTTAAGCATTAGGCATGCAGTTGGGGTTAGGGGATCTCTCTCCAAAGTACATACCCAGCTGAAATATACCAATTTTGACCAAAATAAATGGACTTGTGTCAACTTTTCCATCAACAGGTGAGTCTCTAATTTAATTTCATATTTTTGTTTTTGTCCCAGTCCCTCGATCCCTCCGTGAACCCAGCGCGACCTCCGCTTACTCTTAATTGAGGGCACGAATTTCAGATTGCACTCATTTAATGTTTTACAGCTTTTATGACATAAAACGAGCCGCAGATGCATTCCAATTGAGGGAGTATAATCATAAAAAAGTGGATTCTGGTCCCCAGCAAATCCCGCAAAAAATATGAATAACCATTCAATCAAGCTGAAACAACAGCAACAACAACAAATGAGGGGCAGCCGCCAAAAACAACCAACATGAAATGAAATCATATATATGGCCAGTCATTAATATCGATGGATTACATGACGTTCAACATTTTTTGCGCCTTAAAACGGGCCGGCGATTTTTAAAAGTCCGCCGAATTCGTACACTTAACAAATGGGTAACGGGTTCTCCCCCGCTTGATGCTGGCCATATCTGCGACAAAAATCACCTCAATTAATTTAATTAGTCTGCGGTTCTCACTCCAATCTGCATCCTCCTCTCTGTCCACCCTCGCTACGTGGGGCCACCTCCAGTCAGCTCCAAAGTGGTCACAGCATGACGAACCACAAGCATCTCAAAACAAAACAGAAAACATTCCGCAGATGATTTATGGTCACAGGGTTCGTTGCTCGGTTGGTTTATGAAAAATCAGCAATAAAGTCGTTTGATAAACAATATTGACAGTTGGAAATGAAAATGGGAATGGAGTTTATGGTTCCATTTTTTTTTAGTATTCTCGCACAGATTTTTACACCTTGCTTCTTTTGTTTGTGACTTTTGTTTAACACATTAAAATGTAAACAAGTCTATTGAAGAGTCGGCGCTTCTCTGTTGGAGCCGGCTCCGAATCTATGTTGCATTTCCTGCTGCTTCACCATAAAGTTTTCTCTTTGCTTGGCTTGGGATTCATATTGAATTTCAATCGTTTTATGAACCCTAAGAAAGCAAAGCTCTTGAAATTATAGCGACCATAGGAAAATGTACAAATAAATGTGACATCATAAATAAACTTAGACAAAAGTGCTTCTAAATGGAATTTTGTCTTGAAAGGAATATACAAGTGTTCTCTATTATAAATTCTTAGGAACTTGTGAAAAAGTATAAATTTATAGCTGCCAAACTGTTAATCAGTGCGACAAGCATCAATTTCGATGTTTTTTTCGGGGCTAACCAAAGTTTCCAATAATAAGCCTTGATCATTTGTGATTTAATGTACATAGATTATACAAAAGCTTGGTAGAATTTTAACCAACAAACAACTGCGAACTCACTACTCTGGTCCTCTTTATAACTCTTCATTTGGCAATTTGAGCTGAAGTCAACTGAACAGAACTGACTCCAGTGCGAACTAATTCTTTCCTTTTCCAAGTCTACTGGATATTAATGTGGGATAGGAATAGGATCACTTAGACATGAGTCTTACGTCAACCGACAACTTGTCTGGTAAAACAAAACACAAACATACAAAGTCAGTCTTCTACGATCTGTGTTAGCAAACAGTACAAAATTACAACAATAAAATTGTATTAGATATAAATCTTTTGGACTTGGTTATTTTTACTAAAACCCATTAATATCAGGTTCCACATTTATACATGCAAGACTTATCTATTCTTAATATATCGGACTATAATACATATAAACAAACTAAATAATTTGCTTTGATAAGCCCAAAAGACCAAGCCGAGATTCTCTTAAGGGGGTATTGCTGGTTGGAAGGCTGTTTTTGGGTCTTTTTAAAAAAAAACTTATTTGAAAACGGTAATAATTATTTAAATTTTGTTTATTTGATTGTATTAAGAACATATTGAATAAAATGAAAAACAATTTTTATCCTTTGTACGAGGGCTGTTCAAAGAGTTGTCAGCCTTCGAAGGTGGACGTCGAAAAAAAGGTATGCTGCTGGCGGCATGGATAACTCCACTTCGGATCATCCAAAATGGAAAAAGTAAACGCCGTTAGATTCAGTACAGATGTTATTCTGGCCCCTACCTCAATCATAGTTTTGCGATTTTTTTTTACAAAATGGCGGAAATTAAAAAATGAAAAATCGATTTTGGGCCATTTTTTTGTAGTTTAGTGTAAAAAAAAAATATTAAAAAAATTTTTAAAATTAAGATTGAGGTAGGGGCCAGAATGGACAATTCTGCGTCGATTGCACTTTGTTTCATCAAAATCGGTTCAGAACTACGGGCGCAATCACCGCCGCCAGCTCGAATAGCGTGGTTTCGAGATAAACGAGCTTAAAGTTTGAAGTTGTTTTTTTGCATCAAAAAAAAATTTAATGAAAATTTTTAGTATGCAGTTTTAGAAATTCGACAATTCTCCGTCGATTGCACTTGGTTTCATCAAAATCGGTTCCATAGAATCGATTCCATTCGAAGTTCAAAAACGTGATTTTGAAGACACTCAAAGAAAATTTTAGGCAATAAAACATTTTTTTTGTGAAATACTTACATATATCAGTCTGCTATACCAGCAAACGCGATTCTGGAAAGAACGCTTTGAACGAAATTCGGTGGTTGCTTCAAACCGTTGCATTCAAAAAGTAGCCAAACTAAGCAAATCGCATTTTGGCGAAAACATTGCTGGACAAAAAAGACCATATCTTCTAAAGTATTTCGAATTTCAAAAACCCTTTTAGGACAATATTCTCAAATATCCAAGCTATAAAAATATGCAAAAAAAAAACTAAAAAAAATTTTTGCCAACCAGCAATACCCCCTTAAACTTCTCAATTTCAAACGCTATGGTCGATTTTCTCAATCCAAATACAAGCATGAATAACTTGAGTTCGGTTTTCTCCAACCCAGAATTCTTGTCTTGATCACGACTTTGTTTTGGAAGAGCTAGATTTCAGCTCGAGGTGGGATTGTTTCAAAAGCACGCTGTAGTAGAAGCAAATACATTGGGCCCGATATTGATTTAAGCTCGAAACTCGTACTCGAATTGATCTGCAAATTCACTTGTTGCAAGTTTTAACGAGATTCAACTGAGCTCGATGTTCGAGCCGCACTCAATACGAATAAGGATTGCTTCAAAAATGACCAAAATTTGCTAAAGCTTGATATTAAAACTGGTTGGTATTCCGAAAAATACTTCCTACAGGAGCCTCTTTGCCAGTTTTAATCAATATTTCCATGCATTTCTCTGCAAAGGGTATATTTTAGCCCAGAAGTTTGCAACGCATAGAAATATTCTTTTCCTACCCCATAAACTATATATATTCTTGATCAGGGTGACGAGCTGAGTCGATTGAGCTTTGTCCGTCCGTCTGTCCGTCCGTCCGTCTGTCCGTCTGTCCGTCCGTACGTCTGTCTGTCTGTCTGTTTCTACGCGAACTAGTCTCTCAGTTTTAAAGCTATCGAGCTGAAATTTTGCACAGAGTCTGTTTTTTGCTGCACACTACTAATATGTCGGAACTAGGGTTGTCGATATATCTCAAAACATCAATATAGATAATATCAAAAATCTAAATTTTCAATATCGATATTTGATATATCGAGACCAAAAACATCGATATATCGATAATATCGTTGTTTTCTAAAGCATACACAAACCAGAAAAAGATATTACAGAACGTCTACGTCTATAAGACCACTAATGACCAGTGCAAGTTTTCGTTCCATCGGATCTTTCCATTAGCATAACTTAACGATTGAACTATTTTTCTTAGGTCAGGCTATATTTTCAAAGTAACTAAGTAGTGAAGTTTTTTTTCAATAACTCTTTTCATTTCTTTCTCGTACTTTTGACACAACACTTCACAAAACTAAAATCACTTTCAATTATCAAAGAAAAAGCAAAATTTTTTAATTCATGTATTGAAACCTGTGACCAAATACATTTTTTGATTTTCAGAGTGCAGAGCTTAAAGACTAACAGATTTTGCTTACTGGATAATTTAAACAGTAAAGATTAATTCTTCGAATATTGCATATATTGTATAAACAACAGTTTGATTGGGGCTAACTTTTTCAAAATAATGGTTTGAAAACGATTTTAACAAAACCAGTTGCTCTGGATTAAAAGTACTCCACTATTGTTTGTTGGTCAAACACCGTTTTATGGTCGCTGTCGGTTTCTAGGGCAACCACTGATTTCACATTGCACTTTTCTTTACTCAACAATATAGATTTTGTCTTGGAGTGCTTATATAGCAGAAACTGGCAATCGACGACCCGTTTGTCCTTACTTTGCCTAAAATGCAATTGGCATTGCTACGGTTTTTAAATGCTAACAAAAATATAAGCCCCGTCTAACACAAATGTACCGAACGGCCGATTTTAAGTTTAATGGTATTTTTTTGTCAGATATATCGTTGTCAAAAACATCAATGTATCGATATATCGGCACAATAAATATCATATCGGAAAAACCCTTATCGTCAAACAAAAATATTGATATATCGATAAAATATCGACAACCCTAGTCGGAACCGACCGGATCGGATGACTATATATCATAGCTCCCATAGGAACAATCGGTCGAAAAACTAGCTTTAGTAGTTAGTTGCTTTTTCGTTTATCATCTTTTTACTCACTTGTAAAAAACTTTATAATATCCATGATTCCACTTCTTCTGTACTTTCTTATTTTTTGAGAGAATAATTTACAAAACACCACTACAAGCTAACAAGTTGTTTCGCACTCACCAACACTATTTCAAATCGATAAGCGACATAGAGACACCAAACTATTTGTTTTCACACTCATCCACAGACTAATTTTAATTTTCTATTAAATAATTGGGCTGTAATATGATGTTTTAATAAGTGTAAATAATAGCGTGTGTTTCTATAACTCTAAGAGAAAGAAAAAAAACAGTAATTTCTGATTTCTAGGGCAGCTGCCCTCAAATGTTTGCCTTCAATAGCTGTACTCTTCTAACGCATGCTCGTCGGATGGCCGTACAAAATTCGAACTTCGTTCGAAAAATCTAATCGAGCGCCAGCGCCACACAACAGAACAGCTGTTCATTTCTTGCTCTGTAAATAGGCGGCGCAGCAGATTATGCTTCTGTATTAAATCTTCTTTGATTCAGTTAAACTTGAGCTGCCGAACTGTGAGGATATGGAGCTCCTATCGTTTCTTCTTTTTATACTCTGTACCGTAGGTACACAGAGTATTATAAGTTTGTGCAAAAGTATGTAACAGGCAGAAGGAAGCATCTCCGACCCCATAAAGTATATATATTCTTGATCAGCATCAACAGCCGAGTCGATATAGCCATGTCCGTCTGTCCGTCCGTCCGTCCGTCTGTCTGTCTGTCTGTCCGTATGAACGCACAGATCTGAGAGATGGTAAGAGATAGAGGTTTGACATGTATGGGACATATGCTTCTTATGTCTGCAGGCAGATCAAGTTTATTTTTAATTTTGGAAACGCCCCCTCCCGCCCCCGCAATTTAGAAAAAACGTCATATCTCCCACAGTTTTGAAGATAGATGGCTTGTTCCTTCTGGACATATTTAGTTATTAGGATAACTTATCGATCCGCCAAAGGAATGAAGAAGAGTGGATGAACGGTTTTCGAGTTATGATCAAAAGACAAATTTTCTTGGTACAGAGTATGTTATAGTCGGGCTTGACCGACTTTCTTTCTTGTTTATTATTTTTTAACTGAATTAAAATATTAACTTCACCATACACTCAGACATTTTTTTTCACTTGGGATGCGTCGCTGTTGACATCTTGATGTTTTTTTTATCCATCTGAGGTACCTCATCTGTAACAGGTTTCCCACTTATGTTGACCATCTTAATGGTAAAGAGACTATCAAGAATGTTTTTCTGCACTAAGAAAGTTGCAAGCTTTTATAAATAATATTTTATATTCACAGTGTAGTTCGATTATCTTTTCTTTCGTGAGTTTTGGAAATTCCAAAATCGACTTTAATTGTTAATCAGAACTGTTAAATTTCGAATACGATTAGTAATTAATTAGATTGTTATATAATCCACCTTTAAGAAATATTTTGATTACCAATTGATTACAATTATAAATAATCAAAAAATAATTGGGATTATTTGTGATTATCAAATTATAATCAAAACAAGAAAGAAAGTCGGTCAAGACCGACTAAACCAACGAAATTATACGCTCAGTATAAATTTTGATGCTGCAGTAGCAGCTGAAAGCAGCGCTGCTATTGCGCTGCAGCAGCGAACGTTCTTTTGATCATAACTCGACCACCGTTCATCCGATCTTCGCCATTCCTTTGGCGGATCGAAATGTTATCTTGATTACTAAATATGAAGAAACAAATCATCTATCCTTAAAACTTTGGGAGATATGACGTTTTTTTCTAAATTGCGGGGGCGGGAGGGGGCGTGGCCAAAATGGAAAATAAACTTGATCTGCCGGCAGACATAAGAAGCACATGACTTGATACCTGCGGAACGTTTTTTCGCGCAAAATACTGAAGGTTCGAGTATTTAGTATTCTTGTGGTATCCCCCGTCGTGTAGGACCATGTAAATTCGATTCTAAAATTTAGTCCTATGCCAATATAATATTCTCTGTTTGTCCGTTCGTATGAACCACAGATTCCGGCACATATACAGCCGCTGCCGGCCATCGTGTGATGGCGGTGTAAATTTTTCTAACTATCTCTTCTAAGCTACCAGTTTTTATGCAAGCAATAAATATTTTCAGATTGTTCGTGTGGTTGTCCACATTCCTTAAAACATTTATTTCCATTTATGTGTGCCCTAGTCTCCCTCTGCGTCTTCCTAAGTGTTTTGATGCATCATTGCATTTATGACACGTTTGAGAAGAAGTGATGTGCATTTCACTCTTCGAAATTTCATTTACCTCCCATAAACTGAGAGCGATAAATTCTTTAGCGCAGTTATAAAGTATATCGTGTTGACTCAGTAACTAGTTTGCTTTTGGCTTGAGTTTTATGAAATCGAACAAAGCACTCCAAATGGAACCCACAAAAATTTACATTTTCCTATAAACCAATTTTCGTTTGTTTTCTCTTCCGTCGGGCTTTTGTGTTTTATATTTTTTGACAAATCATTTCCAGCTGCAATTTCCTCTCGACTGCCAGATAACAGAGAGACGAAATTAACGTTTATCATTTTTATGCACTTAAGATGCAAATGTTATGGATGTTTTCCATAGCTTATTGAGACATTTGCTTCGATTCACCTGCCTCGTGAATTTATGGTTCCGTTTTTATTTTGCTTTTGGCATTTGATTTCAATATTTGATTTATATTAATTTGTAATAAATTACAACTTTCAACTTTTGTGGGTAAATAATATTTATGCAGCTGGAGGCGCTCTTCTGAGGCGGGCGTAATGGCTTTTCAATGTTAATGTGTGAGAAAAGTGCCCAAGCCGGCAAAAAGTGAGAGTCTGTCCTAAAATGAGTTATGAAATACGAGATCTGTTTGAAAAATGTAAAACAAAACCAAGCATTGCCCTCGGGCTGAGGTTTTTTGATTGCCACTGCCAGTAGCCCTCATCAGCAACCTCGAGGGAAAGCACCATATGGAGAAGCGAGGGAATGTGATATACAACGTATGAACAAATGGGTTATTGATATCTGCGAACAACTATGAGGAAGAAGGTGTTGGCTACGATGAGAGAGATGGAAATGTTAGTTGCTGCAAACGGTTTGCGGTTTGTCTAACGCTTTTTTTTTTGGTTTTCTTTTGCGGTAACATGAAGTCATGTCAATGGAGTGATGAACCTTCAAGTTGAATACAACAACAACTGTCTTGAAAGTTGACTACATAAATGAGTAGTTTTCCCTTTGATTGAATTATATTGGTGTGCATTTAGTTACCCACTATACAGAAACAAAATCAGAACTTATAAGTTATGTTAAAATGAGCTACAAATCCAATCTACATATTTTAGATTCAAGATATTCCATTCCTATTCCATTTCATGAAGAAGAACCTGTACTTTTGTCAGTTGTTTAAAAGGACCCACAAACCTTTAATAAAATATCATTCGCACATTGATTGATTCCTCAAAAATCTTGGAACACAATATATATTGATTAAATTTACTTTCACATTTGCTGGTAAGTGTTTTCTTATACAAAAAGGCAAACACGACAAACAAATATTCCACACGCAAGCTCTAAGCCGGGTCAACATTGTTTAAATCAACACAAGTCACGCACCTTTTTTTAAGAGATTAGAAATAGAAAACGAATAAGAAATCATAACTTGCTTTCTGTATTTCTGATTCTACATTTTTCATGCTTTGTTGTAATAAAATAGAGTGTAATTAGCGATATTCATATCAGGGCTGTAAGCCTGTTCCGAACCAAACGAAACCGAACAGCATATTCCAGCTGATAAACCGAATCGGCGGCCTTTCGAAATTGCTGAACCAAGTCGGAGAGAACTAAGCAAAACAGTATATTTCGGTTCAGTTCACTGACGAGTTTTAAGACGTTAAGCATTAACTAACCAATAAAATTGGAAAAATATGGGAATTCGGCCATGGACCTATACCTAGCGTTGCCGGATTGATCTAGCTTTTAAGGATCATCCATTATAAGTTATGTAGTCCCTTACATCTCCTGCAATTTCCCACCGTGCTCTAAATATACCTTTCAGCAGACTGCATTCCTTTCGTTAAATTTACTTTTGGATTTGAATCTCCACCATTTCCTCTAATGAACAATGTTCTCAGTACCCAACACAGTCCCCAATAACATTTATTGTGAATCAAGAGTAAACCACTGAACAAAAACGAAAGCGCAGTTCTTAAAGCTACAAAAAACCATGCAATGAACCTAGCCGCAGGTTCGTAAACAGTGTGAACCACTGAACCGAACCAGTGCATTTAAACAAGTACATCAGTACTTGAAACCATTACTACCTTGTCATTATTATCCGTTTCTAAATGGAAAACTGAGCGAGCTACGAACTTAAAACTGGATAGATCGCAAGTAAAACTTAGCAAAACCCAGAACTATTAGTTCATTTTGAACTCAAATGCCCAATCCAGCTGAAAGTCTACTATAAATAAATACTAGTTTATACACTGGAGAAAAGGCCTAGCCGACCTCTTCTCAATCTCTTGACTTGTGTTCTTCTAGGCTCCGCACAAGAGAAAGGTACCTACAGTTTAACGCAGTCTATAGTTACTTCAAAGCTAGCGTCAACAGCTAGTGAAGGTGGCCGGTTGTGTACCCGCTGTAGTACAATATTCCTGAAAGTCTATTGCTTTTGGGACTTTAGTATTGTTTATTATGAGCTGTTGGTCCGATAAAGATTCTTATTGAACGCATCATTTTGCATTTTTGCATAAATTATATATTTCGCTCACTTACTTCAACACTGTCATAACTCAAGATAAACTTTGAATAAAATGCTTTTAAAATAATCAATGGATTTCACCTACCGAAAATAGTTATTTCAGTTTTAAGTCAATCTACACACATTTTAAAGTTTTCTACTTTTGATTTTCTTTCTTTTGATATCAAAATTTTTTCACTTTTGATTTTAATACTTTACACTTTTAATTTTAAAGTGATACACTTTTGAAATCACTACTTTTCCATTTAAAAAAAGTTTGCCAACCACAAAAAAGCCTGCCTTGTTTGTGCGCCCCCGCGCTTCACCCCTCCCCTCTGGATTTGCTAGTTAATTGAATTGGTTTTAAATGATTGTATATTTGATTATACGATGAAATTAGTAAAATCAAAAATAAAAATAGGTAATTTCAACCATTTTTGCTCAAAGATGGAAAATGTTGAAATTACAATTCATTTTTTTTTCTGTGTAGGAAAATATTTAATGTTGGAAATACTTATTGTAGAAATTCCATAAAAAAAAAACAAGAATCGAGGCATAATATAGTGTGCGGAACAGCTGAGATATGTTGGAACATGAAAATAAAGCAGTAAAATTATATACTGACAAATTCTCTTCTCACTTGAACACTATACAAGATAGCAATATGAAAATCTTTCACAACATAGTACACGAAATAGGGAATGATTCTGAATCATTAACTTTAAAATTGTGTTTTTTGTTGTTGAATTAAGTTAGCGATATTTGAGAGAATATGTACTAAGATGAGATTCGGAAAACTTAAACAAAAACACATGAAGCTACCTTTCCAGTTGTTCATCTTATCAGCTCCAAACATATTTTCAAGGTTTTACATTACATATTAGTGCCCTCTGACATAACCCCCGTTGGCAATAAGACGCTTTTAAAAGTGTAATAACGCCCGCGGGCTTTACGACACTTTCAAAAGAGTACTCACCCACTCGGGACTTCTGTCACGTGTTGTGGGTGACTTTAGATGAAGTGAATTTACTCCCGAAAACAAAAAGAGTAGATAAATAGATAGGAACGAGCTCATTGTTTATCTCTAACTAAGACGACAGCTGGTGTATAATATTGGGGTTGATTCAGCTGGCATTCTAGATGTTACATGTTTTAATAGTACAGAAACAGAAAACAAAATTATCTAAAAAAGATCCATTTGGAAAGGATTATGTCATAAATATCCTTAAATCATCCAGCCGAGCTGCCAAATCATCCAAATGATAATAATTTTTCCTATCCTTTGGATGATTTTTATGATTAAAAGGATATTTAAGACATATCCCTTCCAAATGGATACCGAAAATAACCCAATGGATGCTTTTTAATATCCTTTTTTTTCTCTGTGTAGTATTACTCCACTTTTGTACTATTTTCACACTAATAATCCACTCCACACCCACAATTAAATATCAGGACCTTATAAAAAGAGTTCAGAACAGATCATCTGCATTCAATTTAAAAGTATAATAGTTAATTTTCCATACAAGTCTAATATCTGGCTCTCACCATCTCTGAGATCTATTGGTTCATACAGACAGACGGACCGACAGTAAATCGAAAGTGGTGTCTTCTCCCTTCCACACACACAACATCAAGATTCCCTGCTGCCAATTTTTATTAAAATTATGTCTTTCCTCAACCACTTTCTTACACCAAACTATTCCATTCCCAACATTTCAAGCCCTCAAAAGTAGTTTCATAATGAGCTCCATTTGGATCTTATCTTCGCCAAGTATTGCTTGGACTTACCACCTGTCCACCCTCTTTAACCCTTTCGGCCAATTAGAGCCACTAATAAAACTAATAAATCAACCCCTACATTAACCCACAACTGCAACAACAACAACAACAACGGAGCATAAAACTGTGCACTACACTCCGCACATTTGTCAAAAATTAACCCCTTGTCCCCAAAAAAACAAACATACAAAAATGTAAGGAATGCAACCAATATGAAAATGACATTAGCCCAGCGCCCAGAGTCTAGACCAACACCAGACACGGGAGACAACAAACAGGAAGGAAGCCAATGGGTCTGGGCTGCCTCCGAAAAAACACGCAAAGCCACTTTTAACTCGTTTACTTTATTTATGGCCATAATTTGTTAAGGCAAAGGTCGAAAACTAAAGCGAACAAAGGGGCGCAGCTCCACTATGCCCTACGTGTGCCCAGCAAGCGGAGGCAAGGTGCGATGCATAATTAAGATAATAAAATATTAATTAAAATTAAGTTCATGCATAGGCAAACAACACTCGGGCTGAGAGCAGGGAGCAGAGAGCGAGAGAGAACAATATTTGCATGATGATAATCAGGTTTGATTAGGATGATGACGTCGCCGTTGATAGCCTCGTTATTGGCCCGGGGACGAAGACTCGCCTTAATTAATTAATTAAAAATGCAGACTTTTATGCAAATTTCAAATGGATTCTCACATGACACAAAAAAAGTGGCTGAAAAACCAAAACTGTGAAAACGAGACAAGCCAAGCCAAACACCTGCAGAAATGAACGCCCCCCCCATCAAATGAGTTTGGCCCCCCAAAAGGGTTGGTTTTTTTTTTTTTGCAGCCGCAAGGGACGGCAACCGTTTAAAAAATGTCAATCCGCATTTGCCCAGCATGAAGCATATTTGATTAGGATAATTGTGCATAATGGGCATATTCGCTAGGCGATGTAACTAGGAAAAATGTCAGACAAACCTTGGTCTTTGGTTCATAGCTTACAATAACAGTGATATTAATGGTACTTCACATGCGAATTCAAGCCTTTATGTCTTTTTTCAACACATAGGGGGAAATCGCATAGTAAAATCTAAAACAATCATATTTGATTTTACTATGTCGCGTTTTGTATCAAAATTAAGTAAAACCCACTTTGAATTAACTAAAAACGTATTTACACGGCGAATTTTAGATACCCCTTTTATATTCCCAATGCAGGAAATACCGCTTGAGAATTTCAAGTGGTCGTATTTTTGCAAAATGCCAGAAACATAATGATGAATAATTTTAGGAAATTTAATACTCAAGTTATGTTGTGACCCCCTGCCACTGTACCAATTCACTTTTGTACTTACTTGCTGTATTCTTATTTATAAATTTTAGTGGTTTATTTTTGTTCCTTTTTTTCGAAATGTTGTTTATTCACAATTGTTTGAACACACACGTCTGACTTCAATCTCAGCTTCCACTAGGCTGACTATATTTTATATCCATCGTGACATTGGCATCCAAGCTCAGATTACTAGATCGTAGGGATCATGACATATCTAGGGATGACATAGGGTATATAGGTATATAGGTAATAGGACACAGGTAATATAGCTCGCGTAAGCGAAGGTACAACTGGTTGAGACCGCATTCCAATGGTGTTCAAGTTCAAAGGTCTCGAGTTCAAGTCCTCCAGAGTAAGTGAAAATTTATAGCAATTTTTTATAGTTCGTCTAAAAGAATTCTGCTCTTGGATTCCATTAGAAAATAAATTGAGGTAAAGTTTTGTTTGACGAATATCATATCCAGCACAGCGGAAACTAAAAATTACTCCCAAACTGAATTTTTAGTTTACCTTTTCGTTTGTTGTGTATTCAGCAGCATGAACGAAATCCACAATTGCCTAGATAGCGGCTTATCGATAGCGGCGTTTCGAAAGGGTGTGTGGATCGAGAAACAGCTGATACACAGCTCAGAAATATATGGTTTATAATTATTTTGGAAGTGATTGGTCAAAAGATGGAGGCAAAAACTGTGAGCAAACCCCAAAAGAGAATTGAAAATTTTCAACGTGAGGAGAAGATTGCTTTAAAAAAACAGTTGAGGCAAAACGATGTCACAAAGAAAAAGCATTTGCTTGGGAAAGTTTTGCTGCACAAATAATTAAAGATTATTGTTTTTAAAGTTATTAATGGTATTCCTGAAAGTGATTTAGATTTGATTTAGATTATTTTTAAGACAATCTAAATCAGTTGAGGGAACGACCTTTTTTGCGCACTGATTTGATTTAGATTTCCTGAACCGCTGACAGTGTGACCACACTACTGATTGACCAATGGCGCCAAATCAAACCCATGCGCGAAAGCAAAACAAGCGGAAAGAAAGTGTGAAAACTATTTTCCAAGCATTTTAAATAATAGCAAATTGACAGAATATGTAGTTTTAGTATTGTGAATTGAAGTTACTTATGCTATTTGGCAGAACTCAAGTTTAAGAGGCAGGATAAAATTGTGGAAGAATTTGAGAGGTACAACATTCTACGAAAACTGTGCAGATATGGCATCACGGACATCTTTGCCCTAGTCAAGGTCAAGCTCTAATTACTAAGAGCTCTTTTGATTTTGTCAACTTTAGGCCACTGGTCTTTCACCCTTAAATGAGTCTCGTATGCACTCTAATATGCATTAAATAAATGATTATTTAATTATTAAAACGTTCTCCATTTTGATATCATAGCAGAATTCAAACGAGCACCAAGCGCGCCATGTAAATAAGGTCACACCAAAACGAAATCAAATCTAAACCAAACTCAAAGTTGATTATTTAAAATCAATTAGTATGACCGTCAATTCCTCACTCACTCTGGGCACACTTGACATTTTGTATGGAGCAGCTGTGAACAGCTGATCAACGAAATCTAAAACTAATCTAAATCACTTTCAGGAATACCATTATTAAATTCATCAATGTTATATGCTTGCTAGTGAATGACTGTAAAAACGCTTGGAGAGAGAGACAGAGAACGCTCTGCCCGACAGTTAGTTTCAGTTGGGTTCCACACACACAAAATAAATAGCAAATTCCTGGCAGGAATTTTCCGAAGTGCTGGATACAGTCCTTTAACTATAAATCAATTTTATAATGAACTAAAAATATATCTCAAAAATTATGAATCATAATCATATTTACATGTAACGAAAAAAGTAGGGAAATATATAGGTAGGGATTAAAGTATTAAAAAGTAGTAATATTAATAATGAACTGAGAAATACTTTACAATTTGTTTTCAATGTTTAATGTTAAATAATATTAGTCAAGTCGCATATTGTTTTGTTTCTCAATTTCGTCTTCAGAATGTTTGTGATTAGTGCGTTAATATATAAGTTTATCTTGTAGCACTAAGAATTTCCTGAATAAAATAAAAATGAAATAAAATAATAAATAAATTTATGATGAATAAATTTGAGTGTAAGTGGATGTATTAAATCATTAGAGCAGTTTTCCCTGGGTGAAATATTTAGTATTTTTCTTAGTCGATCATAAGAGAAGTTCAAAAATGGATTATGGGATCAGGTGAATTTTTGAGTTCCTAAATAGAATCATTCTTTGGTGTCCAGAATAGTCCATATTTTTACTTACTTATGAGACTTTCGATCTATCGCTTAGTTTTAGTCAAGTATTTTAGACAAATTTTTATACCCGTTACTCGTAGAGTAACAAGAAAGAAAGTCGGTCAAGCCCGACTATAACATACTCTGTACCAAGAAATTTTGTTCATCCGATCTTCTTCATTCCTTTGGCGGATCGATAAGTTATTCTAATAACTAAATATGTCCAGAAGGAACAAGCCATCTATCTTCAAAACTGTGGGAGATATGACGTTTTTTCTAAATTGCGGGGGCGGGAGGGGGCGTGGCCAAAATTGAAAATAAACTTGATCTGCCTGCAGACATAAGAAGCATATGTCCCATACACGTCAAACCTCTATCTCTTACCATCTCTGAGATCTGTGCGTTCATACGGACAGACGGACAGACGGACATGGCTATATCGACTCGGCTGTTGATGCTGATCAAGAATATATATACTTTATGGGGTCGGAGATGCTTCCTTCTGGATGTTACATACTTTTGCACAAACTTATAATACTCTATGTACCTACGGTACAGAGTATAAAAAGGGTATACTAAAGTCGTGCAAATGTATGTAACAGGCAGAAGGAAGCATCTCCGATATCATAAAGTATATATATTCTTCATCAGCATCAACAGCCGAGTCGATATAGCCATGTCCGTCTGTCCGTCCGTCCGTCCGTCCGTCCGTCTGTATGAACACCTAGATCTCAGAGACTAAAAGAGCTAGAGCAACCAAATTTTATACGTAAGCTAGTATTGTCTGTAGGCAGATCAAGTTTGTTTCAAATTTTGGCCACGCCCCCTCCCGCCCCCGCAATAAGTAATATTGAATAACTCCCACAATTTTTAAGATATTGAGCTCAGATTTTGCAGTGTAGTCTATGTGGCCAATATCTACAATCTCACAAATTTTCAAAAGGATCGGATAATAAATGGCCGAGTTAAAAAAATGTTGCATACTTATCCGAGCTGAGCTGAGTAACGGGTATTTCGAAGTCGGGCAGGGCCGACTTTAACTTACGCTCTCGTTTTTGTAATGTAATTGTCCCTTTCTAAGCCTTCGTGTGAACCGGGCTGATTTGTGAATATCCCTTTTTTGAAAACATTTAAGTTAATTTGATAAGCAACAAATTCAGACCAAAGCTAGATTTTCACTGCTTGTATACCCTTGCAGAGGGTATTATAATTTTGCAACGCATAGACATATTCAATTCCGACCCAATAAACTATATATATTCTTGATCAGGGTGACGAGCTGTCTGTCTGTCTGTCTGTTTGTACGCAAAGTAGTCTCCCAGATTTGTAGCTTTCGATCGATGTGGGAAAAAGATTATAAGGGTATACAAATTTCTGCACAGACGAAGTTAACTTAGCTGTTTTGGTTTTTTAAATTTGTTCGGTAATGGTCGTTAGCAGAGCAGTCCGAAAATATGGGTTGAGAGTTATTTACATCCTATGATTTTAACATCAAAAAAGAACATTATAAGATATCCATTCCAAATGGTTCTTAATAGATCTAGTTTTGTGCAGAAGCTTGCAACGCTTTGAAATATTCAATGCCGACTCCATGAAATTGTTTATATTCTTAGTCAGCCGAGTCGAGTGAGCTTTCTACATCTGTTTGTTTCTCTGCAAACTAGTCTCTCAGTATTTAAACTGTAGACTTGAAATTTTTGCACTGAGTCATCTTTTTACTGCGCGCTGCTTATCTGTCAGAACTTATGGGATAGGATGACTACATTTAATAGTTGTCATAGGAACGATCGGTCCGATCCAATGGGTCTAAGCGAGAAAAGCATATCTGTTTTCAATGTTATCGTTCCTTAACTAGGCCATTACTAAAAGCAAATGTTGTTAAGCAGATTTCCAAAATTAGGTCGAAATCGGATGACTATATCACCGGGCTGCCTTAAGAATGATCTGTCCGACAATGATCTTCGCGATAAGAATTTCGTGGTTTTTAGTTTTGGTGTACCGAAACTTACCCATTAATTATTTTATGTTCTTTGTCATTCTGATTCCGCATGATCTAATCGAAATCGAAAATGGGAGCAGGCCTGTTGGTTCCAAAAAGATTCTGAAAACTCAAACACATTCTGCTGCCCTGTTTCATTGAACTTTCTAATGCTCATAATTTGACTATCGTTCATCCAATGGATAGAAAAAGCAGATAATTGCAACTACAGCTTAATGTGAGTTCACAGCTGTCTCCAATAGTTGGTCAATGTTACCGGTTGTGTAAAGTTGATTCAAAGCCTTGCATCAAATCCCAAACCAACACACCAATATTTTCGCCTTAGGACGGATGTGTATTCCCATTTAGTTGACCAAGTTTCGGCTCTCCAGTGCAACGCGCAATTTTTAATCAAATATCTTAGTCAGAGTATTTCGCACTGTATCTAGTCCCAACCGAAAACAAAAGAACTCAATTACCATTTGTTAATTTGTTTTCTATTTTGTTTTCAGCCTATCCCTTGTTGGCTAATGGAAATCTGGTGTTTACCTTTTGGCTTAGGGGCGTGCTTATTCACAAACAAACACAAACGAATACCAAAAAAACCACAGAGCGCGAAATGTGATACATTGTCGCTTGGCCAGCGATTTTGGCTACGTCTCTTGGCATAATTTATTTGGCTTTTGGCTCTGGTATTTATAGATAATTTCTGGTTGTTTCAAACCGCTTAATCACTTTACCTGTCGCTGCACATGTGGGCAACTAATTTGTGAATATTTCTTCCCTGGGCAATTTGAAACGTCAACGTCGGCAGTGAAAGCGAAAGGCAGACCAAATATTTTCGGTGTAAGCTTTTTGACACGCACGCACTGACCCGACCCTTGGTCCATGATTGATGGCGCCCCCCATTCACTGTCCCCCCCAACCCCACATTTCTGTGTGCCGCATTAATTAACTAATTTAGTATATTTGTGTTATCCAGAGTTTTCGGGGTTTTTTGTGTTCCGAAATGTATGCAGACACATTTTTTTATACATTCTGCAGCAATTATTTACATGCAGGGATCCATGACTAGAACGGGCCTTATCGCTAGCTTTCACTGTTTGCCTCCGCCTTTGTCATAATTTACGCGGCGGACGGGCCGGAGTTTTGTGGGCATTGCATTTGATGGGTCTTGATGAATTTTGACAGCCCTGGTCGAACCCATACAATTTTGTGGGCGCCAGATTTGGGGGCATAAATTCAGCTGTCCGATTTCAAGGGAGGCGAGTTTTGTGTGCGCGTATTTATTTGCATTCCTAATGATGCAAAAGCTGTCCGAATAAATCGCCAAACAATCAATTTTTAGTGTATCCGGCAAAGTGGGACATGAACATAATGTTGATGTAGTTGCGATTCTGGTTCGGGGCTATCGTAATGATAAATTCAATTTGTGGCAGTCAAAATGACTAATTTTTGATGGACGGAAATGAGGGATGTTTAGAATGCAAATGTACAATTATTTATTGTTGGTGAAAAACATATCTGATCTCTCCGAGACCCAGTGAAATTTAGTTCAAATCGTAAACTAGCTTGTGATAATATAGAATTGTTTGATGCACGAAATTTAGTTCCAAATTGGAGCATAACATTGATACTTTATGACTAAAATCAACAACAAAATCAACAACAAATATGTTTCCCTTTTTCTATGAGATAATAAAAATAAACAACCACTCTAAGAAACAGGAATTTTTTATGATTTTTGTATATCCGTCAGTGATATCACCCATATCAGCTTTTTTCCCGTCATTCTTAACTTTTTTAAAAACCGGATTGCGGGAAAAATTATGAAACAGCTGGCAGCGGGAATTCTGCCCTTTTTATACAAGGGTATAAGGGCAAAGGGTATTATAAGTTTGCCCAGAAGTTTGCAACGCATAGAAATATTCATTTCCCCATAAACTACATGTATTCTTGATCAGGGTGACGAGCTGAGTCGATTGAGCTTTGTCTGTCCGTCTGTCTGTTTCTATGCGAACTAGTCTCTCAGTTTTAAAGCTATCGAGCTGAAATTTTGCACTGAGTCTTCTTCTTGCTGCACACTACTAAGATGTCGGAACCGACCGGATTGGATGACTTTATCAACAATCGGTTGGAAAACTAGTTTTAGTATGAAAAACTTTTTCTTTTCAATGGAAACGTCTCCAAACTTTGTAGTCGTAGAATTTCCTTGTGTTTTAATAGTTTCTTTAAGTTTTATTAAAATTGGACAGCTATATGGTATAGCTGCAATACCAAAGATAGGTCTGAAAAACAGTCTTAGTTAGAAAAACTTTTTTGTTTTTAATGGTAGCATTATACAAATTATAATACCATTTTGCAAGGGTATAAAAAAACAGTCATTTCTGATTTCTAGGGCAGCTGCCCACCTGCTTCCAGGCAGGCAAGGGCATACGCCCTTGCGCCAAGTCCATTTCTCAGATAAAATCATTGATTCCTTTTTTACCATTAGCATATGTAGCGATCATAATCAGAGAGAGATTATTATCAAAATCAATCATAAAATCTGCCTAAAGTAATAAATTTCAGCAGAAAAAGCCTAAAGCAACTGACTGTACTCAAATGTTTGCCTTCAATAGCTGTACTCTTCTAACGCATGCTTGTCGGATGGCCGTCCAAAATTCGAACTTCGTTCGAAAAATCTAATCGAGCGCCAGCGCCACACAACAGAACAGCTGTTCATTTCTTGCTCTGTAAATAGGCGGCGCAGCAGATTTTGCTTCTGTATTAAATCTTCTTTGATTCAGTTTAACTTGAGCTGCCGAAATATGCGGATATGAAGCTCCTATCTTTTCTTCTTATTTTATTATTTTCTTAACTGAATTAAAATATTAACTTCACCATACACTCAGACATTTTTATACTCTGTACCGTAGGTACATAGAGTATTATAAGTTTGTGCAAAAGTATGTAACATCCAGAAGGAAGCATCTCCGACCCCATAAAGTATATATATTCTTGATCAGCATCAACAGCCGAGTCGATATAGCCATGTCCGTCTGTCCGTCTGTCCGTATGAACGCACAGATCTCAGAGATGGTAAGAGATAGAGGTTTGACATGTATGGGACATATGCTTCTTATATCTGCAGGCAGATCAAGTTTATTTTCAATTTTGGCCACGCCCCCTCCCGCCCTCGCAATATAGAAAAAACGTCATATCTCCCACAGTTTTGAAGATAGATGGCTTGTTCCTTCTGGACATATTTAGTCTATTAGAATATCCTTATTCGATCCGCCAAAGGAATCGAAGAAGATCGGATGAACGGTTTTCGAGTTATGATCAAAAGACAAAATTTATTGGTACAGAGTATGTTATAGTCGGGCTTGACCGACTTTCTTTCTTGTTATAAATAATATTTTATATTCATAGAGTAGTGCGATTATCTTTTCTTTCGTGAGTTTTGGAAATTCCAAAATCGACTTTAATTGTTAATCAGAGCTGTTAAATTTCGATTACGATTAGAAATCAATTAGATTGTTATATAATCCACCTGTAAAAAAAGTTCTGATTACTAATTGATTACGATTATAAATAATCAAAAAATGATTGGGATTATATGTATGTGATTATCAAAAAATAAGCAAAACAAGAAAGAAAGTCGGTCAAGACCGACTAATCCAACGAAATTATACGCTCAGGATACATTTTGATGCTGCAATAGTAGCAGCGCTGCTACTGCGCTGCAGCAGCGAACAGTCTTTTGTTCATAACTCGACAACCGTTCAACCGATCTTCGCCATTCTTTTTGGGGTTCGATAAGTAATCCTGATTAATAAATATGTCCAGAAAAAACGAACCATCTATCTTTAAAACTGTGGGAGCTATGACGTTTTTCCTAAATTGCAGGGGCGGGAGGGGGCTTGGCCAAAATTGAAAATAAACTTGATCTGCCTTCATGCATACTTGTCAAACTTATGAATTATAGTATCGGAAAATTTGTGCTTGATTTCAGTGTTTTCTTCTTGTATTCAAGCATCTTTTCGAACTTTTGAGGTCGAAAATGCTTGATTTGAATGCTTGATGTTTTTTCTGAGGATACTTATCTCAATTCAGGAGGAATTTGATCTGTTTTGGGTAAAAATTTCTTAACAATTCAACAACGAACCTATCTCATGGGATTGAAGATCTTTCTCTCTCCCCCTCTCGCTCTTCAGCACAATATAATTCATAGTGCATTAGTCTTCTAAGTTGCATTCGGGATTCCGGAGTTCGTAAAATCTGCCCATAAGCGTTTCAGCTGACTTCAAGATGCTCCGTTTAAGACCATTTGATTTGTCATACAGCTATTCGTTTAGTTAGAAATTTAGTTCCATATATAAGAAATTGTAAAGATATTTCAGTGTTGCCTTTTGAATTCAGGAGTCTATCCTTCCCGGGGACTTTCTTAATAAAAAAAGCAAAGAGATTAGAGTAAAACTTGCTCCCTCAACAGCTCACCCGGATACCTGTAGAACCGCCCTCGTAGTAACTTTTTACTTGTTTTCCACAGCTCCGCTGTTTCCTTTGTTGGCAGAAGTGAAAAATGTACAAGAAATATTTTTACCAAAAATATTTCATAATTTTCTGCTTTTGTCCCTTTTTGCCACCCAATTAAATTTTGAATTTTTGCGGGCCAAAACGCAACACACACACAAATATTTGGCCAAAAGTGGCTGGTCGAGACAACGATGTCAACGGTTGCCGCCTTTATTTTTTTAAGGCAAATTCCATGAAGGCAGTCAGCATGTCAACGTTTTGGTAACAAAAAATAAGATGCGAGAAGAAGCGGCAGCAGACGACGACGACGACGACGAACTCGCAGCCTCTTCCCGGCTTAGAAAAACATGAAAAACTCAGACATGGCGATGTGGCAGAGGAGAGGCCGGCAACGACATTGGAAGCTGTGTTTTGTCTGCTGCAAAAATTGCAAGTGACAGGCAATTCATCATTCATTCGGTTTTAGACTCGACTGACCATTGGGGTGGGAGCGCACTCCTTTTCGGTCTCGGCCAGGCAATTTTATGGCCGGCAAACTTTTAGCATAGCCTGAACATCGCTTTGACAATTTAATGCATTTACAGGAGCGGTGGAGGAGATGGCCCGGGCTGCCTGGTGCTGGTGCAAGTGTTGGCCTTTCGGAATTTTAAATTGTTTTAATGCGTGGAGCGTCGAGCCCGCCCAATGATGTCGTCAAAGTCGCCCAGATTTCAGGTTCCACACACATTCAATCCACTTCAGTTGCACTTCAAGGATCAATCAATTTTTTAGCACAGCCCGAGCTGATGAAGTGCCGCCCCGCCCCTGTCGCCTCCTCCGGCGAACTGCTTAATATGCAGCAAGTGACACCGCCGAGCGCGACGACCAGCAAACTGCACCAATTTGGGCGAGCCGCTCACCCAGTCTGGATACATTCGGCCCATCCATCTTTTATCGACTGCAGTTCATAAATTCTTAAACGTTCGCCAAACAAACAGCGGGAGGAGATCCCAAATTTATTCATTGCCAGGAAGGAGCGGCGACACTCACACACACACGCGTGTAATCAATTTTTATTTTAGAATCCCCCGGCGGGCAGGTGCAAACGCAGAGGATTCCTCTGTGTTGCTCTATTATAATTGGATTACCCGCTTCGTCGTGCATTGCGTACATTAAACTGAATGCTCGCGCATCTTCTGGTCTGGGTCTGGGTCCGGGTCTGGGAGCTGGAGCTGATGATGACTGGAGCTGGTGCTCTGGCATTTTTAACGAGCGCATCGTCTGCGTCTGGGAGCTGCAGTCATTTACAAGTCTCTGCTGGGACAGGCGGCTCTTAAATGACAGAGGGATTGGTCCTGGAGTGCGTGTGGCAGGAGTTGAGGCAACATAAAACGGTTAAATGTAAGGCAGTTTGTGTGCTCAAAACGCAGCTGCCGCCTCGTTTGTCAGTTTACTTTGTCCCCAGCTCCTCGGCTAATCCCCAGTTAACCTTGAGCTTAAACTGTTCAAGTTCAAGTGTTTATAGTTGGCTGGGGAAGAACCCGCTCTTAAGAATCGTTTTCAGTTGACCTAAAGGAAGGCTCGCTGGCACAAACAAATTAAGTTTTTTAGGTCGGAGATCATTGAGTACTTGTTAAGCTGAGGTCAGCTCTTTTGATGCAGCTGTGAAAGAGCATGTAGTTGTTAAATTCTACAATCTGATCACATTAACTACTTTTAAACTAATTACAGTACTTGCTTATAAACTAATAAGATGAGTAACGGCCATGCAATTGATTGGCAAGGAGAAATTTCAATGTGCACCTTCGATTTTACATAAGTATGCTGTGCGTGTGCGATGTCTGCCGTACATTCTTTGCACATAGACAGCACACATATGTAAAATTAAAAGTCCAACAAATTTCCCCGACTTGGACTTGCTGAGAGCTCAGCATTTATTGATGGCAATTAAAAGAATATACAGAAAACAGGTAGAGAGTGTTTTGTAGTCGTCGAAATGTACTGCAGCAATTTTTTAATATTCCGAAACTGATCCACTTCATACTTATTATTTATTATTAAACCGAATTTCAATAGTCTGGAGTACCCGATAATGTTTTAAGACAAGTGATGGAATAGCGCTTTCGCATTGGGTGCATTCAGCAGATAAATCCGACTGAAGATTGCTGAATTATGATGGCCGATTTTACCTGCTTAATACAGTTATTCCGTAATTCGATTAGTTTATTGGATAATCTTGAATGTTGACTCGGAATCATTCAAAATGTACGATTTTTGAGACCGATGTTGGGCCAACTGCTAACCCCAAAACTGAAAATTAACTGACAGCGTTAAAAGCCCTCTAAAGTTGACCAACATTTGGAATAGAGTTAATGAATTTTGTAAACAAATTTACTAAAACCAGAAAATAAACCTAAAGAGAACTTCAAGCAATCGCATGTCGTTAATCAATGATCGTAAATCAAACATATCTGCTGAATGCGCCCATTTTTTGGATTTTGATTTTTTGATTACCTTTTTTATAATTTATATAGGGTATTCACTAGCCCACGTAAAATGGGAAAGCGTCAAACTACTTAAAATCGAAAAAAAAAAAATAGAGGAAAGTTAACTTTGGCTCGGCCGAAGTTCGTACACCCTTGCAGCACGTTTTCTAACTAATTTGAAGGACATATATCCTGAAAACAAACCAGTTTTTCCAAATAAGACTACTTTTCTGACTGGCAGTAGCAACTGAATATTGCGCTGCAGCAGCGAACAGTCTTTTGATCATAACTCGACAACCGATCATCCGATCTTAATAATCTTAATCGATAAGTTATGCCGATTACTAAATATGTCCAGAAGGAACGAACTATCTATCTTTAAAAGTGTGGGAGATTTGACGTTTTTACAAAATTGCGGGGGCGGAAGGGGACGTGGCCAAAATTGAGAATAAACTTGATCTGCCTGCAGAGATAAGAAGCATATGTCCCATACATGTCAAACCTCTTACCATCTCTGAGATCTTTGCGTTTATACGGACAGACAGACATGTTTGACATTGACATTGTTCTATATTAACAAAGTAATTCAATAGACTAATATTATTCGTCGCGTGTGGCGACTCGAATCGAATTTACATTCACATTGAGTGACTAAAACAGACTTGTTACTGATTATCTCATAAAGTTGATCTTTATAGGAAACATGGTGGATTTATAATTCAATGGTTTGCATCAAATGTCATTTTCGGAAAAAATGGGGTATGCACAGGGGTCCATATTATGAAAGGTTTTGCTGCGCTCTGCTAGAAATAATCAGCCGATACTACCGAAAAGCCCGGTAGCTTGGTCAGAATTATCGGATTCTACCAAGAATTTCGAGTTAATAGGCCATCGTTAGTTCTCATCGAGCTGAATAGTTGAAAAAAAATATTTAAAACAAAGGTTCTATTCCTAACCAAATAGGTGAATGGATAACTAACCAAAAGAAATCTTTTCAAATAGTTTTAAGTTGATTAGTAAACTATTTACACTGTCATTAACTACTGCAACTCCAGAAAAAACATGTTCCAGGTTGATCCAATTTGGTTCATTCTAAGGACTCATTTGTTAAGTGTAACTAAGCGGCTTTGGACAAACATTATTTGGTTCTGAACTAAATTATTCGTACTAAAACAATTAAATTTTAAGTTTAGTTTTAGTTTTCCGAAGAAGTGATCGTAAAATCACTGGAAAGCATGCTGACTCCAACAATATTTGTTGTTCATCAACAAACGCGATAGTTGTTAAGTTCACCTTTTCATATTGAAAAACGATTCGTGTTTGATTTGTACGATTCCATTCAGAGCACTGACTGGTAGTGTTTACTATGTACAGTAAGTGCCCAAAAACTGTCCACATAATCCAGAAAAGTTTCCATCTCAAATTTCCTTTGACACGACACTTCAGTCCTGGCTTCAATCCGAAGCACTCAAGTATCCTTTGTCTCTAGTGCCTGATTTTCAATCCTTATACCAAAATGTTTCATTTTCTAACAAAAAGCATACGAAAAGCCATCGCTCGGGGAAGTACTCCGCTTTATTGCTTGGTCTATGGCCGTGACAACGAGCATGATGTGCGAACCAAGGTTGTGCGCTATGTGTGCAGCTTTTTCCTGGGTCTACTCCTGGCCTATTTGCTCTGGGAACTGGTGGCGCTTAATTTCAACTTGAATCGTCTCTTTGCCAAGATGCCCATCCATGTGCCCGTCTTCACGGCATTTCTGCTGCTCAACGGTTTGGCCTTTGTTTTGAACCGAAGTGTGCGAGCTGTGGCTCTGCTGATATTTGTGGCTTTGGTTGGCAAGTCGGGTAGAAGTTATCTACGAGCCATAGCCTTTGCTTTCGTCATCTCGGGACCCATCGATAATTTGGCCAACAATGCGGAGGAAGTTGCTCGCGTGTTTGCCTGCACTACAGTGTTGACCTATAACTTGACCAAAACTCGATTTGATCTGATGGCCAAACCATTTACGAATACCCTGCAGCACATGAAGGAAGATATAGAGGAGATACAAACGACATTTCGGGAACTGCAAGGCATTCTAGAGGATTTGAAATATGGTGTGGAGCACTCGGACATTGAGGATGATAAATTTGGTGACCCCGACAAGTGGGTGCTCTTTCGAGATCGTCGTAAAGTAAATGAGAGTGTCAGCATAACCACGGTAAAACCATCTCCAGATCTGCCGAATGCTGGGGAAGTACAAGAAAGATTCTTACGTAACATGAGGAATCGCTGCAAGCATCAACTACGCAGCGGCCAGCGTGTTTGTCAGGAGGTCTTTCGCCAGGGTTATCGAAAGTGCACCACCAATTTTCCCGATGTCATAGCCGGTGCCATATGCTGGCCCTATCGGGTGGACATTATTTGCAAAATCAACATCTTTGGCAAACCGGACAAGATCTGTGATGCCTCTCAGGTGGTTCCGAGGAATTTCGGTGAAACTTATGTCAACATGTTGCGCACGGAGAACGAGCTCTTCGACAATGATACAAGTATTGAAATCAAGTACGAGCTGCAAAATTCATCGGCGGTGCAAAGTCATCTTAAATCCGCTCAAGAAACTTCCGAAGCCTTCACCGATGATTTTAAGAGACGGAAGCGCATATTCAATGCCATCATGTTGATCCTGGAGAAGGTTCTGTGCTTATTCATTTTGCGTGTAATTTGTGCCTCAATCCACTATTTTCTTATGTATCGTGGCAATGTGGAGTATGACAACTTCTATATAACGGACTATTTCAAGCATGTAGACGCCAGACGCAAGACAGCGGGAAAACGTTCAATTTTACCACTGAAAAGTCATGAGAGATCGAAATTTGTTGATATAGATGACGTTTGTAGTCGCACTTCCGAGGAATCCAGCACAGTGGTTTATCACATGCTGCAACTATCGTTGGAGGTGATAACGGCGGGAGTGTTTCTGCTATTGGATCGCATGGTTGTGAATCTATTGAGAATAATACATCATCGCTCGCTGATCAAGTACCATCAGGAGGGAGAGCATGAGGTGCGATTTCATGTAAGTGTTGGTTTGTACAATTTGAATAAAGTATAATTGGTCTTAAGGAGGCTCTAATGGCATACCTGGATAATTGCTAACTAAATTTGATCAAGCTAAATTGTTAATTATTAGCATGTTTCAATCGGTTAACGTCTTTTATATTGCATAAAGTGTATATAGTATAATTGACAGAGTTAATATGTAGACCAGACTTGGCACATGATGTTTTGTCTTTTGTCAATTCTAGTCTAGAGGGACAAGTTTTGGGAGTTTTCTAATATTCATAAAAAAATAGAGGAAAATTAACTTCGGCTCGGAAGAAGTTTGTATACCCTTGCACATTTTTGAACTAATTTGAAGGACATATCGACTGAAAACAAGTAAATTTTCCTGTCTAAGACTACTTTTCTGACTCTACTTTTCTATGACAGATATGCTATATAGACGTCCGATTTCGACCAAACTTAGTGGAATTATGGAAAAGCATAGCAAACTAAAAAATATAATGATTTTAGGCGTTTTCTTAGAAAACAAAAAAGTTTTTCTCACTAAAACAAGTTTCTCGACCTATCATTCATATGGCAGCTATAACCTATAGTCATCTGATTTTGACAAAACTTTGAATAATTGTGTAAAAGCTTTTAAAATAAATATATTAAATTTTATAAAGGTTTACATTGAAAACAAAAAAGTTTTTCTTACTAAGACTATTTTTCTAACCTCACTTTTAAATGGCAGCTATACTATATATATGTCGATTTCGACTAAATTTTGCAGAATTATGGAGAAGCATTGAAAACTAGTAAATACGGAGTTTGGAGACGTTTGTATTAAAGACCAAAAAGTTTCTCTCACTAGAATTACTTTTTCGACCGATCGTTCCTATGGCAGCTATTTGTTATAGTCATCCGATCCGGCCGGTTCCGACAAATGGGCAGCATATTTGTACAAGACGACTTCGTGCAAAGTTTGGTGGCGATAGCTTTAAAACTGACGGAGGAGATAACATAGAAACAGACTGACAGACGGACATGGCTATATCGACTCAGCTCGTCGTGCTGATCGAGAATATATATACTTTATGTGGTTGGAAATGCTTCCTTCTATGCGTTACAAACATCTTGACAATTTCAATATACCCTCTGCAGGGGTATAAAATGCCTTCCTCACTGAAGCACATTTTCAAAAAAGTTATCGTCATCTCTGAAAATGTAGTTTGCTGTCCTCATTGTGTTGCTTCTGCATTTGCACTTTCAGAACATCTGTTCTTTGTTGACAATTAACAAACTGTCAGTGAAAAATACAAATTGAGAATGGATAATCAATTGGACATAATTTCGATGATTGACACAGTATATTTAATGTTGGCGAGAGTCTGGAGTGCTTTCATGTCCAGCGTGCTCATGGAAAAGCATTGCCGGAATTCATCCCGCAGTGTCGGGACAAACGTAGGTTTTGTGGGATAAGGATGTACCCCAAAACTCAAGCGAGTTCTTCAAGGAAAGGTGTGAGAGAAGCGCATTTAATATTTTGGTGGTGGTATTTAAATTTTATTTTTTCGGATTTTAAATGAATGCCTAAAATGTTAAGATTATTGTGTCAAAAATTCAAGTCGATTGGAGCAAAATTGACGAAGTTACGAGTATTTTTATACCTGTCGCATTTCAGGTACCGTACAAATTTTTTAGTGTTCAAAACTTTAAAGCGTTTTTCCCACAACTCACGTTTTGACAGTCGGTGCCCCCTCATAACATAAAAACTACTGAACCGATCATATTGAAATTTTGTATACTATTTCTGAACATAATTTACGAGGAAACGCTGTCGAGTTTTTGTTAATAATTTTTTTTTTACAGTAATAAATTAGCCGAATTTTTTCCAAAAAAATCGATTTTTTCACTTCAAAATTTTACAAAAAAGTGAAAAATTAAAATTTCGAAAAAATCTCAACAGCGTTACCAGGGGAAAACTATTATCTAACGAATAAGTTTTGGTTTTTTGATTTCGGATGATCCAGCACCAAGTTATGAGGGGCACCGCAATTCACCTTTTTTCCGGGAGACTTCCGAATATTTGCTGCCATTGCCGTGTTTTTTAATATTTCTTCGTGAAAATTTTATACAACATTCTTTAAATGTCATACTTGATTGTGCTTTTAGTTTTAATAAAGAGATTTTAACTGTGTCGTCACAAAAAATTCACAAAAAAGTTCATTTTTTCGAGCGATTTGAGCTTTGAGTAAGTCAAAAACATTTATTTTTCTTTCTACCATTTATGAAGAATTTATTAGCATTTGTAACGATCTGAGCTTATCCAGAGAATAAAATATTATAAAAATCAATCATGAAATCGGCCTATTAGGTTAATTTCAGCACAAAAAACCCAAAACTAGTGATTTTACTCACATTTTTGCCTGCAATAGCTGTACTCTTCTAACGCATGCTCGTCTTTTGGCCGTACCAAATTCGAACTTAGTTCGAAAACACAAATCGAGCTCCAACGCCAGGAAATAGAACAGCAGCTTTCTTGCTCTGTAAACGGGTGACGCAGCAGATTGTGCTTCTACATTAAATCTTCTTTGCTTTGGTGGAAATATACTCTAATTTTGAAAATTGTTGTCGGATATGCTTGAAATTTACTACGTGTGTAGTCGCTTACTTACTTCAACACTGTCAAAACTCAAAATATTATATTTCGTTAATGGATTTTACCTAGTGAAAATAGTTCTTCCAATTTAGAGTCAACGTGGTAAAGTGTTTTAAATTTGAGATGCCGAAAAACCGAAGGATCTGCGCGTAATGTCGTCTGCGGCACAGCTGAGATTGGTAGCTTTTGCTGGAACATAAAAATAAACCAGAAAAATTACTTAATCTTAGAATACACTTCAATAACACAGCTGTCAAATATAAAATATCAAGTGTGTTCAGATTTGAGAAACCTGTAAAAACTCTGCCAAATGTTTAGTTTTAATTTTTGATTACTTGAGTTTTATTGATAAAAAAAAACGATATACGAACTTTTTAAAAAGACTAAAATTGAGACGCTCGTACTTCGATTTCTTCAGCTCATGTTTAAAAGTTTCTTTTGGTCATTTTGTTAGTGATAGCAAAATATTTACAAATTCCATGTGTGTGACCATACTTTCTTGAGCTATCGATAACTATGCAGAAAAATACCAATCTAGTATTTTTGTGGTCTTTACTTGAGACCTTTTTTGGCGAGTGAGTATTGAGAACCTTGGTGACCAAATTTAAGTGAGTTTTTTATAGAGTTTTTGTTTTGGCAGTTGCTTTCTTGCAATGAGTACTAAGCTTTAAGCAAGAACTTAGATGTATTATGAGCACACTTTTAACAATACCGAACTAGTTTCTCAGGTATTCTTTAGGAGTCTACGGTTGTTAACACTGAAATAAGGAGTGGTCGGCAGAAGACTTTAAATACATATTGGTATTATCACTATTTTCCCATTACTTGATGTTGGTAACGTTCGAAGATTCATTCACTATGGAAGCAGACCTCATGCTACGTCTGTACCTTTTTCGAAACCCCTGTTCATGAATATGAAATATAGAATAGAAAGTGGGAACTACAATTAATTTGCTCACATAAATTTCCAGATATAAATGTTAACTTATGAGCATTTCCTAAAACTTGTACTTGGAATCCATCTCCAAATGTTTATTTAAAAAACCATTCACCAAATCTCTAAACCAATTATTCTGACTTACAGATCAATGGCACCGGCTTGATGGCCCGACTCCTGCGGACGACTATGAAAAACTTCAATATCCATGAACGTGTCGCCACATCGCTGACCAACGAGGAGTGCCTGCCCCAGGCTCGTGTTCTACCCCATAGTTTCTACTACAAGCTGCTACTGCTTTATTTGGCCATTATTTTGCTTATCTATCAGAGCACCACCTTCCTGCGATTGCGTCGCGTTATTTGCAGTTACTTCTACTACAAACGGGAAAAGCAACGTGTGCTTTTCCTCTACAATCGCATGTTGCGCGACCGTCAATCGGCTTTCGAGACTTTGCGCCGGAATGCTGAGGAAAATCTGGCCAGACGCCGGGTCCAGGATAGCGTCAACATTTGTCTGCGCTTGCGACTGCGTTGTCCCGAGGTGTTTGGCTGCCTTCGACATTTCAATTGTGCCAAGAGGAACTGTTTGATTTGCGATGCTCTGGAAGATGCGAAGTTTGTGATTTGTCCCAACTGTGGGGTGCCCTATTGCCGGGAGTGCAGTCTGGAGCTGAAGAGTGTTTGCATATCGTGTGACCAGATAATGGCCCTCGCCTCCTCCAGCAGTGAGAGCAGTGTGGAGATTTATAGTTACAGGAAGGAGAAGTAGAAATAAAGAAGATAATTACTATTTTTCCAGTCTGTCAAACTTGATTCTCAGAAGTTTTGCCAAATTTGGCCCTTGGCCCTGTCTGCCATTTGTCTACAAAACATTTCCTTATCCATCGCTCAATTAGTGTCCACCCTTTTTGTCTCTGTTTGCTGTTCTAATAAAATTATGCACATGTCTGGGACTTCCCCTTTGTCGAGAAAAGTTCTTGCTGCTCTGGACAAACTTTAGTCAAACTGAGGCTCCCACTTGCCCCGTTGCCTGATTCGATTATGACTCCCGTTTTCCTACAAGGATTAAGTTACAAAATTGTTAATTAAAAATAATAAAAACGCTAATTGAAGCAATGCCTACAGTGGGAAGAACTCTTTAAGCAAGCCGGAGCAAAAGTTTCCCAAGTCTAGACGGGGGTTTGGGCCAAATGCCTTCGGGGCACTTGGCAAAACGACGACAGAGGCTCGACGTCTTTTGTTTTAATATTCATGTAGTTTTCAAGGCGTACCATAAAATAATTATGCAAACAATGGCACAAGAAGTCCCAGCGACCGCAGACATCTTTCCATAGAAATTTCACACATTTCGTTTGCCCAATCCGCAACATTTTCTTACGAAAGCAAACACGGCGAGAGCGAAGGAGGAGTCGGAATGCCGTGCCGTGGCTAGGTGATTATTTGACGTTCACACCTTGTTGCTGTTGCAGTTTGTACCTTTCCCTCCCGCACCCACACCTCAACACCAACTCCCGCCAGTTGGGCGAGGTCGTCGGCGGTTGTTGTGATCAGCCACAAAAGTGACAGGTGTGACACTGCCCTGACAGCGGCCAGGGGCACCCAGTTCTTGCAACTTCTCCATAACTCCAACTAGACGAGACGAGACAAAGTTCTGAAAAAAACAAAAAATGCAGAAAAAGAAGAATATATAAAAAGGAAAAATTATTTCCTAGAAAAGCGCAGACGATGGACGAACGAGCAAGGGCCAGCTGGAAAAATGTAACAAGAACTGGAACTTAAGCTGGTTGAATGACTAGAAAATACCCTACAAATGTATAATGTGGCAGAAAGAATAACGCAGTTCCACTCTTTATAATACGTGTGCTTTATTTAAGTGATCGACACAAACTGCCGCTCTGCTCTCAGGCCGACTCCCATCAACCCCCGTTTCTCATGCTGAGAGTCACATCAGAGAGCAGAACTCGAAAGAGAGTAGTACTCTCGAGAGAGTGGCGGAGTTCTCTCATGGTCCGTTATGTGTGTCTGTGTGTGGGCTTGTGCCTCTGTCCTACTACAACTCGGCCATCCTGACCATGAGATAGTCCTCGATCTCACGTGCATACAATACTTCTATATTAACTTATAACAATGGTTTTACAATAATCTTAAGACTATTTACAATATTTACAGTTTATATTATCCACAGGATTTATCTTTTTATCCAATGCTTTATGTTTTGAATGCTCCATACGCCCTGATAAGGATTGCGAGACAGTTGAAAGCCTTCGACGTCTTTTAACACAAACCTGTCGTTCTTTAATGCCTTTTCTATTACGTAAGGTCCCTTGTACTTCGGTAACAATTTCCTAGAAATCCCTGCGGTGCTGTCAAAATTCTTTACCATTACATAGTCTCCTGCCTTGAATTCCTTTGGCGTTTTCTTTTTATCGTTGTACTGTTTTTCATTATATGTTTGCGCTAATGATTGACTAGCTTCCGCACTTCTTCTAATCTCTTCTAAGTTCCTTTCACCAACTGTATCTAACTCTGCTATTTCTTCTAATTTTTCTCTCAAATCATCGCTAACCTCTCCTCTTTGCGCTAACCCAAAAAGCATCTCACTAGGAAGCTGCTTAATGCTTCTATGTATCGTATTGTTCATGGAATGCTCAACCTTTTGAATTACTACGTCCCAATGCAGACCATTTTCTGGTTCTGTAAGTTTTGCGATCATCGGCCCTAAACTTCTATTGATGCGCTCCACTTGACCATTCGCCTGCGGCGACCCTGTTGCGATCTTAATATGTTTCACGTCATACTTCTCCGTAAAGTCTTCAAACTCAGATGACGTAAAACAGCTACCCCTATCTGAAATTATACATCTGGGTTTGCTGTATGCTCGAAAGTAATCTTTCAATGCTGAAATCACTTCTCTCGTGTTTGTTGTCTTCGTGGTATATAATCTTACAAATTTTGTGAAGCCATCTACTACCGCAAAAATGTGCTTCTTTGACCTTCCTTTGTCTACCGGGCCATAGTGATCTATGTGTATAGTATCAAAAGGCTTATTGCCCTTGGGTATGCTGTGAAGCAAACCGTCTCCCTTTCCAGTTTTCGGTGAGAACGCTAAGCACTTCAAGCAATTCTCTATATGATCCGTCACTTTTTCTTTCAAGTTTGGGAACCAATACGCTTTCCCAATCGCGTTCATCATCTTGTCCCTACCTATGTGTCCTAACTCATCATGGTATCTGTACAGTACATGCTTCTCCATGGCTTCTGGAACATAAAAAAGTACTCTTTCGTCATTAGTCTTTCTGTATACAATACCGTTTCTCATCTCGAACAACTTGTGCTCTTTTTCCTCTAAAATCTCTTTGATATCCCTTAGCCTTGCATCCTTGTTTTGACAAATAACTAAATTATTCTCGAAACTGTTTGCTTCCGTGATCATGATGTTTGTGCATCTGCTTAACGCGTCTACGTGTTGCATTTGCTTACCTGATCTATGTACTAGTTCATAGTCATACTCTTGGAGCTCTAAAGCCCATCTCGCTATTCTGGGATTGAGGTCAATTTTGTTCAGAGTCAGTGTTAACGAGTTGCAGTCTGTCACTATCTTGACGCGTTTTCCCTGCACATAAATCCTAAACCTGCGTAACGCATAAATTATGGCTAACGTTTCAAGCTCGAAGCTGTGATATTTCGCTTCTGTTTCTGTTGTACGCCTGGAAAAATAAAAAATTGGGTGTAATTTCTTGTCTTCCTTCCTTTGCAGGAGTACTGCTCCGAATCCTATTGCACTGGCATCGCAGTGCAATTCAATATCGTCTTTATGATTGTATATCGAAAGGACGGGTGCTTCTAACAGTTTTTCTTTTAAGTTCAGGAAACAACTCAGTTCCTCTTCTCCAAACTTGAACTGCTTATCCTTCTTTAACAGATCGTACAACGGTTTCGCTTGTAGGGAGAATCCCTTGATAAACCTACGGAAATAAGAACATAGTCCCAGAAAGCTTTGTACTGCTTGCGTCTTATCTGGGATTGGGAAGTTCTTTACCGCTTCTAGTCCTCTATCATCTGCTTTTATGCCTTCTCCTGTTATCAAAAACCCCAAATACTTTATGCTGGTCTGCATAAACTCGCATTTGTCCATCCTTAGCTCTAACTTGTTTCGTATTAACCTGCTGAATACTTCGCTTAACGTTTCCATATGCTCTTTTATGTTTTTGCTGGCGATCATTATGTCGTCCATATATAAAATGATCTTATTATCCCGAATCATGTCAGCAAATATGCTGTTCACGAACCTCTGAAACACTTGAGATGCGTTTTTCAAACCCATTGGCATCCTTAAAAATTCGAATTGCCCTAATGGGGTGACAAATGAAGTGAACTTAATTGATTCCTTTTCGACAAACACATGAAAATATCCATTTTTCAGATCAAGCTTTGTGAACACCTTCATACCTGCTAACCTATCTAATAAGTCATCGATCAAAGGCAATGGATAATTATCCTTTATCATGTACTTGTTCAACATTCTAAAATCAACACACAGTCTTAAGTCTTTCGTCTTCTTTTTAACAAGTACCACCTGTGACGCATATTCCGAACTGCTTGGCTGAATAATGCCTTCCCTCAAATATTCATCCAACATTTGCTGTAACTTCTCTTTTTCTGCGTAAGACAGCCGCCTAGGCGAGCAGCTAAACGGTTTCTCTTTTTCAAGACGTATCTTTATTTCACATCTGGTCTCTGGATTTTCTGGCCTTTTAGCATTTACATAGTCATTTTCCAGCATCTCAGTAAATGTACATCGTGTCTTATAATCAACTTCCTCGCCAATGTTATACACATTCTCTGCTTTTCCATTATCCAAAACATTTATCCTCAACATTTCCCTTTCGAAGTCATCTTCTAACGATTCTCTAACTATTTTCTTTGCCTCACTAACTGTTTCCATCTCGCCAGCTTCTAACAATTTTACTTTTCGCTCACTAACTGTTTCTGTTGCTAACAATTGTTCATTTACATCTTCATTCGCTTCTGTCAATTCCACCTTTTCTTCACTAACTGTTTCTGCTGCTGACCATTGTTTACTTGCATCTCTAATCATTTCTGTCTCATTTTCTCGTATGCCTGAATCATCTTTACAAATCCTTTCTTGCTCACTGCTTGTCTTCTCGTCTTCTAAACTTTTCGAACCGATGTCATCTATTTTCTCAATCGTTATCATTTTCAGGGCGTCAAGATTAACATTCAAATCACATGCATCCATGAAGTCTCTACCAAGTACCACTTCGTAACTCATAGACTCGTCAGCCACCACAATCAAATTAAAATATATCTTTAATGAATTTCTCGTAATGTAACATAATATTTCTCCACTCGTTTTTAATTGGCTTTTATTTAGCCCAAAATAAATTTCACAATTCGGGTTTAAATTCAATCCCTGTGGAATATGTGACTTCTTTACGAACGAAATGGGGCTGCCCGAATCTATGAGGCACTCTGAAATTAGCGACACATTAGCGTTATCTCTAAAAAAAATCTCGAAGTACCTTACATAATTATTTTTATTCTCCGTCTTCTTCTGGGAGCATTGCGCTATAAAATGATCCAATGAGCCACACCCATAGCAGGATCCTGGTGGTCTCTTTGGCTTGCGACAATCTTTGGCCCAGTGCCCCTTCGAGTTGCAGTTGTGGCACCGCGATACCCTGTCGGCACCTTGTTCCGTGGATGGCTTACCCTTGTTGTTCAGCACATCTCGCCCTGGTAGACGTACCTCTGCAAAGGCCCGCAGCATCCCAGTCGGATCGTCAAAGCATTGAACACGCGCTTGAACACGTATGCTCTCCAATGGGATGCCTTCGATGATTCCATCTAGCAGCTCGTCGTTATCAATTTTGATGTCTCGGGCCAGCATAGTCTTCTCCTCAAAGTAGACTGCAAACCTTTCAGCCGATCGCCAACTCCGTGCTTCGAAATTGCGCCGCATCTCAGCCTTTGATAACTTGGCTCCGTATGCCAACTGCAGGTGCTCCAATAGCTGATCCACCGGTTCCACAATGCGCGCCGGATCCGCGTGAAGCCATTGCAAAGCGCCGCCCTTCAATTTGCTCACGCAGAGCAAGTGACGCTGAGTTTCATCCAACTCGTACAATCCTGCCACATTGCCCAGCTGAGCAATCCAGTTGCACACGCTCGTCGATCCACTGAAATCCATCAAGATTTCCTTCGCCATTTGAAATGCTGGTGATGCCCATCCGCCACGTTTTTTCTCTGTAGGCTCATCGAAATTCTTCTCAGCATTTGCCATCTCTACTTTTCGTTGCGCGGCTACACTGCTGGTGACGTCATCAGTGTTGCTGTTCTCTTCTTGTCTGTTTTCGTCGCCGTCTTGTTCGGCATCTCCGTTTACTGCGCCCCCGTTTTTTGTGATACTGGTGTTGTCTCTTTCTAGCTGACGCCGAACTGGCGCGTTTTCGCCTTCGCTTTGTAGCTGCATTGACTGTAGAAAAATTTTGGTGGCTTCTATTTCATCATGCAACGATTTTAGAACGATGGCGTTTTTGGCCATTTCCTCCTTCTGCTTCAGGATTGTCCAGTTTAATGGTGCATCTTCTGTGGACTCTGCGGACGTTTCAGGCTGTGCTGTGTTGTCGTTGTTGTCCTGGTCGAAGCTGGGTACGCTGCCTCGCTTCTCGACCGGCACTTCGTTCAGCCTGGCCACTAACTCCGCTTTAGAGCCTTTTGTGTCCATTGCCAAAGCCGATAGCCACTTTTTTAATGTTTGCACTGACACTTTGTTAATGTTTATGTCGTTGTCCATTTTGCTTTTGGATTTTTTAACCACTTCTGATTTTGTGGCAGAAAGAATAACGCAGTTCCACTCTTTATAATACGTGTGCTTTATTTAAGTGATCGACACAAACTGCCGCTCTGCTCTCAGGCCGACTCCCATCAACCCCCGTTTCTCATGCTGAGAGTCACATCAGAGAGCAGAACTCGAAAGAGAGTAGTACTCTCGAGAGAGTGGCGGAGTTCTCTCATGGTCCGTTATGTGTGTCTGTGTGTGGGCTTGTGCCTCTGTCCTACTACAATAAGAAACAAGTTTTATAATTTCTACAACTCTATTTTATGGACGCCTTTACCTAAAACCTTTTCCCTTGCAGTTGATGCTTAAACAGCTTGGGAATTGCAAGAGTGTTGGATTTCACTTATGTCCCATAGAGAAATGATTTACAGATAGAATGTGTAAGTTCTAAGTAGTTAACACATTAGATTTTAAAGAAGTTTTCCAATTGCGTTGGCAATCTCCAGGTCTTTGGTTGTTAAAATTAGAGTCTTGTATATTCCGGTTACCATCCAGTAATGCACTTAGTTCATTAGATAGCCCTAAAACTGTTAAATATTTATCATTATTTAACTTAGTTCAGCCAGTAGATTTGTCAAGTAACTCGCATATCGGTTATTACTGGTTATTATTGGAGCAAGGTTAGGTAAAGTTTGGTTTCAATAGTACAGCCAATCCTTAGGGAGCATCGCTCGCTTACCAAAAAAAAATACGATTTTTAAATAGTGTACTATTTTACTATTCGCCAGATCAAAATTTTGTGCAATTTTTAAGCATAATAAGTATGATATGATCTCGGCAAAGGAAACAAAATTTTAAGAGCAAGTAAGCTTTAGTTGATCCGAAACGGGATTGAGATTAACCTATAAGATATAGGTTAATGGACTATAGTGCGTTGTACCAAATGTAGGCAATGTAAAAACTAAGTTAAGTAATTAAAAAAAGAAACATCGGGATGTCTCTATCTAGCTACCATACGAACGATGGGTAGAAAAATGGGTCGATGTGGGAAAATGATTTTTTTGAAAATATTTAAGCGAGCCCTTGCAAAGGTTATGAAAACTTCGGACGATGTTAGCTTAGCTTTCTCGTTTTGAATTGAATAGTGTTAATGCTATTTCATCAAAATGGTAATGACTTATTGACTTTAAAGGATCGGAAAAGTTTCCCTCTCTTTGTTACATTTACTTTCACCACTTCAGGTTTACAGATTATATTAAGTTTGTGGAAAAGTATGCCCAGAAGGTACGAACTTTCAGTTTAAAGGTAATTCAATTATAAAAAAATAGAGGAAAGTTAACTTCGGCTCGGCCGAAGTTTGTATACCCTTGCAGCACGTTTTTAACTAATTTGAAGGACATGTCCACTGATAACAAACAAATTTTTCCCAATAAGACTACTTTCTGCCTCTAGTTTTGTATGACAGCTATGCCATATAGATGTCCGACTTCGACCAAATTTAGCAGAAATATGGAGAAGCATTAAAAACTAGTAAATACGGAGTTTTGAGACGATTGCATAAGAAACAAAAAAGTTTTTTTCACTTGAACTAGTTTTTTGACCGTTCGTTCCTATGGCAGCTATCTGTTATTGTCATCCGATCCGGCCGGTTCAGACAAATGTGCAGCGTATTTGGACCAGAAGACTTCGTGCAAAGTTTGGTGGCGACAGCTTTAAAACTGACGGAGGAGATAGCATAGAAACAGACGTACGGACAGACGGACATGTCTTTATCGACTCAGATCGTCATGCTGATCAAGAATATATATACTTTATGTGGTCGGAAATGCTTACAATATGCGTTAAAATCTCTGGACAATTTCAATATACAATCTGCAAGGGTATAATAACTTGGAATCGAAGCCACTTAGCCCCATGTTGTAAGAGAAATCGAGGAAGCTAAGCCAACTTCGTCTGTGCCGAAGTTTTTATACACTTGCAAGTGCTCGCTTAAATATTTTCAAAGAATACTCTTTTTCCCATTTTCCGACCGATCGTTCGTATGGGAGCTATTTGATATAGTCATCCGATTTGGCCAAAAATTTGTAAAATTATGTGAAAGCATGTGAAACAAACAAATGCAAAATTGCAGGATGCTACCATTAAAAACAAAAATGTTTTTAAACTAAGACTGTTTGTCAGACCTATCTTTTGTATGGCAGCTATGCCATATAGTTGTCCGATTTTAATAAATCTTGGTAGAATTATAAAAAAAAACATGAAAAAATAAGATTACAAAGTTTGGAGACGTTTCCATTGAAAAGAAAAAAGTTTTTCCCACTAAAACTAGTTTTCCTACCGACTGTTTCTATGGGAGCTATGAGATATAGTCTTCCAATCCGGTCGCTTCCGACATATTAGTAGTGTGCATGTTTCAGCTCGATAGCTTCAAAACTGAGTCAAGTTCGCATAGAAACAGACAGACAGACGGACGGATCGACTCAGCTCGTCACCCTGATCAAGAATATATATAGTTTATGGGGTCGAAAATGAATATTTATATGGGTTGCTAACTTCTGGGCAAAATTAGCTATCTTGTATTAAAGTCCTGACGAAAGGTTTCTGGACACCCTGTATTTGTAATCAGTGTTATTTATTGATCCGCCGAAGAAATGGTGAATTTTGAATGAGCAACATTCAAGTCATGATGCAACAAAACAGGTGGGGCGGTGTCAGTGTGATGTACTTTTGCCAAAAGCTTAGAACGTGAAGGTACTTTTCAGAGAACTCACACTGATGCCACCTTACCTCTCTTGTTGTATCATTAGTCAAGCTATAGGAAAATAAGCTTTTATGCTGGGCAGCACAGGTTCAAACAGCGATGGGCAGCACTTTGCACACCTTAACAGTCTGTGCATGATTTAACAATAAAGGTACGGCGTGTAAGTTCTCTGCAAAGTAAAAAAGGTTTGATTATTAGATGTGTTCTATTTACTTAAATACTATGAAAACAACTGTTGCCCACTTTAGAAATAATTACCCCTATGCATAAAATTGTTACTCTTGTTCCGGAATCTAAGCAGATACCCCTCAAATCTTTCCCAATTACACACACACAAAACACGAGCAAAGCAAGGTGTGGAAAAATAACTGCTTTGAGTCTTCCAACTGCTTTTTATCATGAGCTCAACTCGACGTTGATAATGACGACCACTGGAGCTTGGTCAGTGTGCGGTGCATTGTTTTTTGTGTTTTTTGTTTTTTTCTTTGCGGTTTGGCTGCAATTTGCGCGATAGCCTAGCGAGTGAACTATTTAGCGAAAGGCGAACTAAAGGAATCTCCAGAGCAGCAGCAGGTGGTAAAGCGTAGAGAAATATGGTGCGGAACATTTCAATTAGAAGAGCCGCGCAAAAAGAAACCTCGAAACGACAGGCCCTGTCGTCGTCGGTTAGTCGTTTGGTCGCCCCCATCGGTCCCCCAGACCCAGACCCAGACCGCCTTTGATGTGCCTGCCTCTGACACTGACGGACCGCGAGTTCTGACTGCTCCGCTCTGCTCTGTCTACCTGCATCGCTGCCCTGCGCTATTATTTCAATAAAAATTCTTTAATATTATTTTAAGTTTGTTATGGCAGGTTAGTTCTCTTTTTTGTCTCCTCTACTCTTTTGCGCTCTCCTCTTTCGGCCGCCCGTATTTAATCTTTATAATTAAAATTTTAACAAAAAACCTCGCGAATAATTTGTGTAAGCATGGGAAGTGAGCGGGCGCTTTGGGTGTGAAGAAGCAAACGTGTTAAAAATTGATTAAAGTAATTGATTTGTAAGCGGAGAAGGTGTGAGGAGGTGAGATTAATGCTATATTTTTTGTTCCTTGCGTTTGCGGGCAGTGCCATGCTATTTGCTCAGAGTGTGAACGATAACTATATTATGAGTGCTGAAGGGAAGGGAGGAGGGGAAGATGGAGCTTTTGCACGATTTTGCAGGATGAAGTAAAAAAAGGAAAATGCAAAGCAGAGATGAACAGGATAAACCAAAGGAAAAGTTTCGTGAGCTGGGCCAAAGGAATTGTTATGAACTGTAACCGTGACAAGGGGCATGTTCTTTGAGTGGTTCGAGGGTTGCAATTAATACTCGACGTCTTGATATTTCGATATCGAGTTAGGATGAATTTAAAATTTAAATTTAAAAGTGTAAAGCAGCGGAAAGATGAGCGAGACATGGAATATTATTATGTGATAAAATGCTTGTCATTGTTGTGTGTTTTGGTCCAACCGGGAAGAGTGTTGTTAGTGCGTAACTTTAGGTTGACCCCAACAAGTGTAGCTGTGCATCGTCTAATATTTGTTTTACATGGCACTGAAATGCAAAAAGCCGTAAGTGCAGAGTTATGGAGAAAAGTCTCATAAGTGATTAGCATGAGGCATGAGCTATATGATCTGTTTGAAATAGCTCAGCTCAGCCCATACTCAACTCAAATTGCTTATACACAAAAAAAAAATGATCGCGATATGTAGTATCAATCGGTTATTTGTCAGTATCGAATCGGCCTACATCTGAAAAATACCCAATTGATATGTTCGAATATATTACTCCAACATTTCAAACATTTCAAAGTGAAATGTTTCAGATCAACAATCTGATATTTGTTAGTATCCCAGATATATTTTTTAGTATCAATGCACTATTTTCACAATACCAGTACGACATGGCTGTAAAATTAAATATATATTTTTATCAAAAGGGTATTAATGTATTACCAATGGTGTATATAATAATATCAAAGCTAAGTTTTTTATTGTACCTATTGGACATGGTTCAAATGTTAAAGTTATATTTGAATATTAGGCTTTTCGTTAATGACTGTTGCTGTTTGAATGTCTCTTCATGCGCTCACCGCTAAAAGCAGTTGGGAAATGCAATCAGCAATGAAAGCAAAAAGAGACAAATCGAAAGAGTATTCGCTGTCTCGCTTGCTGCGCCAGAGACATGAACATTGTTTTTATCTTTTTCGAGTTGCACTATAGCTGTCTCCCTCAAAGTTGAGAAACACTGTGTGTCTCTTTCTGCTCTCACATTTCATTTATCTACTGTGATCTGAAATCAAGTCACTAGGGCATTTTCCAGATCACTTTGATGATTTCACTTGTTAATATAACATTTTTGGTATCTTTGTACCATAGTATCATATTGATATTAAACAATATATCTTTGATATGTAAATTTTGAATTTTTCAAAATTATATTGAAAGATTATGGGCCGATTTCTCATCTTCTACATAGCTGCTATGTAGCAGATTTTGCTCTTTTATCTGTAGGTTTATGTGACAGTTAGCTCTATGTAGTAGATTACAAAACGGCCCTAAGTCGATATTTGATCTTATTTTTTTCTGTCTAGGGATCAATGTCAATATGAATAGATCAAACAGCTCGGAGCCTCAAAGTCATAAGTTTCTTTACTTGTTTTTATTAAAAAAAATCAATTTTATTACAATATAAAGAATTAATCAAAGCAAGAAATAGGATATGCAGCATAATTTAAATATATTAAGTGGTAGTTTAATCTATTGGAAGATTGCCGAAAAAGTGGTGGGAGACATCCACAGATAACTCTACTAATTCTATGTTTTCGATAATTCAAAAATAGTCATCGAATTAAATCGAGTCTTCAGAGACAATCTCAGAAAGTATCAGAAGAAGGCCGATTTCATTTATTAAAACAAAAATGCAGCATAGAATCAAGAGACTGTTTTTTTCTAACTAATCTTAAACAATCGCTATTAAAATACTAAAATAGACTCAATAAATGGCTTTCAAAATGTCTTTCCTACTGTTTACTCCTGCAACAAAATGGTTACAATTTTCGGATGAAGAACGGAGTACTACCATAGAAAACTGCAAAAAGCATCCATCAAAAAGCAGTATAATCAACTACACAACTGGGAATACTGCATTTGCCGATTTTGTGCAATCTTTTTCTAACGAGTCAGAAGACGACTCAGTTAATCGTGAAATCGAAGGCATAGAAGAACCACGTAAGCAGATTCAGTGACGACTTTAATCCTTTAAAATGGTGGTTTAAAACCAATAAAGACCAGTTCCCGCGAATTTTCAAGGCAAACTGCAAGACATTGGCCACTCCTGCAAGCAGTGCAACATCAGAGAGGGCCTATTCTTAAGCTGGAAACTTCATATCTGAAAAAAGGATAAAAAAAATTATGTTCTTAAATAATAAATTCAAAAAAATAATAATACATGTTTAATTTTTTTTTTTCGTATCTTTGTTTTTAAAACAAAATGCTGGTAAAATGTCAAGGTTTTTACGCATCGACTGGAAGCCCAGAAGGCTGTATCAGGAGCATAAGTAGATGGATTTTGGGGGTCTGAAACTAGCAAGTCGGCGGTGTGCAGTTTCTACATATCTGGGCCAATTAAGGAATAGGCAATCGAATTTAAAATATTGTTTATAAAAATGATAACTTTTTTTGTGCAGAAAAACATTTATATTCTTGATAGTCGTATTTACCCTTAAGATCTGCATCGGATGTGGCATGTATTGCACTTAACCAGAAGATGAAGCACGAAGCACGAACCTTTATGGTAAAGTTTAAATTAAAAAATAGTTAAGAAAATTACAATAGAAAAAAAAGATGGGAGTTCCATATCCGCACTGCTCGGCAGCTCGGGCTAAACTGAATATTTTTAATAGATTCCTTGTCAGGTCGAATGTTAAAGCTGACAGCTTCATTTCATGGCCAACTAAGTGACAGTGACAGATACTACGGTCCTTATTTTCTTAAGCCACGGACTCCTACACCCAGAGAAATGTAGCACGAATCGGCAAGCAGGAATTCTGCTTCAATTTTGAATTTTTTCTGCGTGATTTTTTAGACGACGACAACTGCTCGAATACAAGCAAACAAACGTTCTCGACTTCGAGCTTGAGGACAAGGGAAGTGCGGGGAGCCACAAGCGGAGAGTGCGATCAACAAACGATAACAATTCTCTCTTCCGCTCTCAGCATTGCCAATGTCTGTTGCCTACAATTTATACTGAGAATTCATCGCTGCTTCGGCTGAAGAATCGGCAGAGTTGGCAATGTCAGTGAGTGCTGCAGTCTTCGAGGTCCTGAGATCGAGTTTTTGCAGTAAGGTAAGAAAGAATAATTATTTCAGGTGACATTTCAAAAGCAAAGAAATAAAATCGATGAATCGAAATATCCATATCCTTGTATAAATCTACAATAAATCTCCATGAAATATTTTTCTGGGGCGATATTTTGAATATTCAATGTTTCTTGTTGATATTTTCGAATGCCATATATTGAAATATGCTGAATTTTCAAAGTGAACACATCTTTATGTTCAAACGAAAGCTTCAGTTCAAGTTGAGCCTGCTCGACTTTGATATAACCGTTACTCATGGGAATTAGTGTTTTAAAACCTCTCACTATGTTAACTAACAGAGCACTAACACTAACATAAATGGAATTTTTCAACATAACGTAAGCAAACCGCGCATGCGGCTCAGATCAGTATGCAACGTTTTTATAGCCTTTATAACTCAGCCATTTATTATCCGATCTTTATGAAAATTTAAGAGATTTTAGATTTTGGGCACATGCATGTTATCTTCAAAACTGTTGGAGTAATTCAACATTTTTGATTGCTTGATTCAACTTTGTGTGCTCGAGGTCTTCTAGTCTCTGAGATCTAGGTGTTCATACAGACAGTCGGACATGGCTATAACGACTCGGCTATTGATGCTGATCACGTATATCCCTTTACATGGTGGTGATGCAGATCTGCATCATACCGAATTAATACAATTATTTTCCAGTGTGGATTATAAAATTGTCAATCATGAATTTGATGCAGTTCAGCAACATTCCTTTTTTATATTAAAAGTGTTGGTAATATGTCGATAACTCAACAGCTGATCACTTTTCCCGCCAATTTTGTGAATGTGGTAAACTCAATTGGTTGCGCAGTTTCTCATTAACATATTAATAATAATAAAAGCTGTATAGTTTGAACAATTTGCATTTATAAAGAGGTAAATATTATATATATTTATATATTGTCGAGTTTTTGTGTTTGTCGCATTAGAATTTGAGTATATCAAAAATTTCGCTTTGTTGCAGAAATGCATCAAACAAGCTTTACACATAAAACAAGAAAGAAAGTCGGTCAAGCCCGACTATAACATACTCTGTACCAAGAAATTTTGTCTTTTGATCATAACTCGAAAACCGTTCATCCGATCTTCTTCATTCCTTTGGCGGATCGATAAGTTATCCTAATAACTAAATATGTCCAGAAGGAACAAGCCATCTATCTTCAAAACTGTGGGAGATATGACGTTTTTTCTAAATTGCGGGGGCGGGAGGGGGCGTGGCCAAAATTGAAAATAAACTTGATCTGCCTGCAGACATAAGAAGCATATGTCCCATACACGTCAAACCTCTATCTCTTACCATCTCTGAGATCTGTGCGTTCATACGGACAGACGGACAGACGGACATGGCTATATCGACTCGGCTGTTGATGCTGATCAAGAATATATATACTTTATGGGGTCGGAGATGCTTCCTTCTGGATGTTACATACTTTTGCACAAACTTATAATACTCTATGTACCTACGGTACAGAGTATAAAAATACTGACAACTGTTAATTGCATTTTCAGCCTGATCTTGGTGAATAACATTGATGTTTGGCTTGTTTCATATCTAATATGATTCGCTGTGTGATTTGTTTACTCTATATAATCTATGTGTTTGTCCTACAATGTGTACGTGTTCGTTTTTCGTGTTTTATGTTTGTATTACATTCATTAGTATCAACAAGATGTTTGTCCGTTATAATTCAGGAATAATGTCTGGAAAGCGGATGACGTCATCACAGATTGCTGGAATTATAAATGACCTCGAAAGTGAAGACAAATTGGATATTTCTGCGGATAGCGAGAGCGACTATTGCCCATAGGCAGATGAAATTAGTAGTTCAGATGACGGCGACTCTGAAGATCGCTGGGAACGTCCAACGAACTTGAACGACAAGGGCTCTGCTAGAAACCCTGATGTGGGCATAGAATGCGGAAAAACAATTTCGAGCATGAAGGAGTTGAACACAAAACTTCTTTGGAGGCAGCGAAATTTAATTCTTGATGACCACCAAACGCAGTTCCTTGCGAATACCGCATTACCTGCAGAAATAATGGAACTTGATCTGCCGATCGAATATTTTTTCCATTTATTTCCTAAATCATTATTTGAGGAAATAAGAAATGAAACCAATCTCTACGTGCATCAAAAGAATCCAAGTTCTAATCTTACCTTGTCCTCTTCGGAAATACGTCAATTTGTAGGCATGATTTTTTATATGTCTATTGGACGCTTACCCAATGGACCTAAATAATGGTCCCAAAGTATTGGAATTCCTGCAGTCCATAATGTAATGTCGCAAAAACGGTTCGCGGAATTAAGAACTCACATTCATTTTAAAAATAACGTCAACATTGTTCCTCCTACTGATCCTCGACATGACCAACTTTTTAAGATAAGGCCAGTTGTAGAGAAACTGAACACAAATTTCGGTAAAGTAGCAATGGAGCAGTTCCTGTGCGTTGATGAGCAAATCTGCTCTACCAAAGCTCGAAACCAAATGAAGAGGTATTTACCCAACAAACCTCATAAATGGGGATGTAAGATTTGGTTGCTAAGCGGCAAAGAAAACATCGAATTGCCACAAGAATACCAAGGCACCAAAACTATCGCTTATATTTTGATAATTATTTTACATCCTTGCCTCTCTTGAAACTATTAGCTGATGCCGGAATTTTGGCATTGGGTACAATTAGGAAGAACAGAATTCCAAATTGCAAGTTGGATGATTTCTCAAATGGAAAGAAAATTCCACGTGGCACCTGTTTGGAATATGTCACAAATTATGCGGAGTTGACATATCGTTAACATCATTGATGGACAACAAAGTAGTTACATTGGCTTTTAATTATGCTGGAGTTGTTCCCAAGGATTCTGCACGTCGATTCGATCGTCTTAAAAACAGCATATTGTCATCGAACGTCCGTTTTCTGTGTCGCTGTATAACAGCTATATGGGAGGCGTCGACCTGATTGACAGCATTATAGGAAGGTACAAAATTTCCATTAGAAGTCAAAGGTGGCAAGTTAGAGTCTTTTACCACCTTCTAGACTTAACTGTAAGCAATGCTTGGCTTTTATACAAGCGAGTTCACAAAGCTAAGGCGTCCACTGAAAAGTTGCTTAATTCAGCTGATTTTCGACTACAAATAGCAGAAGCGTTGACTAAATTGGACGCTACAAAAAATAAGGGAAAACATGGCTCTAGTATCCAACATGCATTGGATGAAAAGAAGAAAATTAATACATCTATATCTTCTTCTATTCCAATCCCTAGGTGGGACATAGGGCATCAACTACTCCTCTCCAGCGAACTCTGTTGTTAGCCGTCGCTTTTAGTTCTCCCCAACTTTTCCTGACGCTTTTCGCCTCTCTACCGACAGTCCTCCTCCAAGTTTCTTTGGGTCTGCCAGGTGCCCTCCCGAGTCCGTCCAACGGGTTCCACTCCGTTGCCTTCCTTGCGATGGTGTTCGGGTTCTTTCGCAATGTGTGCCCTATCCAACTCCATTTCATTCTGCGTATTACCATGCCGACACTCTCCATTTTCGATCGAAAATTCACGGAAAAGTCTGCAAGCTAAGTAACTATAATTAACTAGATTGAATTGAAATTCGGTTTGAAAGAATAGTAAGTGAAGTTTTATCCGGTTGACTTGAAACTCATTTTGTAGGGATGGTTAGTAAGATAAATTGAGATACCAGTTTGCGATGTTGAAAATTCGACAGTAGACTCGGAAAACTCTAGGAAAATTATGCATCCGAAAAAACAATTTTCCAACCGATTGACTTGAAACTCGGTTTGTAAGGACCGTAAAAAAAATTAATTTGTAATGTAATCTTTTGTTTTTTGGAAATTTGGCCATAGGGTCGGAAAACTTCCGGAAACTCCGAATGCAATAAACTATATTTCATCCGATTGACATCAGACTAAGTTTGTAAGGATAGTATTAGAAATAGCGATAGCGATAACGAAAATTATAACGATATCGGTAACAGTAACGGTAACGATATTGAAAATAGAACAACGACTGTTGTTTCGACAAATGCAGCACCATGGGTAGAAAATTGGTGGTCAAGACTGTATAAAAGTTTAGTTTCCAGCGATAAGCTCCAAACGAATTTTATGAGCTACATTCAAAAAAAAAGTACGGAATACGTGACTTTAAATATTTCTAAACTCAACCCACAAAGTTAAAAAATATGCGGAAAGTTGTTGTATGCAACTCTTTTGATCTTCATTTGATCAGCTCCATTTTGGAAGCATCACATTAAAAAATATTTTACCAGCATGATAAATAATTAACAAATTGATGCATAGCGAGCGAAACCGCTGGTAAGTAAAGCTAGTATTATATAAATAAATAAATTCAGTATTATGTAAATGCTTAGTGAATATGAAATTCATGCTGTGGGCCAGTTCGGCAAGAACTTTCTCCTTAAACACATTTGATGATTTGAACAGAAATAAAATAAAAAATAAAATAAAGTGTATTTTTTATTTTCATTTGTCTACCAAACAAAAAAAGAATCATGAAAATCGGAGTTGATGTCATGTAAAGGGATATATATACTTTATGGAGAAAAATTTGCAGTTAACAGTTTTTTGGTTCTGTCTTTAGATTTGGAACGTCCCCGAGGAAAACCATGTGTGAGTAAGTGCTATAAGCAACGTCATTTGCCAGGTTCTTGTACTTCTGTGAAATTTGTAGCTCTGTGTTATGATTGCTGGTGCATTCAACTATTGTATTTAAAAGCTTGGTAATTTTATTCCAAATTTACTGAAATTGATTAAAATCAAGTAGAATACTATGAATTAAGGTCGACAACAAAATCATACCGCAAAACCTCAAAAATTATTGTATAACTTCGATTTTTTCGAAATATTTTCATTAAGGCTTTTCGATTCTCTTTATGACAATCTAATGTCAATTGTTAATCTTAAGGACCCTTCCACGATTGTTAAAACTCCTCTGAGATGTTTGAACCAAGGCTGCAAACCGGTCCGGAACAGAACCCATGAGAACCGGTTCGGCTCGGGTTTTTTGGGGTTCGCGAACCGGACCATGAACCAGGTGGATCACATTTTTGACTCCGCGAACCTGAACCCGAACCGGACCACTTTTTCGAAAAATGAGGTTCGGTTCACCAATTTAAGTAATTTTCTCAACGATACATTCGAAATTCTCCAGCAAAACATTGTTTATTACTTTCTAAGTGCCTCGACAAACGTTCTTCTATTATGAGCTCTGTACCAATATTGGCTGCTGTGTTCTTAGACCCAAGATTTCAAACTTAGCTTACTTCCAAAAAAACCCAAAAAAAAAGTTGCAAAGCAGCACATTGCAGACATGCTAAGGCTCCAAAAAAATATGCTTAATGAGAGTTTTCAAAATTTGACAATAAAGGACTCAACTCTGACTGCAAAGACGAGAAGTTTCTGAAAGCAATAAGCATATATCAAATATAAAATCTGTGAATGATGTTAAAGATTCCTTTAAAAATTGTCCAAGATCACATCCATCTACAAATGTTTTAAAATTTTTAAAAGGTCATAATAAAGAAGACTTAAAAAATATTGATTTTACTATACTAGCTGTACCAGCAACTCAGGTATCAGTTGAACGAGCATTTTCAACACTTAAGTTTTTTCTTTCTGATTTAAGAGCTAGTATAGATGAACAGCTCCTGGAAGATATAATGCTAATTAACTTAAACTAAGCAGTTTCTAAAAGCTGTTAATGTCGTTAATGGATTTAATAATTGAAATAACTTAAGTAATGATCATTATGATTAAACATATGATTAGAATGCATATATGTTTCATTTTCAACGTATTAATAAATCAAAAGACAAACTATTATTTTATATGCAAGCGAACCAAGGTTCGAACCAGAACCTTGGGTTCAGGGGTTCCAAGAACCGGTCCGCGAACCGAACCTTGGATTTTACAATGGGTTCGAACCCCCGGACCGAACCTCCTGGAGAATTTTTGAGGTTTGCAGCCTTGGTTTGAACTGTCATTCTATCACTTAACTTTAGTTAATGTATATCAAGAACTCTCGGCTTCCTAAATCAAAATATTGAACTTAAACTTCAACCTGGTAATCAACATAAACGATGGTTCGATGCAATAACTGACAACTATTTTTACTCTAAGAGAGATGAGACAAATACATATTTTTTTTAAACATAATATGATTCAACACCGCTTACACTTTAACTTGTGGCTCCCAAGAAATTTGATTCTGAGCGGTGGGCAAATGCATAGTTATCTCTCAACAATTTATCATACGATTCTGCATTACAAATTGAACTGGTCCCTGGCGGCTTCCCATCATATTCTTTGCTACCATGTTCTCTCCCTCTTAATCCGAGCTTCCTCTAACTGCAATCTCCTGATGAATCCAAACCAAATGCACCAGTTTACATGTTTGCCTTTGTCTTTTGTTTATTGAAATCATACTCAAAACCACACAAAAATAAAAATCTCTCGTCTGCTTGGTTTTGTTTGTTTGTTATGTGTGATTTCAAGTCAAACTTCAAACAATCCCAGACCCCAATTTTCACACAAGCACAGAGAGTGAGAGACCAAAGCCCGCTGCACCACAAATCTTTCACTTTTATATATATAAACAAAAAACACACAGAGGAAGCCTTTCTGTGCTGTGCGTGTTGAAGTCGAGACTTTTGTGCCAACTGCTTTTGACTCGCCAAAAAACACGCGAGCCAAACGGCGGCAGTCGGGAAATTGGGAGTTGCGAGCTAAGCAACGCCTCTCTGGTCTTTCACAGCCAAAGCGCGAAAAATACTTAAAAGCGAGGCACAAAAAGCATCACACAGGCAGCTGGGGCTGTGGCGGCGGCAGCAGCATTTTCACCCTATTATTTCGAGCAATTTCATCAAAAACTAGACTGGGCCCGGCCGCTGCCCCAAATTGTAACCACGAAAACTCCCAGTTACCTCAAATGGCTGGCTAGAGAAGGCACAAAGTGGAGGAACAAAAGAAGGCAGGCCTTGCTCAATTGACTTTAACTAGATCGCTCATTCATTGACTTCAAAGAACCGAGGATTAGACTTAGCACTATGATGGTTCGCCTTGAAACTTTCAGCCAAATGGACATGGGGTGAAGGACTAATGTTACTATGTAAGTGTCAGTCTTCTGAAATAATTGGGGGTTCTCAACTCTCGTGAGTGAGTTATAAAAATCACATTAAAAATGTTCCGATTTTGTCATCACGCTCCCCAGCTCTAACATCAGTCGCACGCGGAGTTTTTCCAGCTTTGACTTCTTTGCACAAATTCTGCTCTCAATAGCAGGTTTTCCTCTTTTCTTTCTTTTCAATAGCCAGCAAACGGACTGTCGTCTCCGCGTTTTTCTTATTTGGTTTCCACTTTTATGTAGATTGGTATTTATTTTCCACGCGAAATCTGGCAAAAAAAAGCCACAAATACACTCACAAAAAAAGCCGTTCTCACACTATGGTCTCCGGACTGCAGTTCCTTAACTCTCCTCATCGCTCTTATTATCGCGTCAAGCTGGCACAACAAAAACAACCACAGCAACAAGTAACTCCGCTGCTGCCGCTGCCTGGGCAACTATTTTGCGGTCTGCTGGCTGACAAATGGCAGCCAACGCCATCGGAGCATTTAGCTAAAGTCCAAGCAAAGTCCCCAGCAAATCGGCGTCCGTGCTTGTTGTTTTTTCTGTTGTCAGCCACTGACCGCCCCTGGGGTGTAGGCCCAGGCTTTGGCTCTGGCTCTGGTTAGTTTTCTTTTTGGTACTCTTATTTGTCAAAGGCCGTTTCGATGTTTTAATAGCATTTGTTATGTATTATCCGACACCAGGTAATCAAATAGTTAACACTTTTCACTTATTGTCGCAATTCTCAACATTTTTGAAATAGGACAGGTTCTTTTGATAAGATATTTCCTTTAAAAATCGAGACAAAAATGTCTCAACCAAGGATTATAATCTCAATTTAAATCAAACCTCCCACAATCTTGCTTGAAGTTCGTTCATATTCGACTTAAAAATGAAATAATCATTTCAACTATATCATTTTGTGTTTACTCTTTCTCAGAATCGGTACGATTTTGAGACTTCGTAGCGCAACATTGGTCAGATCAAAAGCCTCAGGCAGTATGTCAAATCTTAGAATGTCCATAGTTTTAGTTAACCGAAACGAAACTTTAGATTAAAAATTGATATGGGTTCAGCTTAAGTTTCGGTCCACAGCTTAAAAAGTCGGCGTTCCAGTTTCAAACCAGTACTGTTCAAAACCGGTTTGCCGCCCTCGATTGCAGAGTTAAACCTGCTAGAAAGGTTCTCTCACTGCAGTGGTGATTGCTCTACAGATTCCAGCAGAAGATGTAAAGTGATATTTTTAACATAAGGATGGTTTTTAGAATTTTTGTGGTTTTCTATCTTGTTACATTTTCAAAGATTTAGTCTAGACATTAAATGGTATATTTTTTTTCGCACAAAGGCAGTAGCAAAATCGCAATATACGCCAAATCAAAAATGTTGACTTTAAAGTCTGTCGCAATTTTAAACTTTCTTATATAGAGTTTTAGATAGATTTCGATTTAGCTAATCAAACAAATCGACACATTCACTTAAGTCAAAATATTCAATTTCCATAAAATACCTCCACAATCTGACTATAGAAAGGTTTGCAGACCTCTTTTTTGTTGTCTTAGCTCATTAAAAGTGATTATATTTGCAAGTTTTTGAAGGATTTTAGGTCCTAAACTATAGCTTTTTAAGTTATGACTTCTTGGAGTTTGATTTTGGCAACTTTTACTTAAATTTTTGTTATTTCTGTCAAGTTTTTATTGCTGACCACGAACTTGCATGGCAAATTAATCGGCCAAGTGTTAGCGGGCTCGATACCGCGAACTGCAGCGCCCTTACTTGATTTTTTTATTGGTACTTTGATCTCTAAATCCATATTTGAATATTAAGAGATTCATTATCTGAAAATTTACAAAGAACTGTAGGGGGTAAATTAGTTGAAAGCTGATGGATCTTGATATAAGTATTAAATATTCAATTGAATGTTCATTTCTCGATAATCAACAATTTAAAGCATTCAGACTTCCAAAAGTAAACATCAAAGCCCACACAGATGCAGAGATGCAGCAGATTTTTCATAATTTTTAGTGTTTTTCATATTAACCAATTTTTCAATTTAAGGCTTAAAGATTGATTTCAATGTGTTTAATTTATTCTTCAACCATGGAGAAAATATTTAGTTTATACATTTTAATTTAATTCGAAAATCATTAATATTTAGTTGGAATAAAATATTAAAAATTTAAAACTAATCATGTCACATTAAGTTTACCCATGCAGGTATAGCAGTATCAGTGTAGTTCACATTTAATATACAATCAGGGCTGCAAACCGAACCTTGAGCCGAACCTCTTAAGGTATAAAAACTGAATGTGAACTTGTTCCGAACCTTAGATATCGGTTAAGCTTAAGAAAAATTCTAGACATGTAAAAATTCTCCTTCAGTTATCCCCAATGTTGGAAATTTCCTTTAAAACTTCCGCCATATTAACATCCGGTTTTTTAGATTTAAGATATAAAGAAGCTTAATAAATGATTTACAGAATAAGATCTCAGAAATATGCAGACTACGAAATAGAATTTCAGTTAATAGTAAATTATATTTTACAAACCGACCCCCTTACAGTTTGTGTACACGGAGAAAAAAATATATACACGAAAATTTAGTTTTCCTACACGTTTAATGTGTATGGAATGGAAATGGATTTTGCACCCATTATGTTTATATAGCATTTCTACATGCCACGTCTAGCTTGCTCATTTCTACATGCGGCATGTAGCGGCATTGTTGGCCCAGCCCCAACAAACAACAAGAAATTTGTATTAATTCAGCTGTTATCATCATACTAGTTTCACAAGGAAGTATGGTGAAGAGGAGGAGGGGAGGAAGGGTCACGAGAGGGGTAAATCTTCTTTCTGAACAGCCAATGACATCAATTTATTTTTTTAACTTACCTTGTCTGGCGTTCGAACTCATAATTCACTTACCTTCTCTCTACAATTCAAACACAAATGCCGGCATCTCAGCCCATACGACTACCAAGCACTCGCGCGGCATTGCCTCAAATTATAGTAATAAAGGGAAGTGACAAGCGACGATGAGCTTTTGGATCAACAACACGTTTCGTGTAGATTTTCTATGCGTGGCATTCAGCATTAGAAATCCTAAACTTTTATTTAGAAATCCCACATGTAGCGTGTGAATAATAACTTTCTAGATAAAAACACATAGCTATTCTGTGCCGATTTTAAGCTACAATTTTCATTCAGAACTTCCACACGTTCGTGTGGGTTTTCAATATCTAAACGTTACTGAAGAAAACTCAAATTTTCGTGTAGTATTCCGATTGCTGTATGGAAAATGTAGAAGCTATTTGGAAATATGCAAATTTGCTCATGTTGTGTATCCTTTGCATTTGTCCACGCAGCATTTAACTTTTCAACATGCCTCGTTTATTGTTTTTATTTCAACACGTAGCATGTAGTTTTAGCTTTTAGTTTTCTATAAAATTTTGGTTCGAGCCCGTGAGCGAAGTTCACAAAATGTGCTTGGGTTGGCAGCTTTATATACTAACGAATTTATTTTCAATAAATAAGTGTCATAACAGATTTTAAGAAGCTATAGGAAGTCGTATGTTCAGATGCCGCCATTATTGGCAAAGGGCCTATTAATGGCCCATTAATACCCTGTAGTTCTGTTGGTGTCAAGACACTACCTTGCTCACCATGAAGAGTTAGCTGAGTCGTTATTGCCGTGCTGGTGCTGCCGAACTACATTAATATATATATATCTATAGTTCAACCATAACAACCAATCTAACAGCAATTTTAATTTCCTTAGCTTAACTTATTAGGTCGGGCTTCCTCGGCTTCCTTCCTTATTCAATCCTCATTAGGTCAATAGAACGAGCCGAACCGAACCTATTTCATTAGCTTGGCTGTTTTCTAAACTAAAGAAGCATTGCACGTACTTTATTTATAGATAGTTTTCCAGAAACTAAATTAATTATGGCTTATTTTGTTTCATAAGAAAACTAAGCTGATAATTAAGTTTTAAATTTAAGAAATAACTAAAAAACTAAGTTCACTTTTCAACCAATTCATATACGAACAGTTCCTAGAGCATTTTAACTTCGTCGTCTACCCATTCTGTTCCTCTTTGACTTTTTTTTTTGTTGGTTCTCTGCCTTGTTTTCAGTGCTCGGTAATTAGATTTAGTTTAGCGCACAGATTTTGATACGTTAATTGTAAATTGTGCAAATACACATAATTGTGCCCGGGCTGCCTGGCAAGGGGGAGCTATCTCGACAACTAGACTTGGCCGGGTTTGCCTCTCGTCTTGCTTTAGTTTTGCTAAATTAGCAACTTCTCCTCTTCGCCGACCTCGTTGCATTGTGGCGTGAAGAAGACAAATGCCTGGCATTCTTTTCTCAAGCCTTTTGGCCATGGCTTTGATATGTGACCGAGTCGGACTTGGACTTGGGAGTGAAGCAATTAAATAGGCTTTGGCATCGACTTTGTCTGCCTGGGCCTGGGTTCCCACGTGACGCAAACAAACAAAATGCGCCTAAATGATGATTATTAAAAGCTAATCGGAGCGTAATTGGCTTTCAATTCATTTTTGGTTATATCCTTAGCCGCATTAATGATCATCATTATCCTTGGTTAGGTAGCCGCATGGCAGCTCTCTGCTCTGCGTTGCTCCCCCAAAATTTAATGAAGGCAAATTAAATTAAAGTCGTCTGGGGAATGTCGAGTTGTTGTCGGTCCCTTCTCTGAAACAAAAGCCAGCATATTGAATCTTTTCAAAGAGCCCAAAATCGATGATGATGAAACATGCTTGAGCCCAAATCAAATTGAGTTTTGTTGCAATTTTGACATATGCGAGGGGTGTGCGATGAGTTGGCGGCAAAGAAAGAGCTGGAAAGGTGAGTAGCAAACGAGAGGAATAGTATTCTAACTATCTTCTTAATTAATTTATTCAAATTGTTACATAGTTTGTTTTAACAAACGAAGCACTTAGGAGTCGCTTGGAAGTTGGAAGGAAATTGATGGAAATACTGATTAGAAATCATTCAAAATCGGTAAAAGTCGATCAAATATATGAGGGGAGTGGCCTCCAAGTTGACAACAGCTTAGAAGTTTCTCAGGAGTCCGTCGAGTTGCGCTTGGAAACAGCTTAAACCATCTGGAAACTATTTGCAGTCAGAGGAAGGAGCTGTTGTTAAAACTGTCATTCCAGCAGCTTGCCTCTCTCTCTCTCTCTCTCTACAAACTCTGCCACCTGCCCTCGTTTCGATGACAAATCGATTTAGCAAAGTCAGAACCCAATTTGATGAAGATAAAACAAAAGTTGCGCATTTGAAAAACCACTCGATTGTTGCACTTTTGCCTTCTGGTTCCAAGAACTGCTCCCAAATTATGCTGCCCGATTTTATTAAAGTTTATCGCACAGCGAATGGCCCCAGAAATGGACCGAGATCCACTTGTGTTTTGCCGAAAATAAATTCACCGGAATACAATCACAGAATTATCATTGTCGTCGTCTCCTACATCATCCACTTAGCGTGTATCCATCAATCTGGGTCGGTCGCGGCTGCTGTCAGACACCGACGACCATCAATCGCATTAAAACCATAAAAGGATTGCTCACATGTATGGCCCCCACCGACTGATCCATTGTTGTTGTTGTCTTATTTCGGACTTCTTTTTGCATGCTTAGGTTAGCGCTGGCGGAGTGGGAATGAAAGAGAATTTTTAAGTCCATTGTCTGGTATCGCTAAAAGTGGCCGAAAAAACGCCAAGTCTTGAGTGGTGAAAAGGACAAAATGTCACAAAAGCGTGACGATGTGTCGTAAAGTACCCAAAAGGGGTGTGTGGATTCTGGGGGCGGAGATTTGGCTTTTTACTACTTTGTGCTTGCTTCGTTTGCTGCGATGTTGTTGTTTTTTTTTTCTCCTTTATGATTTTCATGTGCCACACTCAGTCAGCGGCAGCGGCAGCTGTCAACAGTCAGTCAGCCTTAGCCTCCAAAACCTCTTCGAAGACCTCGAGCGCTCGCTTCACTGAGGCTTAATCAGTTCAGTTCAGAAAGGTTGCTGCAAGCCTTTGTTGTTAATGCTTTCCGAAGTCTTTGTTGAGAACCAAAAGGCATCCATCTGCGACATTCCACTGCAGAATGTCAGTTTGGTTTGGGGCCTAGAGATGGGACTCAGTGAGATGGGCCCAGATCGTGAAATGGAAGAAGAGAAGAGTTGACTACTAGCCTTGGTTATGATTGAGTGGTAGAGTACCACTTCTTCACTAAGGCCAATGAAGTCGAGCTGCAGGAATAGGACCAAAACATTTCCGATTTCCCATCTACTATCAGATATCAGAGCAAATTGAAAGTTTTGCTGACATATTCCGAAGATGAGGAAAAGTGCCCTATGAAAACTAACTTTAAAATTAGGTGAAAATTGAATTGAAATTGATTTAATTTGAAGAGCAGAATAAGTACACAGACACACAAAATAGTGATAGGATCGTTGACTCAAATCAATAAAAAGCCCATATTCCGTAGTCCCGGATAATTTGCCTTTCGGTCATATTTGTTCACATGCTTTTGGCGGGTGGGATTGACTACACGGGTGTTTTAAGCCTTATCAATTTAACAGTACCACCCAGATTAACTCGCCACCATACTCCAATCTACTTCCCGCCTTGCCTAACTAAGCATGCTCATCGACCCCCTCCGTTGCCTTTGCCTTGCTTATAATGAATACTAAAACCTGTTTTCCATAGATTACTGAACAATTCCTCCCTACAGTATAGTTAGCTATAAATAGTAATAATAAGCTGTAATAATTTAGTTTAGGGTAACTACATAAATAAATAAATATTTAAAAATAGATTACCCAATCTTAAATGTTAGAAACGCCTTTATGTCATTCCCTAGTTAAATATTTCAATCTCCAACTAACGTACACTCCGACCTCCTTTGCTGTGGGTCGGACCATAGCTGGTTTTCGGCAAATAAACCAGCCCCGCCGGATCAGATATCGTTATACCTGGGGTTCTGCGTGTACCTTTGTTATTTTCCATTTTATGTTTAGCTGAACATTGTTAAACTTATCTCAGTAAATAAATATTGAACACTTGAAAATGACCAGTTGTAAAATAATGAACTGAAATCTTCGAGCATATAAAACCAATATATTTAAGATTATATTGATATTGTATAATGAAGGGACTTAAAATAACACTTATGGCAAACTAAAATATTATAAACGAGAAAGCTAAGCTAACTTCGTCTGTGCCAAAGTTTTTATACCCTTGCTCGCTTAAATATTTTAAAAAAATACTCTTTTTCCCATTTTCAGACCGATCGATCGTATGGGAGATATATAATATAGTCATCCGATTTGGCCAAAAATTGGTGAAAATAATGTGAAACAAAAAAGTTTTTCTAGCTGAGACTGTTTTTCAGACCTATCTTTTGTATGGCAGCTATTTTCCGATTTTAATAAAACTTGGTAGAACTATAAAAAAACAGAGAAAACGTACGATCGGTTCCGACATAATAGTAGTTGCAGCAAAAAGAAGGCTCTGTGCAAAATTTCAGATCGATAGCATTAAAACTGAGAGACTAGTTTGCGTATAAACTGAATGACAGACGGACAGACGGACGGACAAAGCTCAATCGACTCAGCTCGTCACCCTGATCAAGAATATATATAGTGTATGGGGTCGGAAATGAATATTTTTATGTGTTGCAAACTTCTGGGCAAAATTATAATACCCTTTGCAAGCATATAAAAATGTTCTAAACGATAGGTCCTATATAAAAGAGGGAAATACCAGATTACATCCTTTTATACTTTTATACCCGTTAATCAAATAGTACAAAAGGGTGTACTAAAGCCGTGCAAATGTATGTAACAGACAGAAAGAAGCATCTCCGACCCCATAAAGTATATATACTATATACCAGTTTTCTATGCGTGACATCTATATAGTATTTTCAAAGAAAACGCCTCCAAACTTTTTATTTCTTAGTTTGCTATGCTTTCCCATAATTTCACTAACTTTGGTCGCAGTCGGACATCTATATAGTAGAGCTGTCATAGAAAAGTAGGGTCAGACAAGTAGTCTTAGGGAGAAAAACTTGACTGTTTTCAGTGGAAAGGTCCTTGAAATTAGTTAGAAAACGAGCTGTAAGGGAAATAAGCTTCGGCCGAGCCGAAGTTAACTTTTCTCTTTTTTTATACCCTTGCAGAGGGTATATTGAAATTGTCCAGATGTTTGTAACGCATAGAAAGAAGCTTATCCGACCACATAAAGAATATATATTCTTGATCAGCATGACGAGCTGAGTCGATATAGCCATGTCCGTCTGTCCCTCCGTCTGTCCGTCTGTTTCTATGCTATCTCCTCCGTCAGTTTTAAAGCTATTGCATCCAAACTTTGCACGAAGTCTTCTGATGATCGAATGACTATATCATATAGCTGCCATAGGAACGATCGGTCGAAAAACTAGTTCTAGAGAGAACAACTTTTTTGTTTTTCATGCAAACGTCTCCAAACTCCGTATTTACTAGTTTTCAATGCTTCTCCACAATTCTGACAAATTTTGTCGAAATCGGACTTCTATATAGTATAGCTGTCAAACAAAAGTAGGGTCGAGAAAAGTAGTCTTATTGAGAAAAACTTATTTGTTTTCCGTGGATATGTCCTTCAAATTAGTTAAAAAATGTGCTGCAAGGGTATACACACTTCGGCCGAGTCGATGTTAACTTTCATCATTTTTTTTGAAACTATAATATCGGTACTATTACGGCACTTTACTACTGAAGTACAGTGTAGTAAAGATAATAGTAAAGATAATACCAAGGTTATACTAATCACGGAGAGAGCCAGATGATATGTAATATTAGTTTATTGACATTTTCTTAGCGCTAAAAGTACAATAATCCTTATAACAAAAGCGCTAATCACACAAGTAAAATTCGAAAAAAAGTAACTTATGATAATGATATAATTCAGTTTTAATGTGATTATTTAAATAATTAATTATTAGTAGGATTTTAGTGTGTGTGTAAACTAATTTATTGTTTTAGGTATTATGTATATTAGGTATTGCGCTGCACTTCTTGGTGTTTTTAAATCATGTGGTAAACTATTCCACAGCCGAACAGCATATGAAAAGAATTGCTTATCAGAACTTGATAGTTTCGTTCTTTTGAAGGAAGTATTTGCTGGGAGGTCAAAGTGATAGGAGGGTTCTTTCGAATGCAGTGTGTTTTGTAATTTTATTAGTACTCGCAATTGTATCCATGAATTTAAGTCCATATTGAAAATTCTTTCTGGGAACACCGAAATATGATCCGTTCTCTCCTTATTGGATATATATCGGGCTATATTATTAAAGGCTACATTCAGTTTTCTGCTGCTACTCGAGTCAGGTAAGAACTGTTGACTACATCATAGTTGTTTTAGTTTTCTGCATGTTTTTCCTATTGCAACATTAATATGATCGTCCCAGATTTTCGGCTCTCTCTACATATTCAATGGGACTATCATCAATTTGGAGTTTCATTAGACAGTTCGTCCGGAGAGGCCAAACATTTGAACTTTTTAGGGTTGATCAACAAGTGGGTTTTCCTGACTCATTCACTTACCAGGCTTAGCTTATTATTACACATACTCACACATTCAGACATCTGATTAATTGGACGACTAACATACATTTAAAGATCGTCAGCATACATATGGACTTCACATTTAGACAGGGCACTTGGAAAATCATTAATGTAAATGGAGAAGAGTAGTGGTCCAAGAACTGATCCTTGGGGACGCCGCGACTTGTTTTTAAGAAAGAAGAGGTCTTCGTTGAGGTTATTACTGATTGTTGTAGGTTTGTTGCTGTATCCAAAAAGTTGTAAAATCTCGTAATTCAGTACTAATCTAAAAAGCAATTTGTTCAAAATAAGGTAAGCCTTAGATGTTTCATACAAAATTTTGTTCTCCAACAATGGGCAGGTGTTGGCCCCTACAAACTTACAGCATGCCGAATTATTCGGTGCAGAAGTCACAAAAATAAATGGCCTTAATGTTGAAGCATTTTTCTAATGACAGCTCACAACAGCCCTGAAATAGTCTTAGAACGGAATGCACAAAAGATTTAAGCACAATCACAAAATCCTGGAAAATATTAAAGACTTTTCAGATGACGGCAATAAGTGTCATCTCTACTTACGCATATCACCTCAAATTTTACAGCATCACTTCGCATCTGTGTGTCTTGCGGCTTTATTTCAGCATTTGTTTTGTTGATTTTTTTATCTGTCCAATTAGTCAATTTTATCGGTTCACAAAAACAGTTCCCTTCATGCGATTTTAACTGCCACTGGGCTGTGGCTATAAAAGCAAAAATCATAAATGCCCTCCCAAAAAGACTCACGATATGCGAAACTTTAATGGACCAATATGGGCGTATATATAGATTTTAATGCCCAGACTCGTCTCGTGTGCTGCCCCAGTTTTATGGTTTTAGCCATCGTCCATCCATCGTCTAGACGGATTTTGATGCAATGATTTAAAATTTTTTTAATTGCTTGTTTAGTGCAGTCCGAAGGCACTGAGAGTGGGTGGCTGGTTTGGTTGGCTTTATAAGTGAGAGCCATTCTGGAAAACAAATCCAAAAGCTTTTTCAGTTAAAACTTTATGAGTTTATTGTGGGGTATGATTTAGGTATGATGTGTAGTTGCGCATAAAGAGACTTTTATGTCTTAATGATTAGCACGAAGTCATACTTAACATTTTTATAATTCGCAACGAGAAGGCAATCTAGATGGGAGGACCGGGCTGAACTGCAAACAGTTGTGGGCTGTTATATTGATTTCGAAAATGCATGAGGAATATCTTTCACATCGCTTCTTCATATATTCTCCCCTATAACGCAAGATCCACCCTTTGAGTTAGCCACCTCTGCCCATTTATCAACAGCAGCAACCACCGCAAATTGCATATTACTTACCCAGTTGTCTTTCCCCCTCCTGGCGACATCTTTTGTTCTTGTCCACCTCTTCGACTTCCCAGTGTTGTCTTTGCGCGTGAAATTCACAAGAAATTAACACAATTAACACTTTAATTGCGAACTTCCGTTTGCGCTACTTTTCCTTTGGCAAAAGTTCCGCTGAAACTGAAGCGCCAGTGGGACATAACCGTCAAGCGTCGCCATCCTCTGTCCCAGTCTCATTTGCCGGGACTTTGTGGTGGGGTTTGGATCCTTTTTTATCAGTGTGTGTGTGTGTGTGTGTGAGTGTTCTCAAAACATATGTGATGCGCGGCGGAGAGCAGCAGAGTACAAAGTGTATATTCGCCTCAAATGAAAGCAATTAACACTTTAATGACACTTTCAAGTGTGTGGCAAAGTTTGCGTCGAAGCCTGGACTATGCAATTGAGATGTGGGAACCAAGTGTTGCTTGGGGCATTACTTACACTCGGCCAAAATGGGAAGGACTGTTTAAGGTTAAATGGTGGTTGAGACTTACTTTAGCTCAAATGTTCAAATTTAAAGAAGTATTATTTTGATATTTGATTATCTACAGTTGTTTTATTTTCGTTTTAAAGAAGATCGATTGAGGGCGAAACAAGATAATCGACACTGTTCCAAATGCCGAGTTGATTTTCGTGTGGTAAGTGGAATTTAAATTAATCCATATTGTATGGGAGGATATCAACGGTTACTAGATTTGATTAGGGGAACATCGAAATTGCTTAAGCAGTGGAAACCAATTGCTCAATACCAAGTGGAATCAATTCGTTAGAATCGACCTGATCTATGTAGTAACCACAGATTTGGTTCTTCTTTTGTTTTAAATTTGTACATTTTAAATGAGAAAAATAGAGAAAAGTTAACTTCGGCTCGGCCGAAGTTTGTATACCCTTGCAGCAAGTTGTTTAACTAATTTGATGGACATATCCATTGAAAACAGACAAGTTTTTCCCAATAAGACTACTTTTCTGACTCTACGTTTGTATGACAGCTATACTATATAGATGTCCGATTTCGACCGAATTTGGCAGAATTACGGAGAAGCATAGAAAACTAGAAAATACTGAGTTTGGAGACGATTGCATTAAAAACAAAAAAGTTTTTCTCACTAGATCTAGTTTTTCGACCGATCGTTCCTATGGCAGCTATAACCTATAGTAATCCGATCCGGCCGGTTCCAACAAATGTGCAGCGTATTTGGACCAGAAGGCTTCGTGCAAAGTTTGGTGGCGATAGCTTTAAAACTGACGGAGGAGACATAGAAACAGACGGACGGACAGACGGACGGACAGACGGACGGACAGACGGACGGACATACGGACATGGCTAGATCAACTCAGCTTGGCATGCTGATCAAGAATAAATATACTTTATGTAGTTACATGCGTTACAAACATCTGGAAAATTTCAGCATACCCTCTGCAAGGGTATAAGCAACGCTTACACAGAAACCGACAGGGCCAAATGTAGAACTACCGATGGCCATAGAATTAATTTCTGATGCAGCAAGACTGCATCTTAAAGGCTTATACTAGGGATGTTTTGTTAAAAATATTTTTGGGATATATCGCATATCGATTATTGTTATTAAACATGAGGTTTCCTTTTCCTTATCAATGTTATGTTATTCTTAAGTTCGATTGCTTTAAATTAAAAGATGCCAAAATTTAAAGGTAGGCACTTCGTTTTAAAGCTTAGTTCTCTAGATTTTGTTTGGAGACAGAATGTGGATCTTAAAACGCATCAAAAATGGCACCGTTAAGGTGGCTAAAAACCGATTAAGGTAAACATTCGTACACTTGTTGAAGACAAACACCGAATTTATTGCTAAAAGTATCGAAGTGGCACTTTTTAATATCGAAACCAATATCTATATGGATTATTTTAAAAATCTAAAAATCCAAGCTTGTAATATTAGTTCAAGCTAAAGATCGCTTCCCTGAATAGTTTCTAAAACCAGGGCTGCAAGTCAGTTTTAAACCGAGCTGGTTCGAACCCGAAATTCCGACTTTTATTTTACTGTGAGCCAAACCTATCTCTAGAGCTGAACCCGATCCTGAAAGAAAGTCGGTCAAGCCAGACTATAGCATACTCTGTACCCACGAAATTGTACGCTCAGCCTAAATTTTAATGCTGCAGTAGCAGCTGAAAGCAGCGCAGCTAACAGTCTTTTGGTCATAGCTCGACAATCGTTCATCCGATCTTCCCCATTCCTTTGGTGGATCGATAAATAAAGTTAATTAGTTGATATGTCTAGAAGGTACGAAAAAAATACAAAAATTCTAGGAATTAAAGTTATAGCCTTGAAGGAATGAAGGAAATTCCATTTTCATTTTCTTTCATCTCGTGTAATTTCATAAAAATGATGACATTCGCCCCGAATGGATTTGATATTTTTTTCGACATTCTATCAGTGCCATTAGTTTCAGAGAGGTAAGTAAATTTATATTTATAATTGTATTTAAAGATCAGCAAAAAAGAGCATAAGCAATACACCCTTTGGGGAGATTACCAGCAGGCCTTAGTGATGGACTTATAGGGAGAACCTGTGCGCAATTCGTTTAGTAAAGAAGAATTCGCATATATTCAAAGTCATGGAGGACAAATTGGGCGAGCAAGGTATTTCTATGGGATGGAAAGAGGTGCGGTCGAAAATAGACAACTTAACTCGAAATATAAGTAAATAAAAGAATCAAATATATAAATAATTCAGAACAAATTTTACTAAATATTTTTCAGATCGGAAATCAAAGGCTAGGGAATGACTGGAGAGGCGCCATCCACTTGGGTGCATTTCGAGTGCACAAAATTTTGGGATCCGTGAATTTTGCGAAGGATTTAATTCAGAGCACGGGTGAGTAAAAATATACTTTCAATAAAGTAATTATATTAACGACGAACACCTCCGGAAAGCCCTAAGAATCTGGAAGAAGAACCACTGGATGATAATCCGGCAAAAAGATCACCCAACAGCTTTCACCTTTTCAAGAAGCTATTGTGCTTCACAGCTTCAAAGGAGAGGACAGAGGAGCTCAAGCGCATGGGTGCCGCGCGGCTTGAAGTCTTGGATCGCATGGAGAAGGTAAGCGCAGACTTTCAAAAAAACTGGTTGGGAAGTTGTAATCAAAAAAAAAAGACGAATAAATGAATATATAATATATAATAGCGTAATTTTAATTGGTTTGATGTCCTATTACCTATATACCCTATGTCATCCCTAGATATGTTATGATCCCTATGCCTGCGATATAGTAATCCGAGCTTGGATGCCAATGTCACGATGGATATGAAATACAGTCAGCCGAGTGGAAGCGGAGATTGAAGTCAGACGTTTGTGACAAAAACAATTGTGAATAAAAAACATTTCGAAAAAAGTAACAAAAAACAACTAAAATTTATAAATAAGAACACAGCAAGTAAGTACAAAAGGGGTCACAACATAACTCGCGCCATAACATCTTAACTTATTATTTCTAGACGATTATCAAAGTCATTGTGAACGTTCCGAAATTGCACTATTTCGGTAGATCAACTACGATGTGACTTCCATCTACAAAAATGAGCCTTATCCAATTACTTTTACCAATGGCACCAAAACACTGTGGCAATCCAAGGGGTTCAATTAGATTTATATCGAGGGGAGACCTGATACAGTCGAAGTAACTCCGATGGATAAAAAAAACACCAACAATGCAACAACGTCACATCGCAAGTGTAAAAAAATATTTGGTAAAGATAATATTTTAATTCAGTTAAGAAAATAATAAAATAAGAAGAAAAGATAGGAGCTCCATTTCCCCACAGTTCGGCAGCTCAAGCTAAACTGAATCAAAGAAGATTTAATACAGAAGCACAATCTGCGGCGCCGCCTGTTTACAGAGCAAGAAATGAACAGCTGTTCTGTTGAGTGACGTTAGTTCGAAAATCGAAAATCGAGCGCTGAGTTCGAACTTTGTTCAGCCCCAAGACGAGTATGCGTTAGAAGAGTGCAGCTATTGAAGGCCAAAATTGGAGTAAAATCACTTGTTTTATGCTTTTTGTGATGAAATTGATTATTTCATGATTGATTTTGATAATAATACATTCTCCGTGATTCTGATTGTTACAAATGCTAATAAACGCTTCATGAATGGTAATAAAAAGGAATAAATGTTTTTTGTTAGAGAAATGGGCTTAGCCTGTTTTTTTTAGTTAGGCATCTGTGGCTGTACATAATAAATGAGCCTTTAAATCCAAATTATAACAATTAACTACAACTTGAGCTAAATTTCAGACAACTCTGTTATGTTAACAGATCAACATATATATTTTCATTCACTCCCAGGCAATTTACCATTATTTGCCATCAGCAACAATTCGAGCAACAATCGCAACATCTGTTGTCTCAATACCCATAGCATCACTGAAAAAGAGCGGCGTCGTAGATTATCTTCTCTCTGATAAAGCAGTCAACTTAAACATTCGACCCGTAAAATATTCAGTTTATTGCTGGAACATTTATCGAGAACGATTGGTGGCATCTCAGGACAAAAAGGAAGCAGAGGATGATCAAATAGTACTGCCATACTTCTACTATCCGGAAATGTTAACATTGCACTCCATGAATGTTGTTAATTTATATTTCAATAAATATTTAGTTACGCCTTTGTAATATCAATTAGCCTTTTTAAGACTCCTATACAAATTTAGGGTGGAAGTCTAGTTGTCCTCCCATTAATTTAAACCTTGATTTTCGGGTTTAACACGTTGTAAATTTGCTTATGATCCTGTTAAAAATGCAACAAAATTTGCATAATTAGTGCATATGTAAAACTATATGATGGGATAGTTTCAGTAAATATCCGACAAAAGCAATGGCTCGTAGCTGATGGTTAAGTTTGACAAAATTGCTATAAATCAAGTAAAATTTGACTTTGAAGGCCAATTTCGAAACTATTGGCACCACTCATTCCGCGTGTAACATTTTTCTCAGATGCATTGATATGTCTACTACCCTGGAGGCTTAAAAATCAGCAATTAATGTGTAGTGTAGTGTAGTTAGAGATGTTCAGGATACAGTTTACTGTATAACAGTGTAATCGTAAATTTTTGTAATTATCAAAAAAAAACTAAAACAAGCAAAAAGTCGGTCAAGCCCGACTATAACATACTCTGTACCAACGAAATTATACGCTCAGCATAAACTTTGATGCCGCAGTCGCAGCTGAAAGCTGCGCTGCTACTGCGCTGCAGCAGCGAACAGTCTTTTGATCATAACTCGACAACCGATTATCCGATCTTCACCATTCCTTTGGCGGATCGATAATTAATACTGATTACTAAATATGTCTACACCCAGAGAAATGTAGCACGAATCGGCAAGCACGATTTCTGCTTCAATTTAGAATTTTTCTTCTTGATTTTTTTAAGACGAAATCTGCTCGAATACAAGCAGACAAACGTTCTTGACTTTGAACTTAATGGCAAGGGAAGTGCGGGGAGCCACAAGTGGAGAGAGCAAACAACAAATGAGAACAATTCTCTCTCTCACTCTCAGAATTGCCAATGGATGTTTCCTACAATTTATACCGAGAATTCGCCGCTGCTTTGTCTAAAACGCGTTGTGGCGGTGCCGGCTGAGATGTCGGTGTCGGTGAGTGTTGCAGTCTTGCAGTCTTTGGGGCCCTGAGATCAAGTCACAGTTGAGGAAAGTACAAAATAAACTTCTTAAATGGCATTTAAAAATTAATCACAATTTATTAGGAGAGGAGAGTGGCATTGGAGTGTGAGGATTTTGAGGTGGTGTGGTGTTGTGCGTGTTGCGATGTATCGTCCGTGCTACTCTTGGAATCGAAACTTTTTTATTTTTGCAACCAAGAGAAACAATTCTAAGAGTCGAGAATATTTATGCTTGCATCGAAGAAGATCTTTTCTTGGATCCAAGACTATTTATGCTTGATATCAAGAAGACTAATTCTAAGACCAAGAATATTCTTCTCGAAAATCTATGCTTGATTTCAAGATTTTTCTTCTTGGATCCGAGAATATTCGATGTTGCCGTACTTTTGACATCGAATCTTCTTGATATCAAGCACGATCTGCTTGATTTTTCTCTGAGTGTAGAAGATTTGAACCATCTATCTTTAAAACTGTGTGAGATGTGAGATATATTTTTTTCCAAATTGCTGTGGCGGGAGGGGGCGTGGCCAAATTTGTAAATAAACATAATCTGCCTGCATTTATAAGAAGTTCTTGTCCCTTAGTTGTCTAACCTCTATCTCTTAATATCTCTGAGAACTGTGCGATCATACGGACAGACAGACGGAGATGGCTATATCGACTCGTCTGTTGATGCTGCTCAAGAATATATATACTTTTTATGGTCGGAGATGCTTTCTTCTGCCTTTTACATACAGGATACCTTTTTTCTCTTCGGGTAACGGGTATAATAATCTTAAAGATTACTTTTGATTATTTGGTTTAAGTAAAACGCTTTCATAATTTTTTTTGGGTTTCCTTTTTTAACTCTGTAAGCTGTAAACAATAGCAAGTATACATGATACGATTTGATGAGACGTTTAGGCTAACTTTTTTATGTCTTGTACTTTTTAAAATATTTTCAATTCAATATGTAGTATTTTCAAGAAAAAATAGGTGCTGATTGAGCTGAATGGTACCAGTACGTTTAGGCTGAGCTCACAGTCTTCAGCACATAAAAAAGTAAAATAATTGGTGCCACTAGCTGATCAAGAAGACCGGTTGTTCTAAAGTAAATAATGTTCCGAACGGTGTATATTTACATCTGGATGAATACAATAATATTTTTCACAACCGAGTGTCGCATTCTCTGCAATGTATGGAAATAATTATCAGACGCCTTTTTGAAAGAAAACCAGTTTGGTTCGTGCAATTTTACCAGCAAAAGGTCAATTTTTATTGCAATAATTCAGTTTAGAATTTATTAGAAAATTTTTATCGTTTTAGACCAGACCCATCCAGCCCATAGCTCGGCAGAGCCGAATCCACTCGTTGAATCACTTCCGATTGCTTGCCGAAGCCGTGCATCACGAAGTGTCAAAGAGAAAGAGACAGTTAGATTTTGTCTGTCCTCTCCTGACCGGGGTTTGTCAAAAAGAGCCAGGCCATAAAGTGAGAGTGAGTGAAAATGAAGTGATGCATACTAGCTCTGACCTGCACTCATTGACCAAGTAAAGACTGTTTGCTCTCTTTATACAAGCCTTGGCATGCGCTCGTGAACAGCGAAATGTGCTCGGCTCCAGCTAATTTTGGTATTGTGAGTAGAGTTGTCACAAATAAATTTGAGTGAAAATAGTTGGCATACACAAGCTCTGACCTACTTATAAATAATATAAATGTTATATATATAAGTCCAACACCATAGATTAGCATTGAGCAAGATCTCTTTTATGAGCTCGTTTCACTCGCACACACATCTTGGGTTTGGTGGATTGTGTCAACAATTTACTAGTTACTTCTCTCAGTGCACACTTAACACTTCGCCAAGCTCCAACTTAATATATCTCACTTTTTCTATAGGCTTTTCCTTTGTCTGTCTGGCGGCCTGAGCTGGTTTTGTCCTGCCATTTCAGTTTTTGTCTGGAATTCTTTGTTCGTTCTGCTGATTATGACATTTGCTCATTTGCAGACACACAAAATTGACCTGGAGCCGGTCTCAACCTGTTTCTTGGCCTCCAACCCGCTTTACTACTCCCCTTGGACGTTCATTAAAATTGAAATTGGCCAAAAAGCAAAAATAAATCTCTGCCTGTTGTTGATGTTGTTGTTTTTCATTCTAAGCCTAAGACCCGGAAGGATTGTGTTTTCACAACTCTGGACCAAGGAGTTATTATGCGTTTTTCCTAATTAGAACTAAAATTGAGAAAGCCCCAGTTGAAGCTTGTGCAATCTGCTGTGAGTGGTGTTTAATGTGTGTGTGCGTGTGTGTGTGTGTGTGTAGGAAATTGGCAAAAACGGTTCTTCTGCTCGAGTCTGGTTTGTGAGGTGTTTGAGGCATCAGGTCTGGTTGATTGCTTTAAAAGTTGACACCTTTTCTCGTTTTTCTTTCGTCATCAGTGTTTTTTTTCTTCTTGTTCTTGTTTTATATAGGAGAGGAAATTGTTGCCTGAGGTTAGTTGGAGAGCAGCAGGTCTTTGATAATGTTAGAGCTTTGCTACAGGCCCAGGCTGTTCATTTAAATTAGTTGTGCAAAGTGCAGGAAATGAAGGCTAACTGGGAGTGTTGAGGTGGTGCAGATAAAGATTTTTTTATGGGGTTTTGCTAAAGGAAATGAGTACGAATTGGGTCAGTTAGTAGGCAAATAGCAGATGTGGTAGCATTGAACGATTTACATTTAGAAACCTTTCACCACAAAAACATGTTAATTTTTGAGTACTTGTTCAAACCCGTTCCATTGTCCTTGCTGCATATCTTTTTGTATATTTTTGGCCAGAAGTAAACATCAAAAAGAACAGCAGGACCAGCCGCTGCTGCTGTTTGCTTTCAACATTTAAACTCCGTTCGCTTTTCTCGCATTTTGCAAAGTTGAAAGCATCTTTCGATTGTAAGGCGGCTGAGCCTTTGTTGCTGCTCCCTTTACTCCTGGCAACCGCGTGCTGGCCTGTCAATGCAATAAAGGAGCAGCAGCATTCTGCTGGCAGCCAAGCTCCTACCAACTCCTTTTCCATGTTTATTGCAAGTATTTCAATTTGAGCAGTTTTTTGGGCAGTTGGTACACAAAAGGAAGTCGGCGGAGCTGAAGCATACGTATTCCTCCAGCAGGGAAGCTGTTACCCATAGTGGACATGGTCCGCAGGAAAGTGGCAGCACGCTGCTCCTTGTGGCCATCCAGCTGGGTTCCGGGCTTTTTTGCATACACTTTGCTTGCCTCGCACGGGGCAGGCAGGGAGGGGGGCCACGCCCACTAGACGGCCCGCTGTGCTGTAAGTAATTTGTGGTTTCAGGCAAATACTCAGATGATGTTTTTCTTAAATGTTTTTTTCGCCCTGCCACTCCTCGCGCTCCCGTTTCCTTCCGTTTTTAACGGTGTTTTCTATGCTCTTCGCCTCTCTGTGTGTGTGTGTGTGTTTGTATCGTTAAAAAATGCCTTTAAGGCATTTAATTTCTTTTGTTCATTGGTCTTCTCTCCTTTTGCCTTTTATGGTTTCTAAGCAAAGCGAAAAAAAAAGTGAAAATAAAATGTAAGGAGATGGAAAAAAGGCCAACCGCATGGACCCACCGAGCCGACCAGCCCCTAGCAAACAAAAATCGCCGCTGTTTTTAAACAAATTTTCAATAGAAAATTAAAAACGCAGCCGAAAGAGAAATTGTTGTGTGTGAGTTGGCATTTTTCGTCGTGGAATGGTGCTATGTAAATAGGCAGGCAGACTCCTCTCGGCGGTTGAGGGTTGGGGGTGGTTATACAAATTGCATAATGTTGTTGGCAATTTGGGGCGCCAACATCTTCTAAGAGAAAAGAAATATGGTGTTTGTTAACGTATTGTTTGCAGTTTGTTCAACTTTGGAAAAAGGATTTAAGGAGCCTTTGAAAAATGCGGAAAAAATGGGGTGCAAGTGACTTGGGTTTCTAGTCTAATAAGTAGCTATCGTTCTTTCTCTCTTTCAAAGTTAATTGTAACTAACAAAATTGATAAAAATTTATAAGTAGACCAGAAAAGTCTTACCATATGTGTGAAATGTGTACCAGAGACCTGCACGAGTAAGTAAATGGGTAAACGAGTAGTACTCGCCGAGTATGATTACAGATGAGTACGATTACCTACACAGAAATAAAAAATTCTGAAATCAATCCGAAACGGGATTGAAAATAGGGTAATCCCGGAGCAGGCTTAAAATGATCCTGTTTTGCGGGATTAAAATAAAAAAATTGTGAGTGAAGTCAATCTTTTTCGGGATCGGATCAAGCCTATCCGGGATTACCCTGTATCTGTTTTCAATCCCGATTCGGATTGATTTCTTTTTTCAGTGTAGCTGTCAATTCGGCACCGTAGCACTGTGGCATTGTAGGAACCGCACCGTTTTAATCATTTTACTCATTGTGATATTGGAAAAAATGTGTTCCCAATTTACTTCTACATCGAAAAGTTCGTTCACAATATCTAAAAAAAAGGGGCATATCCAGAAAGATTGAGTCTGGAGAATATACGGGAATTGAATCAAATGTTTCCAGCGACGCTCAGTGGTCCAGAATCGTTGGACAAAATTCTGTAACTTTTGAACCGCTCAATATTGTGAATTAATTTTTTTTTATTTTTTAAAATTGAGTGAGCAGTACCGGAGATATAGAGCGTCAAAGTCAACATTTCGTAAAATAAGTTCCTTTTGAAGCTCCTGCAAGCCATACTAATAAAGCTTAAGTGCTGATTTTTGGTCAATGTATACATATTATGCACTCAGCTGGTTTTTCAAAACTAGAACTTAATCGGTCAAGGCTTAAGGCATTTTTTTTTACAATTTAAATTTTCCACACCTTGTGTTACCTTTTATTGCACCTGAAATACACAAAAATTAATGTACGGTGCCACATTTCTGTCAAACTTATTTGTTGTTGGTTTCATAATTTTGCCAAGTTTCAAGCTAATCGGATATCATATAGGTATAGCTCCCATGCAAATTCAATAAATTTTTAATCTATTAATCTATATTTCATATAATTGATAAGCTTCTAAAATATCTGAAAGATACAAGTTCATATAATTAATAAGCTTCAAAAATATCTGAAAGATACAAGTCAGGCATTTCCTTAACCATTAGATTCTCTGCTTCCTTAGCCATGTCAATTGAATCTATTTTCAACATATACCGTTTACTTGAAACAAATGGATCAGATGAAGATAAAAGCATATGAAAAAGATCTTCAGTTGTGGCACTTCTCGAAATTTTTCTGTAATTTTTCCCTATAATATCTATAATCTTTTTTCTTTTTTCCTGTGCTTCTTCAGACAGCTCCCCTAGTGGAAATATATTATATAATATTTAATAATATCCTTGAAGTGATACAAAATCTTGTGAACTGTTGGGGACATGTTTCTCCAAGGATATTTCTCATTGTGAAGTTCAACAGTTCGCAAGGCATATTCTTCATATTTCTTTCCATCAATAGCCTTAGAGCAAGAAAGAACTTGTAATAAAATTTTAAATCTTTTAATGAGCTCTAAATCAATTCCAGTAATCTCGCTGGCCAACTGTTTATTAGAAAAAAACGACGCGCGGTGTTACCATCATTGGAATTGCCCTCACCTATTTTCAGCTGATCTATTAGCCTGATTTCTTTATAAGAGTCTTGCCTTTTTTATAAGATTCTTTTTGGATTGTTCTCTTCATTGCGGATTGTGCAAGTATTTCCAAAGCCTAGGTCATAACTGATTTTGAGAATGTGTTCCATAAATCTTTTCCTTGTATGAAGAGGAGATATTCCCAATTCGTAAGCTTTGCAGTTGTCAGTAGTGGCCAACGGTTTTTGACTTAGTTTACTTAATGTCTGATGGCCAATTATACAGGAAGACGTTGCCTTTGTGCTAGTCAGTACTTGTGCGCCTTTCCCTTCTATCATTGTCAATTGGAGATTATAAGAAATTTCAATGCTCTGTCCATTAATTTGTATTAGGTGTGGGCGAAGTTTTTCAATTTGCAATTTTATAGCATTGACCGTGGCGACGAGGGAAATTCTTTCAGAAAGCATGTTTGTTTTGAGCGCTCAAGCATCAGTCAAAAATTAGCATGACCAAATAAGAGAGGAAGTGACAAAACGCTATGTTCAATTTGTCGCTCAAGACATTCGTCCATTTGAGACCGTATATGGCACGATGCTTTGTTGATGTGGGTGTCAAGTTGGGGACCTAGCAATATTTCATCGACAATATTTAGCCGCATTTAAGTACGCATAAAATATTTCCAAATTCTTGGACAGTTCATCTTTCTAGCCCTTAGGGTGCATTGTATTGACGCTACTTGGAAATGTCCAACTCGAGATGTATTAAGATGCTTTTTATTTAGTTAATAATTTATTGAATTGGTGGAAGATGCGCGGAACAGAATTTGTCTTGATTGAACGAGAGCGTAAGTTAAAGTCGGCCCTGCCCGACTTCGAAATACCCGTTACTCAGCTCAGCTCGGATAAGTATGCAACATTGTTTTAACTCGGCCATTTATTACCCGATCCTTTTGAAAATTTGTGAGATTGTAGATATTGGCCACATAGACTACACTGCAAAATCTGAGCTCGATATCTTAATATTCAATATTTTGCATTGCGGGGGCGGGAGGGGGCGTGGCCAAAATTTGAATCAAACTTGATCTGCCTACAGACAATACTAGCTTACGTATAAAATTTGGTTGCTCTAGCTCTTCTAGTCTCTGAGATCTAGGTGTTCATACAGACGGACGGACGGACGGACGGACGGACAGACGGACATGGCTATATCGACTCGGCTGTTGATGCTGATGAAGAATATATATACTTTATGATATCGGAGATGCTTCCTTCTGCCTGTTACATACATTTGCACGACTTTAGTATACCCTTTTTACTCTACGAGTAACGGGTATAAAAATGAGCAAGGCAAATATTATGTATGCCTGCATATAGCGTTTCTAATGAAAGGTGCTTCAGTTAGTCTAATCGAGTCTTGGAAGAAAGGCGCACCAATCAAAAAGCCGAGAACTTAGATGTTATTTTACTTTTACACTCGCACTGCAAACAACAACAGCAAATGTTACATTTTTTGTACAACTCCACTATAAAGTTTTAATAAAGAACATACAAAAAAGGTTTGCACTGACTATTTTTAGGGATTTTAGATATGGGCATTCCAAAATCAATTCGACTAAATTACAATACTAATATATTATTTAGATAGTTTAATCATTTAGATATTAAATGCGTAATACGAGTTATATTTAGTTAAAGTTATGAATTCCATCGAAGACCATTGAACTGAATTATTCTCAAAAGTTTTATATAAACAAGCTTTGGTCTGAAGGTCATAGTACCATTTCACTCGTGCAGGTCTCTAATGTGTACACCGAAAATGATTTCAACTCTTACCCCTTTTCCTCCATATATCTTATCGTGCCTCCCTAACGAACACTAGCTCATGTCCCCTCCCCTTTCATTTCAATATAAAAAAAACTACAAAAAGTCTCCATGGCGTAATCACTTTTGCTCCCAAGCCACCTTTTCTCGCCAGAAAACCAGAAATCCTTTGGCCAAGTCTGACCCAAAACTGTCAAATGAAAAGCACACGAGAGAAGAACAAGAATTTGTTGGACTGAGCAAAAAAAACAAAATCAAGTGTGCAAAATTGATTTAACCACGAATTGCTAAACGATACGTTAAGGCAACGACAGTCAAAGAAATGGTCTAGGAAATTGCTCGAGGGTTCGCCCCCGGGGACTCGGGTATAAATTTCCGCGTGTATAATTAAGCTGTCAGATTATTTTGACATGCCACACTACAGAAATGTGACTGAACAGAGGGAGCACAAAAGTAAATTGCCAAAAAAATAAAGGGTAACCCAGAATAAAGTACGCGGGGCGTTGCGCAAAACGCACGCAAAATGCGTCAACACAAAAAGTATTTTGGCACCCCATGCATTAATAACTGTAATTTTCTACCGGCTGCGTGTGCTATATACCTCGGTTTTGCTCTCATTCACAAAAGGGTTGCAATTTATAGGCGATTAAGCTGCTTGCCGCCGGGCAGGCAGCATCCAACTTCATCGAACTTCCTGTGCAAAAATGTTTCGCTTACTCTACCGCCCCCCTATGGGTTTTTCTAAGCTCTTCGCTCGTAAATTGTCAAAATGAAAAAAATTGCACTCATTTCGCCCCCCTTGGACCAACCATTCCAGCATTCGTTCATTCATTCAATCAAAAGTTAGAAGCTGGCATAGAAATTTTTGTGAACTTTTCTTCCCGCTGTGCGTTAAATCGAAATATGGTCTTCAGATTTTAATAGTGTGGCAGTGTCTGCTGGTTCACTTAGACATGCCCGGAGGGGTGGATGGAGAGACCAGGAATATTTTTGTGGTGGGGTTTTTTGGAAATATTAATAAACATTGACAAGAGCATGTCAAACAGAGATGGGACAAAGCATTAGCGTTGCTGTAAGAAGAGGAAAAGCAATGCATTTTGCGGAGGGAGGTCGATAATTGAGCTACGAATTGAATCAGCTGCCTTGGAATGGTCAAATTTGTAAATTTTGATTCAAAAATAAATTCAGTACTTGAAGTCTCATAGAGGAAACTAAAATCTGACCTCGAGCCAGCCAAACCAATACAATAATATGGAAAAAGTGGAACAATGTCTCCCATTCCATTGCCCATTGAAGGCTCTATCTGGCTTAAGAATTTACTTCCAAGTAGTTCTTAAAAAGCTTCATAATTTCTCATTCGAATAGCTTGAGAGTTTGCGTGGCAAATATTATGACTATTCGGTATATGTTTATACTCTTGCTAAGGGTATTAAAATTTTTGCCCAGAAGTTTGTAACGCATAGAAATATTTATTTCCGACCCCATAAACTATATATATTCTTAATCAGGGTGACAAGCTGAGACGATTGAGCTTCTTTTTATACTCTGTACCGTAGGTACATAGAGTATTATAAGTTTGTGCAAAAGTATGTAACAGGCAGAAGGAAACATCTCCGACCCCATAAAGTATATATATTCTTGATCAGCATCAACAGCCGAGTCGATATAGCCATGTCCGTCTGTCCGTCTGTCTGTCCGTATGAACGCACAGATCTCAGAGATGGTAAGAGATAGAGGTTTGACATGTATGGGACATATGCTTCTTATGTCTGCAGGCAGATCAAGTTTATTTTCAATTTGGGCCACGCCCCCGCAATTTAGAAAAAACGTCATATCTCACACAGTTTTGAAGATAGATGGCTTGTTCCTTCTGGACATATTTAGTTATTAGGATAACTTATCGATCCGCCAAAGGAATGATGAAGATCGGATGAACGGTTTTCGAGTTATGATCAAAAGACAAATTTTCTTAGTACAGAGTATGTTATAGTCGGGCTTGATCGACTTTCTTTCTTGTTTTTTCGTGTTTGTCTGTCCGTCTGTCTGTCTGTCTGTTTCTCAACTAGTCTCTCACTAGTCTAACTAGTCTCTCAGTTTTGAAGCTATCGAACTGAAATTTGGCACAGAGTCTTCCTTTTGCTGCACACTACTAATATGTCGGAACCGACCGGAACGGATGACTATATCTTATAGCTCCCATAGGAACAATCGGTCGGAAAACTAGTTTTAGTAAGAAAAACTTTTTTCTTTTCAATGGAAACGTCTTCAAACTTTGTAATCGTAAGTTTTCTATGTGTTTTTATAATTCTACCAAGTTTTATTAAAATCGGACAACTATATGGTATAGCTGCCATACAAAAGATAGGTCTGAAAAACAGGTTAAGTTGGAAAACTTTTTTGATTTTAATGGTAGCATCCCGCTATTTTGTTTTTGTTTGTTTTACATAAATTTACAATGGATTAAACATTGTGATTTATTTTTGTAGTTTTCGGACTTGGTTAAAACAAACCTCAGAAAAATGTATGGAGGTCTTGATTTGAGTCGATGGAACGATCTATAAAAAAAAGTAATGTTTAAAGATAATTTCATGAAAATGTTGACCATGGCTGCGCCTCAAATGGTTCATACTCTGGGTTCTTCAATATTGGCTTCCAGTGCGTCAACTGATGCGGGCTAATTGCTATAGACATGATTCTTAACATAGGCCCACAAAAAGCGGTTTTAAGCTGTTGTATCGCTGGATCTAGGCGGCCAATTGACCGGCCCCAAACGTGAAATAAACTATTCAATAAGCTCACCTCTCCATTTTGCCATTGTTTCGAAACCACATTTCGGCCAAGTCTAGCTGTTTGTAATCAACGCACGATAGCTCTCTTCATTCAGAGTAACGTTCCTGTTTTTGTCATCTTCCAAAACGGTCCAATGATGCCACCGGTCTATAATACACACCAAAAACCATTTTTTGGGATGCACTAGCAGTTCTTGCAATGCATCTGGCTGCTCTTCACACCAAATACTGCCATTTATCCATTCATGTTCGACGCTGAACACAATTTCACGATACAAAAATGGGATGCATTTTGACCAGGGCTGGAAACCGGTTAGGAGTCGAACCACTCCGGAATCGGAGACTCCGTGTTTTCTGGGACGTCGGAACTGAGCCCGAACCGGAGCCAAACAATTTTTCCCGGACGAACCCAAACCTAAACCGGAGCACAAAAATGTTAAAAAAGGATCGGTTCAAAAAAAATTTCTTTAACAATTTTTCTGGAGTAAAAATACATGTTTTTTAAAAAGTGTTTGTGTTTGTTCATATTTTTGTATATTTGTGCATACCTTTACCATGACTCTATATCTCACAAAGGTAAGAAACGACCCTATTCAATTTGGTTCACTTGTCGCACATAAGTTCGGAAGTCTTTTGCAAAACTCTCTAATATCTTGTTAAAGTGTGTAGAAAAACGTTCTCAGATTTTTAGATCTGTTCCAACTCTAACATCTGATTTTTTGGATCAAAGAATCAAAATATTTTTGACCTTAGAACGGCGTGCTTTTGCAAGAATTTGCAAGAACATTGCAGAATTGTATAATCGTGAAAAGAAATTAACGCTTAAACGATTCTTTCTTTCTTCTGTTAAAGATGAAATTGTATCTTTATCTAGGAGATAGAAAATAATAAAAAGGTGACCAATGTAAAATCGGTAAGCGATTTCAATGGTTCTTTTGACGGAATTCAAAGATTGCCTCAATGTTCTAATGAAAGTATTGGGAAAACTATCATTGTAAGGAACTTGAACTCGTGGCGGCGCAGTCGGCTTATGAGGCATTCCAATCGTGTTAAGTCCCAAGGGTTCCTAGTTCAAACCCCAGCAGAGAAAGTAAAAAGTATAAAATGTAAATTTTTGTATAGGTCGTTATTTTTCAGAAGCAACTTGGTGGGTGGGTCTCAGTTTTTCAAATTCAAGGGGGCGAGGGTATTCTGCTCTGGATTTATGAAAAAAAAAATACAGGATAAGGTGTAGGTTGGTTGGCCAATAAATTTTTTTTTAAATTTATTAACTGGTAAAGTATTAATTTCAATAGTGTTTCACTTTAAATCCAAGAGTGCAAATAATTGTGAAATCAAAAGTGAAAAACTTTAAAATCAAAAGTGTATGGCTTTAATTTAGAAATGAAAAGGCAAAAAAAAACAAATAACCCTACTTTTTCTGTGTACGATTTGAAATTGGATGACATCATCTACCTTCCGTATATGCAAGGAAATTTTGCAACTTAACTTAGGCTGTGGTTTTCTGATGTTCTTTATATACCGAGTGAAGATATGAATGTAAGACACAGGCTGTTTTTTGAATCATATGGAGACCGGTGCGGGCTCTGGATCGCTTAGAAGGCTCGGTTCAGTTTACGGTTCAGCCTATCAAAGAGTTACTCTAACACCTACAGTACTACCGTAAAATTGGATTTCAGTTTTATAATACCACTTTTGATGCATTCAAATTGAATGTCTGTTTGATTCACTTGAAGCATTTCACTCGCAATTTTTATGGCTCTTCTGCGAACAATTTGTAATCAATCCAAAATGGGATGACTCATCCGGAATTAAAAACGTTATCCAAACTTTCATACAAAACTTTTAGATAAAAATCGAGCACAATGTAAGCTTCCTGCGCCTGGCTGCCCAAAAACCAAATCAAAGTCAATGTTGCAGCATCCCTCCCCACACCCGGACACGGACGCACCTCTCCTCGCTCCACCCCCTTGAAATTTGTTCGTCGCAAGCCAATTAAATTGTTTTTCCCATAAAAATGTGCCCGAAGAAGAAGATGGCTGAAATAGTAAAACCAAAACTAAAGCCACGCAGCACGATCCGGGCCATGTGATAAAAAGCCTGACACTGGGACGCAGCCAGCCGTCAAGTGAATGAAATTTTATCACACTGTACCAGCCAGCGGGCTGGCGATTCGCTAACCCCCTCCAATTGGGTGGATTTTGCAGGAGGACGCATGACATTGCACGTTTTGAGCATTCGTCTCGATTGCAGTTTAGTGCAATCAAAGAGGATTCATCAGGACGCAGGACGCGGCGAATGTCCAGCGAAGCGTTTATAATACCAGACAACGAGATGGAAGCAGGACGAACCAGCCAAATGACGCTGACGACAGCGACGACCAGCGCCGAGTCTTAAACCAAAGAAATTAGTGTAAAACTAAAATCCGATTTGGGAAAACAATGTGATCAAAATAGGGTGGCGCTTGGTGGTTGCTGGTCCTGTGGGAAGCAGCAAGCTCATTTAGGGGTATGTTTCTTTACTAATAGAAATTTGGCCATGCACAGAGAGAAAAGTTGTGCAAATTAGTTGAAATTAAGGTTCCGAACCAGTCCTTAAATTAAAGCTTGGACACTTTTTCTCGAATCCGAACCCAAGCAGCGCCCAACTCGTGTGACAGTTTGAAAAGAAAGAATTTGAGATCTGATAGCTTAAGCTTCTGTGACTTAAAGTTCCAATCTAACATCAACGGATAAGAAATTCAATAATGATCAATTTTCCTCAGTGTACCCCTCCTCTGTTCAGTTTTAGCTAATCTGCCTCTCATGGGTTTTCCGCTGATTCGTTGGCGTTCAGTTTTTTTTCTCTTTTCATTTTATCAACTGATAAATATCTGATGGCAGCAGCCACATTTTTATGACTTGGCACTACCGCAGAATTCTATTAATTTAAAGAGCGGCTTACTGAAAGTGCGCATATGCACGAGTGCGAGTATTTGGCCGCATCTCGTTCAGCTCAGAAATTAGTTTCTTACGCATGAATTTGCCTTAATACACAAAAAGTGCTCATGGGATTTGCCCGTAATTCGATTAGAAAGGGATTATGGTTGGCTGGAGAGCTCTTCAAAACTATGAGTTCGGTGGCCGGTTCCCTTGCTAATGGGAGTAGAAGCTTGGCCTTTGTCTGATGGCTCGCAGCCACGCGTTTTGATGAATGATGTATCGAATTTTTGAACAATCGGCTTGGGGCAAAGGGAAGCGGAAGGAAGTTCCGAAACAGATGTGTCCCAGGAAGTGCCGAAACAAACAGCGTAAAGCTTTTAAATGGCCATATGGGGGGGACCGTGTTCGGATTAGATATGGCTCAAGTGAACCCGGACGGGGGAGGGGTTAAAGTAGATGATGGGTGCCAAGTGGTGAGTTCTTGAGTGGATGACCTAACGGAAAAATGTTTGAAATTTATTTACCTTACCATCATTTTTGGCAGACCAACTGCATATTATTCAATTATTTAGATTGTTCTATGACAAAGCAAAAGAGACAAAGAAACCGAGAGCAAGAAAATCTTTCTTCCTACATAGTACTATAAGGATCAATGGGTGTGTACCCCTCTTCTATCAACTTGGCGTTAAACTTGTTAAGTAGATTTTTGCATTATTGCTGCCTTGGAATTCCCAAGCAGTCATAGCAATGCTGCCGTGGGGAGGAAGCTGAAGTGTATAAAAGATTGAACCTTGGTATGCAAATAACTTATGACCTCGGGATGATATGAACTCTTGTGGAAAGCTGTTTATGAGGCAACATCAGGATTGAATATCGATTCGATCTCAGTCAATTTTAAATCAATCCTTTAACGAATTCAGTGCAGTTCGAATATCATCTGGGACAAATTTGCACCAAGACGAGTTCGAAATCAAATCAAGAACGAATTCCGAGCATAAGTCCATACCGGGCCTTCTTGAGTTGTCAAGTAAAGTTCGGCTAATCCCGAGCTAAAACCAAGATCTCCCGATCTAAAGTCGATATAGATACAAGATTTCCAGGGTTGAGAAATCCAGGCTGAGGTCAATCCTGCTCATAATTTTGGATTGATTGGATTGATCGTCTTCTGACATCGCTTGGGTTATTTCGTGGCTTTACTAAATAATAAACTTGATCTGCCTGCAATTATAAAATAGCAGTTTCATACACATATCAAACAGATCTCTGAGATCTGCTTTTTCATACGGACGGAGAGACAGACGGACGGGCAGGCTGAGTGCTACACTGACATGTCTATAGCGATAGTATCGCTCACTTACTTCGACACTGTCAAAACTCAAAATAGTCCTGTGTTCCTTTAGTCCACATTATATAAACGACTACTTGCCGTTAACCGAACCTATTTAGAAATGAAAGCTGAACCCGAACCTTTAACGAACCTAAAATATCGGGTTAGTTCGGCAAAAATGGGCAGAAAAGTGTAATAAAAAACCTAGAATAGAATTAAGAATTACTGTGTCAAGCAAGGGCTGAACCAAGGTTCCAACTAAAACCTTCGTCCAAAAACCTCCAACCTGAAATTTTTTAGCCACTGGTAAATTATGGTTCGAACCAGCGCACAGTGGGCGAAATGGCCAATCCAGCGGAACTAAATTATAAAAACCTGCAAATTAATTGCTTTTGCTCTGAAATTTTAAGCATAAGACTTTTAAGTAAATGTACACATCGACTTCAAATTTTAAAGAGATCAAAGAAGATATAAAAAATTTGTTGGGATCGCTGTCCTGATGTATTATCCAGTATTCATCGAAGGGTGTCCGATTTGTATTAAAATATAGATTTTATATATCTTATATAAGTGCCAGTCATAATTTACAGTTCGACTACGAACTTAAATCTTAGGAAATAATTAAGGCTTAAGTTACATTTATGACATTTATGATTTGCAAAGCCATGAACTAATCAAATTTGTAAAAATATCCTTTTTCTTGAATACATTGTCCTTGGAATTATGGCAAATTAACCATTTTCTGCATTTTTTGTCTACTTTAGAGTTAATCTGTTACTCTCATAAAACATTCGCCCTGAAAACTAGAAATTCTCCTATGAAATCCGTCCTAAGGCGATTCACCCCACAATTAAGAAAAATATTTTCTCATTTATGGTAAATTTTCAAAGTTTCAGAAAATTTTCCATAAACGAGAAAAACAATTTCAAAAGTTAAGGATTTTTTCTTTAAATTATGTAATGGCTTATGAAAAATAGTTTCTTTGTCAAATTGTTTATGCCGATGACGCTTCTTTTAGCTTGCAGACAGGCAAAGCAGGCGGAAAGTGATATCTCACACAGTTCTGTAGTATTCAGATCAGTTGTCTATCGATCCGCTAAAGGATTTGTAAGGATGGGGTGAACGGTAGTCAAGTTAGGAGCAAAAGAATATTCGCTGTGACTTACTGAGCATATATGCATAGGCAGTTGGCCAACTTCCGTCCTGGTTCCGTTTGGTTTTATCAATTTAAACATTTCAACAAGAGGCAATCAACTGACCCGCAAAGTGAACTTAAAAATGCAGACACTTTTATTCATCGTGTTAAAACCAAATAAATAGTTCAGCTTTCTATGGCACAGTAAAATCAAAATCATTAAGATTTTGAAGCATTTCTCTTCATTCATGGAATTTTATACTGAGAAATAAATATGGTCTCATTTATGCTCATCTATGCATGAAATAACTTATTTATATTTTTAGGCAGATGTTAGATTCAATTCACAAATAAGTAATTTCTTAGTCGTGCAGCAAGCAAAATAATTTAGCTTAGAATAATTGGATACAAAAAATCCATTTCCTCAAATCAACAATTCCGTAGCTTAACTGGAAGTCGCGTTTTTCTTGTTTTAGTTTTCGATACCCTAAATGTAAAAATAGTTCAATTTTATAACTAAAAAACAGCAATTTTTATCAACTTCCAAAAATCTTTATAATTATTAGAAATAAATACATTCGAAATAAACAATTATAAATATAAACATAAAATATTTCCTGATGCCATTTCTCGAAATATGGAGACTTCTATAATGTTTTCCGCATGTGGGAGCAGATGAGTCAATGGTCAATGAGGCACATCCACATCGATCAACTAACAGTCAGCGGTGACATTTGTTTGGCAGCGGACAGCCTACAACAAACAGCATGCTAAGGCGTAATCAATAAATTATCAAGAAACTGCTAATGTGTGAAAGGGGAATAAACCGTCAACACTAAAGATTATACTGTTAACTACACTCAAAAAATAAATTTTCTAGTTTTTAGATATTCCAAATTAAGGTCTTGAATTTAGAAAGGATAGGATTTAGAACAATGCCCTAAATTTATGGAAGCACACTTCGTCATAAAAAATAAAAACACGGTTTAGAAAAGTTTTGAAAAATATAAATAAGACATCTTTGTAAACCACAATTACGAGTTCCCCGCATTTGAAGTATATAAGGGGCAACTGATATTCAAGTATTCCCGAGGTCCTAAGTTCAAACCACAGGCAAGGTAAAAGCTAAAAAATAAATATTACTAGCTTGTGCCTGTTTTTAAGAAAGTCTTTGGTTGAGAACAGAGCTCCCAAAAACTGTCCCCATTTTACAGGCAGTCAGAGAAAAAACTGTTAGCATAGGACACCTTGAGAAATGGAACCGAAATTATATCTCACCTCTGATTTTGCTATGATTCTGCCATGCTCAACCAGTGAGAGTATTTTTTTAAAATTTTTTGTTCAACTGTCTCCAAGAGACTCTTTTCTGTTCAGAGACTGACGATTAGTGTCTTTTGCCTTTCAACTTGTATTAATTTCGTTCGTAATGAGACGTGAAATACATAAAAAGTGCCGTTATTATTTTAAATTTGACAATGAATCAAAACAGTCGGTATGCAGCGTATGCAGAACAACATTATCTGGCCACCATCCCACCCAACATTAGGAAGATCACTTTAACAAAAATCACCTTGATGGGTCGTTTTCGAGCTCTTTTGATTATTAAAAGGAGATAGGTATCATGGGCGATTAAAAGAAGACTCGAAAAAGAGTCATAATTACTGCTCAAAGTTTGATTTATTGAAATACTCCTGAAAAAGACTCAAAAATGAGTCAAACCTGTTCAGAAGAACGGGTTAAAATCGGCTTCTCAAGATGAGTCGCGGCTAGGGTACCATTTTCTCCCGACAAAAGTATAATATCTGATCAGAAAAAGAGCGCATTTATGACTATTTTAATCAGACCGAGGACTCGAAAAAGACTTGAATGTGATCAAAAATTTGATAAAATGTTTTCTGGGATACAACGATTTTGAGGCGGCATTTGATGGCTAAGCATCGGGAAGTGTTCGAAGGTTTTAATGAAGATGAAAACTCCGGCAAAGATAAGGAAAAATAACATACAAGGCAAATTCAGAGGCAATAACTGCGTCTGTCGCGAAAACGGTTTAGAAAGTGAAGGATTTCGCGAAGTTCTTTACCTCATACTTAATGCCTTGAAAATGACTCCGATAACTTCGCATAATATAATGAAAGAGCTGTCCATAAAGCCATTATGGCTTCCGTAAAGCGCAAGCTCATATCGTTCAAAATAGATGTTGCGACGAAACTTGAAAAATCTATATGGAGAGTCAATGTGCAAATGATTAATTCCACATTATGATTGTGTTACTACAAC
>JAWNNO010001487.1:0-16629 GCA_035044985.1 Lordiphosa fenestrarum | reverse complement strand
GTAGTTAGAAAATTCCAAAAGTCTTGCTCTTATGTAAAACCTAGCCTGCCGATCATGGTTCAGCTTTAATACCTTAAGAGGTTCGGTTCACAGTAATAGGTTCGGTTCAAAACCGGTTTGCAGCCCTGGTTAGATCACAAAACTAGTCTTATCGGATTGATATACGCTTTTCAGGATTGTTTCAAGCCTTTCGAGCTTGTATCAGGCTCGATCCAAATCGACTCATACTTGAAATTTCAGTACGAAGTTCAAGATCAAAGCAATCTTTTAGGGCTTCATTTAAGCTTAGTTAAGTCCGAAGTTCGAGATCAAAGCGATCTTTTAGAGCTTCATTTAAGCTTAGTTAAGCAAGCCTCCATGATAGTTACTCGGTGTACCACACTTGATCCGAGGACAACGCGCCTGACTTAAAGAAAAAGAATCATTACCTTAAACAGCTTGAACTTCTTATAACAAAGAGTCTGAAGTGCCTTGAAACGGTGAAAGTAAATAGCTAAGAATAGCATTTGATGATTATGATGTTAGTTTCAATCAGGGCTGCAAACCGGTTTTGAACCCGGAATTCCGACTTTCAGACAACTGTGAACCGAACCTTGAACTGAACCTCTTAAGGTATTAAAGCTGAACCTGAACCCGTTCCGAACCTAAAATATCGGTTCAACAAAAATGATAGATTTGAACTACTTCCCAGTGACTTCTTCTGTTATCCTGATGGAATTATCCACATTTCTGTGGGAACACTTTTCGAAGTTTTTAATTCGTCACTATACTTTATATAAGTAGAAACACTTTTGTCATTGCTTTGATGGTCATGAGCTGTATGAAAGTGTCTTTTATTTATATAAAGTATTGTGAAATCCCATCCCAACCCAAAATCGAGGCAATTCCCTAACAGTTTATGTCGGTTTTAGGTCGATTACTATATAAACGTGTATAAATCATGTGCCCATTGGCCCATAAACCTTGAACCTCAAAATTCTGACTCGAACCATTGCTTAAATTTGGTTCTTACCCGCGAACCGGAGATCGAAGACTTTTTTGGGCTTGTAGCCCTGGTTTCAATGCATTTTAAACTATGTTGGCTTTTTTCCGATTTAATGATTCTTCAGTCACGGCAAAATAGTTTGATATTTTCCATTAATATTCTCAGTCTAAGATTTCCTTTGAGTTTCAATAACACCAAAAACCCCCACAAAGCATGCCTGGCTTTAAATCACTTCAGTTTCCCCACTATTCTCATATGAAATCCAAAAATTCAGTGTTGTATTCAATTTCTCTAGCATTCCCAAATTCCTAGCTACAAATTAATTACAAGAATTTGCGTTCCAAAATTTAACTCTTGCCCAACAATTGACAATCATGCCAAAGAAGGCAGAGCCCAAAGTAAGGTCTGTTCCACAGGATCGAGCCTGTTTGCTGCGCTCTGATTATGATAAGCTGCAGGGTCAACTCGGAGAGGAGGTTGTTGATAACTTGAGTCAGAAATTCCAAAAGCTGAGCAAGCATACCAAAAATCAGACTAGCTACATTGCCTATTTGGAGGATCAGATCAAGCTGGCGCGCTCAGAATATGAAACAAAGGTGAATGACGTCAAGGTTAGTGCCGATCTGCTTGAGCAGGAGCTGCAAAAGGTGCGACAGGAGTTGCGTTTCATTGCGGTCAAGGCCGGACATGTGGACAAGTTGCACAAACTTTTGCAGACCCTGAAGATCAAGTTGCAGCGGCGCGATAAAATCATAGCCAAATATGAAGTGCAGCACACGGACATCATGTACATCATCAAGGAGCTGCAGTCGCGTCTCGTGGAGCAGCAGGCAGCCGGCACAGATCCAGCCTCTGAGCTTAAAAGCCAGCATTCGTCTGTTTGCAAGTTCGCTTGCCTTTCCCAGGCACTCAAGAAAAAGTTGGAGTCAACTCAATTTGAGAGCAATTGAAATTTCAGTTAATGGGGACTACAAATAATGCAGTTCCTCGAATTTTAGTGTTTTTTTATTACAAAGACATATGATTTTTCTTTTGTTATATAAAAGGCTATGATTGTTTTTATTTTTTTTTTTGTATCATCCATTGAGTGTATGCTTTTGGGAACGGGGGCAATTGATAGCGGAACTTAAGTCAGCAATTCGTTTCTGGACTTCTTAGAATTCCGCTTTTGAAGTTCATTGACAACTTTTTGCAGCGACAACGCATTCAGCAGTTTATTTACGTTACTTGATTACAATATTAACAAGAATCTCTATCGGGTGATTGATCTACGCTGAAGAACTGTGCTGTTTTTGGGTATAGCGAGTTGAGTTTTTATTTGGCTTTAAACATCAGGTTTCAATTAGCTTCGCCCCTGTCATCTGATCTAAATGATATTTAAGAACTATTTGTCAATGTATATTTGCAGATGAAGTGCATGAGATATGATAATCTAGTATGACCGCATTTCAACCAATAGACTGTAATGTAAAGAGCTTGGGCTTTGACGCAAAATTTAGATTTTTATGGAAACATCTGAAATGTTTCAGCATTTTCGGCACAGAACGATGCCAATCGCTCTAATTGTAAAATATAAAAAACATATAAACTTACAACAAAGCAAAACTAACGTCAAAGAAAGAACAGGCGAGCAATCGACGCCAGCATTTGGCTGATTGCCTCCCAGTTTGATTCTGAGACTCCAAAAAAATAGCAAATGCAGAGCTATAAACAAGTTGAGCGGCAGGACAGTTTGAGATTTGCAGAAACGCCGAAGCAGGCGATCAATCGACGTCTTAAATCCCAGAGAATTTCAGAGACTGCATAAAAATCTGAATAGCGGCGTGATGAACAAGTTGAACAGCAGGTTAGCTTAAAATCTGCAGAAACGTGAGAACAGGAGCAGGCTAGCAATCGACGCCAGCCAAAATTTCGATCCCCAGAGAGCTGCTGAGAACCCGGTACAATCGCAGTTGCAAGGCGGTAATGAATTTGAGCGGCAGGCCAGGTTGAGATCTGCAGAAACGCAGGAGCAGGCGATCAATCGACGTCTCAAATCCTAGAGATGTTCTGAGACTGCATAAAAATCTGAATAGCGGCGCTATAAACAAGTTGAGCAGCTTAAAATCTGCAGAAACGTGAGAACAGGAGCAGGCGAGCAATCGACGTCAGCAATTTGCAATACACTTCGCGCCCCAGAGAGCTGCTGAGAATCCGGTTCAATCGTAGTTGCAACGCTGTAATGAAAATGAGCGGCAGGCCAGGTTGAGATCTGCAGAAACGCAGGAGCAGGCGGCCAATCGACGCCAGAAAGCTGCTGAGTCAGCAAAATGTCCGAAAACTTGTGGAATAATGGAACCTAAGACTGTGCAGCCGATAGCTGGCAAATAAATCGATGTTCGAATTGATATATCGCTCTTTTCCCTGCATAAGAAACATCGATAGCAATATAAAGCATCGACTAAACTCGAAAAAAGTTACAACAACTACTTGGATATACGATTAAGTTGAGTCTGACCCTAACTCCTATTAACAAAGAATTCAAAGATTGATTTAAATTCCAAGCGGAAGTGCTGATTCTTTACTATATTTGCATTTATCTGAATGGATTGAAAAGCTTAACCTTTTCATATAAAGAAAATTAATATAATGTAAAATATTTCCAATGCTCTCCCGAACATTTGTCACGTTTCTGGGTATTTGGACAAGAGGCAAAGACACAACAACAACCTACAATTGTCTCCGGCATGTGTGTATATCCTAAATGCAGAATTTGTGCATAAAAGCACGTAATATAAGAGCCATAAACAAATTGCAATTCTGTGTGTTTTCCCCCACTTTTTCATTTGCCATGGAAAATCGGTTTGCCTATTGAATTCTAATGGCGCGCGGTACCAGGAAGTACGAAGTGCGTGCAGACTTTGCCTGGGCATTGGGACAATATCGTCAATATCGTTGGTTAATTGAAGTCAGTTGCGTTGGTCAAGCCAATTGAGTTTGATTGGCGGTGAAGTGTTAGAAATTGGGCCAAAAGTTCAGCTGGAGCCCGGTACTTCAAAAAAGTGCAATCTTATCTGGAGATTTTAAGAATTTAAATGACTCAGCTTCATGATGAAATAGACAACGTTTATTCTCGATTTGGCAGTGTATAACCCAAAAAAAACCAGTTCAATTGGCCTTCATTCTGACCCTGAGAGTACACAAAATAGTACTCCGCGTGTGACGTCACTCCTCCTCCTCCTCCGCCAACCCTGGGAAGAACAATAAAAAGATTTGTTGTTGTTGTTGTTGATTTTCTCGAATTCTTGCATGTATTAAATACTTAACTATAATTTGCGTACAATTACATTACAATTTTAGTTTAAAAACGCTACAAAAGTCTGGGCAGTACCGAGTCCTTGGCTTTCATATACCCGAAAAACTTCGAAAATTGTTTTTTAGCAGCAGAATCACAAAGAAAATTCCCACAGAAATGGTGAAAAGTTGAATATTGATAATCTTGGAGTCGACTAGGGCCTGCAGCATGTTGTAAATGCTCTCGCTGCGCACTTCGCCGCCACAGCAGTCCATATAGGTAACGGGATAGAGTATTTAAGTACGTCGCTAATTGATTTAAACTAGTTTATTCTATTGATTTTAGGTTTTATATATGTTATAAAATTCTTGACGATTGTTTGCAAACAGCTGATTGTGGGCAGTGTTGGAAAGCCAGGCAAATGTGGTTAACATGACCGTAACAGTTGCTTGGTTTACACCAGAGCGGGCAAACAAACGAAAGCTAAGAAACGATTCATATGTTTTGTAGCTGTTACTCTAGTCAGGGAAAACGAAACCACTAACTTTATATTGCCGAAAAGCGCAAACGAAACGATTGGAATATTGTTCTCCCAACTGCTGCACTGCCTTGGAACGTTTCGGCAAACGAAAGCAACAAAGCTGAGAGAAACAAAGAAGTAAGCAACAGAAAAAAAAAAATAACAATACAAATACAAATACAAATTGAGCAGCAAACGTTTCCGAACTATTCGCGCTCGTTGCATATCGTTCCGATTCCCTTTGTCCGCAAATCAAGATGAGAGCATTTCGCTTTACGTTTAGTTTGCTCTCACGAACGCAAACTGAACAGAACTCATTTTTTGTTACAGTTACTTTTCTCGGGTTTTGTTAGTATTTCGCTCTGTGCAAAGAAAGAAACGAAACGATTCGGAAACGTTTCGTTTCGTTTGTTTGCCCGCTCTGGTTTACACGATGTGATATGTTAGGCGGTTTCTTGGTTGAATTGCTCTGTTATACGGGAACTTACTTTATACTCAAAAATCTTTAAAAATACTTTACACAATATGTATCTGCTTAGCTGCCCTGATCTTTACTGGCTATTTTTTAAAGTATTATGAATAGGATTGTTATGTTCTGATATACATCCCCAAGTTGTGGACATGCAATGAGACCTGTTGGATTACCTCCCATAATACCCATATCCAGTTGTCTTTCTTGACTCATATAAACGTTATAGATGAGCTGCCAGCTGAACTATGAGAGCAAACTGTCACTCAAAAGCAAGATATTAATTTATAAAAGTATTCTTGCTTCTGCATGAAGATGCGGACTACAGATGTACGGTATAGCAGCAAAATAACACAAGGATTCTGCAGACCAAATCCTAAGAATCATAAAAAGGGCTCAACGGGCCACTGTATGCCCATCTTGGGCTTAAATTCATCATCCATGAGTTGTTCCTTTAGTTGCGTTTTCCAAGAAGTGCAATTCTATCAAATAGATGAATGGAACAAAGCAAAAAGTTGTCTTTTTAAAGAAAGTTTTTAAAAAATCCGTTGCTTATAACACTTTAACTGGCTCAGCTATCATTAAACTATTTATTATGAATAATCATAAATTTGGCTGCCTTCGATAGTGCGGCTAGCTTTACCATCTGAAATTTGTTTGACTTTTTAGCAGGGATGCAAACCACTCGAATATAAAGACTGGTTCGGTTCAGTGGTTCAGACAGTTTCTGAACCGCCGGTTCGGTTCATTACATGGTTTTTTGAGCTGACTGAACCGCGGTTCCGGTTCGGTTCAGTGGTTCACAAAGGTACATTATGATTTCTATTGTCATGTGACTTTTGCACACTTTTAAATTGAATTCCTATAATCCATTTGAATATCTTTAAAATCCTTAGAAGATGTCCGGATTCAAAGGATTCGTCTATATGTTCCTTGAGGAACGATCTTCGAAAACAGAGAATGTCGGCTAGAAAAGATTAGAATAGAAAAGTGTAAAAACTCCCCTGGTTAGGATTGAATTAAGGTGAAGAAATATTACAGAAAATTCCAAATATTGTCCACTAGATGAAAGAATGTAGATTGATGGTATTTATATTAAGAGATCGGAGGGCCATTACAGAAGACCTGCAAGATTACATGTTTTTACATTTTCGTCAAGTCATCCCTAAAAGTTGCGGCATCGGTAAGAATATAGAGAGTCAAACGAAATGGAGGAAAATGATCTTAGGGAAACGATTCAAATTCCCAAATTAATAAGTATCATTGGCTAGAGGAAAGCGAGTCCCGTCTTAAAACTCGTCAGAGAACTGAATCGAACCGAACCGTTTTTATTTGTGGTTTTCGGTTTGGTTCAGCAATTCTTAAAGGAAGCTGGTTCGGTTCAGAACCGGTTTGCATCCCTGCTTTTTAGTAAAAGTTCTCTACCTGCATTGATTTTTTTTTGTATTTTATTTTTATGCCTATTTTGTTACTATTTTGATACCAACTCAAGATGTAGTTTTCAATTTTAAGATACTCTTTTAACAATTTGATAAATCTTTAATGCAATTTAAAATCTTTGATTTTTAAAGCCAAGATCTGAAAAAAACTTAAAATATTCCAAGTCGAATAGGGAAAAGTACGTCTAGCTACCTACTTTTTAAAAATTACATGAAATTGGCCAAATTGTGTTGAAAATTTAACTAAATACGCTCACATAAATAGTTATTTAGCAACATTTGGGGATATCATAGGCGTCGGGAACCACAGCTGTTGATTTTTAATGCCGCAAAATCATTATTAAAGGTTATTTAATAGAATTTATTTTATCAAAATATCTGTTTCAGCACATATTAATAAAATATTTTGATGCTGAACTGAAATTCCGCCACTGCATAAACGTTGATAACATGCTGTTAGGCTTCTAAATAAGGTGGCAACGCTGCCACTATAACATTCAACTCACAGCTGTTAAAAAAGCTGTCATATTACAGCAAATTTTGGTACTTTCAAATCAAAACAAAAAACTTTAAGCCATGTTCCTCCCTCAAATCTATGCCGCATTTGATTAAGCTTGGCTTATATCAACACAGAAAAAAACCAACAGACAACTTTCCTGAACTGCGGGCTTAGTTTTATTAAATTAGTTAACTATTTGCTAATCTACTCCTCCAGTTCGCTAGTTTAGACATCATTCTCAAAGTCAGCCGGGTTCTTGCGCATCAGAGCCGTGTGTCTACGCTCAGTCAGGTCGTAGATCAGGTAGCCCACAATGAAGGCTGCAAGAGATTTGCACACAAACATTAATTGAGCTCCCAGGCGGAGAAGAAGTTTCTCAACTTACGTGGAGCCACAATGAAAATGTTGGAGCGAATGCGACGCATCACATTGGGCAGTCCCTTGCTAATGGCACCGGCGAAGGCGCGCTGCTCGAACGGCGACAGCTTGTAGGTGATGATGCCATGGACCTTGGCCAAATTGCCAAAATGGGCTCCGTTCAGGATCGAGGTCAGACGCATCTTTTAGGCTGTGGACGAATCGTTGGAAAGGTGGTGAGAGGAGGAGGAGGGGGGCTTAGTCTCAGCAACAGCACAATAAGTTAAGTACGATTTGAATAAAAACACAAATGGTTATGATAAACATTTTTGATGCTCTGCACTCCCAAGTGCCCAGAGGTTATGTAATTTTTCTGCTGCACTGGCGGCACGTCCGCGGCTGGGCAAGATCTTTGCACTTTTGCCAAGCACTTCGATTGGGCATATTTATAGAGCACAGCACCTGCCATTTGTTTTTGAAATGTTTTTTTGTTTTTTTTTAGCAATTATGATGCTGATTTTTACCTTGATTTGGCTAATTCCTTACGTCTTCGTCTGCGTTGTGACTTGTATGGGAGGGGGGACTGATAGTGTGACCGAATTGTCAAACGGGGAAAATACTGCATAGCCTGCTAGCGTAAATTGCCAACAACAAGGGTTGCCAGACTGAACGGAGAAGCGCGGTTAGTTTAAACGGTAAATAAATGTGAGTGCTTAGAGCTGCAACCCCTTGGCCCAAAAACCACGAACCTGACTTTTTTGAACCTTAACCAGTGGTAAATGTTAATACGAACCAGTAGATTCGAAAAAAACTTCTCCAAAATGTGCTTTAAAAAACCCAGTTTTTAAATCAACCTACGTCTCTCTTCTGAAGTTCCACAGAGTAGTTAACCAGCAAACATTTTAAGTCATTTTTTACCACATTCGAGTCTTTTTCGATTCCCCGATCTGATAAAAATAGTGATACTTTTGTCGGGAGAAAATGGTACCCCAGCAGCGACACTTCGTGAAGAGTAGTCGTCAACCCGTTTTTCTGATCACTTTCGACTCATATTCGAGTCATTTGCGGGTCTTTTCGTATTTCGTGTTTCAATAAATCACATTTTGAGCATCTGTATGAGCCATTTTTGAGTTCGCTTTTAATCGCACAAGATATTACCCAGCAAACATTTTATCAAACTTTTGATCACATTCGAGTCTTTTTCGAGTCCTCGGTCTGATTAAAATAGTCATAAATGGGCTCTTTTTCTGATCAGATATTATACTTTTGTCGGGTTAAAATGGTACCCTGGCCGCGATTCTTCTTGAAGAGTCGCTTTTGACCCGTTCTTCTGATAAGTTTCCAATCAGTTTCGAGTCATTTGAGAGTCCTTTTTTAGTCGATTATCACTAAATCACATTTTAAGCATATTTAAAAGTCATTTTCGAGTCTCAATTTATCGCATATGATAGGCTTCTCTTTTGGATCACCAAATGGAGTCCGAAAAGACTCATCAAGGTGATTTTTATGAAAATGATCTTTCAAATGTTGGGTGGGTAATCATTTTTGAACCATTAAAAGGGCTCAAAAAAGACTCATTAAGCTGATTATGCCAAAATGATCTTCCAAATGCTGGGTGGGTAGCTGGTTCCTCTACTCAAAATCTCGCATTTTAATGCAGATGTATGCAAATGGTGTCGAACTCTGTCTTTCTTACAAAGTAGTCGACTCTTTTCATATTCTCCAAGTAGACCAATATATATTTCAGTCCTGATGAAGTCAAAAACTTATGTTTTTTAAACTAAACTGTCCGAAGACCTCATTCTGTTCCCTTACATACGTACCTTTATAACACTCACTTAAGTGCGTCTACAAAATGAACGATTTCAATGATCCTTTCACAACCAAAACCCTCTTCCTTTCTCTACTTCGCCTGATGCTTCAGTATGGTTCACTTGGTTAAAGTTGTCTGGAAACCTAATTTCTGCTTCTTACCATTCGCCCATCATTCAAAATTCGTAGAACTATGCTTGGAGTAGTTTTGGTACACAAACTATTACCTGGTTATGTGGATTCTCTGGAATTGATTAGTCAACTTAGACTCAATGTCGCCTGTAGAGTAAAAAGATATTACTTCCGCCTGTTTCTTTAATGTTGCACCATGGGCCAGAGATACCAAATTTTGGACAAAATAAAAATAAAATATATAGGGGCTTCTGTTGTGGATATCACAACAGATATCAGAGGTTTCTTATTGTTCGCTCGACACTGCATTGGTTCCGTGATTCCATCTGCTTTGGCGGTGCCTTTTTTTGGTTTTTGCTTTTAAGCTACCTTGAAATTCCCAAGCAGTTATAGCTTTGTTAGCTTTTCATCTTTTTACTATGTGACACAAGCACGAGTCGAGACGACACGTCTTAAAACTACAAAATACAACATAAACGGCAAGACTTTTAATACGGAGTCCTTGATGGTTCGAGAAATAACTGTAAAGTCAACCAGCGATCCATATAAAAAATTCTAATACCCTTAATTTTTCAGTTCATGATTGATATATTTATGAGCAACATTTGTACAGCTAATGAGATGAGGATTCTTATAAATTAATTACAATTAAAAGAGTGCGTATAAAAAAAAAGACAGCTAATGATCGAAAAAAGGACAAGATTTCACATTTATGGCAACTGGTTAAATATGTTTCACCGCATTCTCTTATAATACATAGACAAAGGTCCAATAGAGCACATTGAAGCCCAAGAACATGGCGGGAAAAACACATCGGGAACGCCGATCAATCCACATGGCAATCTCCTGCGGCGTCATGGTGGTATTTGTATGTGTGGGCGTATCCTTTTTATCCTTGTCTATATCCACTATGTGATCGTTGCTATGCGTACGCTCACTACAGATGGACACGGAGTCGGCGCATTCTGTCTTGATGATGGGCAAATTGGGCTAAAGGAATGACAAATTATAATTTGTAATTTACAAACATTTTAAACACACTCACATGAACCGTTAGATAATTGTTAAAACCCTGATTCACATTGCCATTCCCAGTGCCATTGCGTACGCTTTCAGTGCTTGAGATGATATTATCCAAGCTGGAGCAGGATCTGGCTCTTGAATCGTTGCTTAGGCTACCACCTATCTGACGTCTGGATGGCCGTGGTGTTAGGGTGGACTTAATAATATATTTACTATTGACCTTCTTCAGTTCTATATTCTCTTTGCGTCTCCAAATTGTATTGACAAAGGCAAACTCCACCAGACTGCCAAAGATGAAGAAGGTGCAGCCAATGAACCAAATCTCCGACACCTTAATGTAGCTCACTTTGGGCAGGGTTTTGCTTTGTGATGAGGATAGCGTGATGAAAGACAACATGGTGCTGGTGCCCAGCATGATGCGTGGTGGGGAGGCATCGGCCTGCAGCCAAAATGATACCCAAGAGATGGCCACTATCATCATGGAGGGCAGATAATAGTCCAATAGATAGAAACCAATTTCACGCTTTAGATTTACAGTGAAACTTAATGAACTGTAGTCGCCCACTGGAAGAGTGAAGATGGAGAGAGAGGAGAAGATGTTGGTAATTATCAAATTGTACGTCTATTTTTGGTGACACGAGCCAGACAACACGACTAAGCACGATTTGACACGAAGCGAATTAAAGCGACAAAGTACGCACGAATGGCAGATTATGGCATAAAATTTCGTGTAGTGTAAAGGAAAAATTTTGACACTTGTCTTCTTCTTTCTATGAAACACGAACAAGCACGATTACTCACGACACGTCTGAAAACGGCAAAATACGACACGCATGAACTTATCAAAGGTGGTGTAGTGTAAATTTTGGAAAATTTTGAGGTTTTTCGCCCTTTTCCCATGTAACACGAACAAGCACGAGTCGTCACGACACGTCTTAAAATGTCAAAATACGACACGAACGGCATAATTTGTTTTAAAATGTTGTGTATTTTGGAAAGTTTGGCCGCTTGTCGCCTATTTAATATGTAACACGAACAAGCACGAGTCGTCACGACACGTTTTAAAACGACAAAATACGACACGAACGCCATAAATGTGTTATAAAATGTTGTGTAGTGCACATTTTGGATAGTTTTGATGTCATCTGTCATCTATTTGGTCCCTTGTCTTCGTTTCCTACGTAACACGAACCAGCACGATTCGACACGACATGACCTAAAACGACTAAATGCGACACGAGAGGCATATTTTACTATAAGATGTACAGCAGTATCCATTTTTTTTGATATATCTAAACATGCGAGCTGCGTGAGTGTTTAAAAAAAAGCATTCGGGCTAGAGTCGTGTCGTGCCCACCTTAAGAATTATGTGCACGTGTTTTTTATAGTCTTTAAGTGAACATTTTGCTGCGTGAGTGTTTAAAAATTCTCTTAAAATATTCCAACGTGCTTGTTTAAGTCGTGTAGGGACAATTTTTGAGACAATTTTCAAGTAAGCTTGGTGGTTACGTGTTTAAAAAAACAATTTAAACTAAAAACTGAGATGTTTGATTCATATGATTCGAGCTAGAGTCGTTTTGAAAGCGTGCGTGATGTGTGCTTTTCCTAAAATAGACATTCGTGCTAGGGTCGTGTCGAGTTATATTTGAAATTTTCTTTGAAATACCATTCGTGCTAAAGTTGTGTTTATTAAAGGTCGTGTTGTGCCTGTCTTTCTTTTTTTGGTATATAATCGCTTGTGGAGTTAAAAATACTCTAGTGCAGACTTACTGAATGCTCCATGTCTAAGATTAATCTCATCCGAGTGCACTGTGCTGGTATTATGCCAGTATCTAGCCATATTGAACTCGGTGAGGCGCATTTCAGGATCAAAAGATATGGGCGAATTGCTTTCCCACTCCAAAACCAAATCCGAAGTGTTGTACATCCCTGAAAAAGCAAAAAAAAAAAATTCTATTCTAGAAATATATCCAACAGTAATCAATCAACTTTCTCTTACAGCTCTCCATTACCGTCGAACACAACTGCTGATCGAATGGAAATTTTTTAAAATCCATCCAGCAATACAGTGATGCCTGCATACGCGTGGATATAATCACATTTCCTTCCGGCGACAACGAGGTAAGCACATCCTTCTCATCCGTCCCCAATATGGCCGAATCACGTTCATTTGAAAAGAATATATGCGGCAGCCACAGACGTTCACTCAAATGTTTCTGGCCCAAGATATTGTCATAACGCCCAAATTCCTTATAGGCCAGTCTTTTATCCTGAAAGCTCAACTGAAGTAGGGCATGCATTTTGAACTGCAGCAGATCGGAATTGAGATTTTGTAGAAAGTAAACATAGATGCGGGTCTTTACCATAATGGGTAAACGATTTTTGGTAACACTGTCGTAAACTGAGGAAGAAGGTGAGAGAGGGAGGGAGGTAGGGTTAATATATATATGTGGAAAAGTTCAAGCAAAAGCCTTACCTATGGGTCGCTCCAGCCGATCGTAGCGACAGACATGGGTTAGTCTCTGTATTAGTTGAGTTTGCTGCAAGCTGGCCGCATTGGCTAAACTTGGACAGTCCTCATCATCAATTGTGTCATTGACTGCCGCACTGCAAATGATGAGAGTTTCGAATTGGTTACTAAGGGACGGACCTTACTTAATAAATTGTAAATTCTATTTTGGTTTCACAGCAGACAAAACAAAACAATTGGAATTTACTAGAATTTCCCCTCTCCAAATAAGGCCATAAAAACCAAACATTCAACTTAACCGTCAATTAAACACTTAAAATACAATAAATTGAGTTGAGATATCTTCATCGTGTAAAGCTAGACATGTGTAAAACACATGGAAAATCAATTTCTGGAAATACATATTAAAATATTAATATGCAATTATATAATTATTTTACTCTAAACCCACTGAATGTGAAACTGTTTATGTGGAACTGCCCCTTTTATACCCTTGCAAAGGGTATTATCATTTTGCCCAGAAGTTTGCAACGCATAGAAATATTCGTTTCCGACCCCATAAACTATATATATTCTTGATCAGGTTGACGAGCTGAGTCAATTGAGCTTTGTCCGTTCGTCGATCCATCTGTCTGCCTGTTTCTACGCGAACTAGTCTCTCAGTTTAAAAGCTATCGAGCTGAAATTTTGCACAGAGTCTTCTTTTTGCTGCACACTTCCAATATGTTGGAACCGACCGAATCGGGTGACTTTATATCATACCTCCCATAGGAACAATCGGTCGGAAAACTAGTTTTAGTATAAAAAACTTTGTTCTTTTCAATGGAAACGTCTCTAAACTTTGTAATATTAGGTTTTCTATGTTTTTTTATAATTCTACCAAGTCTTATCAAAATCGGACAACTATATGGTATAGCTGCCATACAAAAGATAGGTCTGAAAAACAGTCTTAGTTAGAACAAGAAAGAAAGTCGGTCAAGCCCGACTATAACATACTCTGTACCAAGAAAATTTGTCTTTTGATCATAACTCGAAAACCGTTCATCCGATCTTCTTCATTCCTTTGGCGGATCGATAAGTTATTCTAATAACTAAATATGTCCAGAAGGAACAAGCCATCTATCTTCAAAACTGTGGGAGATATGACGTTTTTTCTAAATTGCGGTGGCGGGAGGGGGCGTGGCCAAAATTGAAAATAAACTTGATCTGCCTGCAGACATAAGAAGCATATGTCCCATACACGTCAAACCTCTATCTCTTACCATCTCTGAGATCTGTGCGTTCATACGGACAGACAGACGGACAGACGTACATGGCTATATCGATGCTTCCTTCTGGATGTTACATACTTTTGCACAACCTTATAATACTCTATGTACCTACGGTACAGAGTATAAAAACTTTTTTGTTTTTAATGGTGGCATCCTGCAATTTTGTATTTGTTTGTTTCACATGCTTTCACATAATTTAACAAATTTTTGGCCAAATCGGATGACTATATCATATATATCCCATACGAACGATCGGTCGGAAAATGGGATTTTTTGAAAATACTACTGTGGGCAAAAAGTAAGGTGAATTTGTTTGTAAAAATGAAAAATCTTTATTTATTCTTCTAAATCAATTTCATCCCCTTTAAAGTAATCCCCTCCCGATAAAATACACTTATGCCAACGTTTTTTCCAATCCTCGAAACATGCCAAATAGTCCCTTTCCGGTATAGCCATCAGCGCTTTCTTCGATTCAGCTTTTATCTCCTCAATTGACTCGAAACGCGTTCCCCGAAGTGGTCTCTTGAGTTTTGGGAATAGCCAGAAGTCACACGGAGCCAAATCAGGCGAATACGGTGGTTGCGGAACGATATGCGTCGAATTTTTGATGACTTTATTGCAAGAAATTGAGAACTTTCGGTACCAAAACGAGATTTGACTTTTCGTAGGCCCAAATGGTCTTTCAAAATGGTTTTCACAGATCCTTCTGATATTCCGATCATATCAGTAAGGTCTCTAACAGTCAACCGACGATTTTTGCGCACTAATTCCTCCACTTCATTGACGTGTTGGTCATCTGTTGACGTCGATGGTCGTCCGGAGCGCTCCAAGTCATCCACACGTTCTCGACCCTCTTTGAAGTCTTTGTACCACTTATAAACATTTTTTTGTGACATGGTAGAATCACCAAAGGCCTTCCGCAACATCCTCAACGTTTCCGCAGCCGAAATTTCATTCCACAAACAAAATTTGATGGCACTTCTCTGCTCAGACATTGTTAAAATCGAAGAATGCACTCTTGGTCGTTTGGAAAACACAAGCGTAAATATATTTATGATAATGACATTCACATGAAATTTGGCACAGATGTCATCAACAGTCCTGCCAACTCAAGAAAAAAAAAACCTGCCCGAATTGTTAGGCCCGCGAAGTTTTAATTGAAAATTCGCCCACAGTAGTATTTAAGCGGGTATAAAAACTTCGGCACAGACGAAGTTAGCTTAGCTTTCCCGTTTTGTTTTATTAACTTCCTAACACTTGATTGGGTAAGGGTAGGAGGGGGTGGGGTGTGTGTGTGTGGATGGAAACCTATAAGGCAGCTGTGCAAGCTCATTTGAAGCTAGCTAAAATCGTTAAACAAAACATTATTTGTCTTTTCTGCTCTGGATAACAAATATTATTTATTTTGCATATTTTGTGTATTGTGTGTTAAGTATTAACAACAAAATTCAGACACAAATTCAATTATCGCAATTTTCATTTGGCTAAAATAAAAAAAAAGTGGCCTGAACTTTTACTGATAAATTGTGCAAAGATCTCTAACCTTTTACATTAAAGCACAAAGCCGACAACAACGACGACGCCAGCAAATAAAATTCTTAGTTTGTTTTGGGTTTTACAAATTGTTATTATTAATTTTTACCTGACTTTTTGGTGTTGTGTTGTGTGAATAACATGAAATATACTTACAACAGAAATACCAAATACATCCAAAGTCGATCCACGACGATTTCAACAAATTATTCCCTTAATTATACAAAACACATTTATTTCACAAAAATATGTGTTTTTTTTTTTGTTACTCCATTTCGTACCTCATTTTGCCTTACAACAGGAAACATGGGCATCAAAATCGATCTTACTTATTTCTACATTTGTTCCGAGATGCGTAACTCTTGCTCTTATCAGCTTGTTCTGTTAAACAAATGATTTGAGAAATGTTAAATCATAAATTATGATTCATAAACAGAATTGTGTAAGTTTTTGTTGTTGTTGCTATTATCAATTCAACATTAACTAAGATCTGCTCTGATATTTTGGTCTAAAAATAAGAGAAATACATATCAATTCAATTTTCTTTATCAGTCTCTTTTGTTTCTTGGTTTGAAGAAATTGTTGTAGTCGTGTTTTTTTTTTCCTTTTTTTTTTGTGAATGACAATGGAATTTTTTCCCTTGTTGATACTGACGAATGTAAATTCGCGTTTGTACTTTTTTTAAGTGTTGTGCCGAGATTTTGTGATACGGAAACCAAGTTCTTTAGGTGGAATTTTAAATTGGGAAAATCCATTTTACTGTTTTGGAAGAGCGACAGTTTATAATGGTTCTGTTAACAATAGTTTTTCCTAGCTTTAATTCACTGGCTGATTTGCATTTGCAA
>JAWNNO010001480.1:0-20928 GCA_035044985.1 Lordiphosa fenestrarum | reverse complement strand
ACCAACTCCCATTGAGATCGGACGTGCCTACTCAAACCAGTCGAAAGACATTCTAATTCCCCTCACCACTTTCTCTTTAACTAGCTTATTTAAGAGAACACAATCGCAAACAAAACGAAATAATAAAACATTAACCAAACAAGTGCCGAATCGTACTGCACCGTTGCAGGCGGAACCGCGCAATTTGTCTCTTCAACTGATCTAAACACAACCAACAACAACATGGGGGAGCCCCCCGACAGAAACAAGGGAGCAGCACAGCTACTCTTTACAACTGATACAACGAAAAGATTAAAAAACCCTACAACCGGCCCAAAATTCCTGATTATGTCCAGAATAAATAGCAATGATTCACTCGCCAACGTTTCACCCTTCCTCATCAAGAAGATCATCGACAACCTAGCAATGGGAGAAGTCGACGAATGCAACAAACTCCGCAATGGTACAATTCTAATCAAAACCAAAACACTCTTACAAGCCTCCAGGCTCATAACTCTAACGTCACTCAACAATACAATTCAAGTTAATATTTCTGAACACAATACATTAAACAACTCAAAGGGTGTTATTTACTGCAATGACCTCAGAGACATTGAAGAAGCCGAAATTACCCAGGAACTGAAATCTCAGAACGTATGCGAGTCATACAAAATCAAAAAACGAGACCAAGACACCTTCAAAGAGACCGGCTTAATAATACTCACATTCAGCACCCCGAATCTACCCGAATATGTATACATTGGATACCAAAAAATCACCATCAAGCCCTACATCCCCCTGCCAGTTAGATGCAAAAACTGCGGCAGACTTGGCCACCCAACCAAGGCATGCCGAAGTGAGAAACTCTGTCTGAATTGCGCCAATGTCGATCATCTTGACCCCGAGGAAATGGAAGAATGCCGAAACATCAACCGCTGCATTAACTGCAAGGAGTCAGACATTAAAAATTACCACCACAGCTCCTATGATCGCAAATGCCCAACCTTCATCAAGCACAAAGAGATCCAAGCCATCAGGGTCATCGAAAAAACTGACATGAAAACTGCTGTTCAAATTTACAACAATCGCCACCAACATGAACCCACAGCCTACTCCACCATCACCCGCTCAACCCACTCAACTACAAGCACTGCATCGGCGCCCAAAAGAGCCGAAAACGTAAGTCTAATTACCACAACTACAACCCAACGCCCCGTTATGGACTATTCGGACATCACCTCCCCCCCCCGACAGCATCAACATGCTACACACCGAAGATAACCCGATGCCCAGCACATCTGCAGCCGCTCTCGAAAACAAACTTGAGAGCAACGCTAAAATAAAAATATTCAACAAGAACAACAATTCTCTTAAATCTACTCTCAAAGCAACAACCAAACCAAAACCTAATCTAAAATAACCCTATAACTGTTTTTTCTTTCTAGCTGAGCTTCGCCTTTGCATAGCCCTCTCATGCCGTTGTGCTTAACTAAGAGATTACGGCAAAATCTCTTAATTATCATCACGCCTACGAGGGCCTTCAAAGGCTTAGCTCAGCTACTCTCTTATTCTAATAACATTGGGAAAACTATGTGGGCTTGCCGACACATTAATTCTCCCAATAACGAAATATTTGATCAAACTTTACCCAAATCTACTCTTACAACCAAACACTTTTTCTCTTTATATTTCAATCATGATACTTAACCTCGTTCAATGGAATTGCAATGGCTATATTAATAACTATGATCAAATACAAATTTTAATCAAAAAATACTCTCCAAAAATTATATCCCTTCAAGAAACTCACCTACATTCACAAAGACACATTCCCACTCCAATTAACTACAAATTATACTCCTACAACTCTTCCACCAATTCATCAGGCGGAGTCGCCATCCTTATCCACACATCTATCCAACACAACGAAATTAATTTACAGCGAGATTTTGACTCAATCGGTCTTAAAGTACATTCAAAATCAACCTTCAACATTATCAACTCCTACATTCCACCAAGAAACAACTTTACTATCAACAACCTACAGAATGTTTACAACGATCTATCTTCTCCCACCCTCATCACAGGTGATTTTAATAGCTGGCACAGACTTTGGGGCTCACCCCGAAATAACAAAAAAGGTAACACCCTTGCGAAATTTATAAACTCATCTGCTTTGGTTCCACTTAATGATGGTTCACCTACCCACTTTAGTACACACCACACTCTTACACACATTGACCTTACACTAGCTACTCCGACCCTTGCCCTTCAATCTACCTGGCACATAGAATCCGATAGATTCTGCAGCGACCATTTTCCCATTATCACTTCCCTCTTTGAATCAGCATCAACACCCTCACTGACACCCAAATTCAAACTTGACGCCGCTGACTGGCCAAAATTTGAAGAAGCCAGCTGTAACTTCCACCTCCAACGCCCCACTAGCCACAATATCAACAAAGAATCAGCCAATATCATAAAAATAATACGCCAAAGTGCAAACGTATCCATACCACAGTCATCTGCCAAACCCAGCTCCCAATACCTGGTTCCGTGGTGGAACGCCCACCTCCAAACCCTTAAGCAAAATAAAAACCAACATTGGTCCACCCTGAAACGAAATATATCCACCACCAACATTCTTAACTACAAAAAAGCGAACGCTTTATTCAAACGAGAATTAAAAACAGCCAAACGCTCGTCTCTTGAATCCTTCACATCAGAAATAAACCCCAACACCCCTCCTTCTAAAATCTGGGCTAACATACGTACGTTCTGTGGCTTAAAGCCCCGACTCTCTATTCACTGCATAAAAAAACCTAACTGCCAAACGGCAATTTCCGACGGACTATCAATAGCGAATGAGCTTTGCGACTACTGGTCTACAGAATCCTGCGATACTAATTTCTCCTCTACGTTTAAAACTAAAAAAGACTATACCCTTTCCCTCAATCCAACCTACCAACCCTCCCCTTCTGCACAAAAAATCGAAACACCTATCACTGCTCTAGAGTTGAACATAGCACTTTCAAAGCAAAAAGGCAAGACTCCAGGACTCGATCGAATCTCCTATCCCATGATTAAAAACGCCCACCCCTCAGTTAGACTCCGCATATTAGACCACTACAACAACATTCTTAACAATTACATTCCTCAACATTATAAAACTAGTAAAATAATTCCCATAAATAAGCCAAACACAGATAAAACCAACCTTAACTCATACCGCCCCATATCCCTCAACTCATGCTTCGCAAAGACACTAGACAAAATCATCGCCAACCGGCTATGGTGGTTTGTTTCCTACAACAAATCAATTGATAGCCGCCAAACAGGTTTCAGAAAGGGAAAATCCATATCAGACAGTCTGCTCGTTTTAGACCATCTGATATCCTCCTCCCTGTCGTGCAAAAACCACACTTCCATAATCTCCCTCGATTTCACCAAAGCTTTCGACAAAATTGGCATTCACACCATACTGGATGAACTCTATGAATGGAAAATAGGCCCTAAAATCATCAATTATGTCATCAACTTTATGACCAACAGAAAGATCACAGTTTATGCCAACCACCACCAATCGTCAACTCTTCCCCAATACAATGGCATCCCCCAAGGCTCACCTCTTTCCGTAATCCTATTTCTAATTTCTTTCAACAAACTGAACTATACCATCGACAAACACAAACAATTTAACTTTTGCGCATACGCAGACGATTATCATATCGTTAAAAAACTTAATAAAAACACGCAAATCAACATAAACCCACTGCTAAGTGATATACTCGCCTGGTGCGACTACTCAGGCGCAGTACTTTCACTTTCCAAATGTAAACACCTGCACATTTGTAAAAAACTCTCCTGCCATATCCAAATCACCACTTCACTAACCCCAATTACAAACACCAACACCCTAAAGATCCTTGGAATCACCTTCAACAAAAAATACACCTGGAACGACCACATTTCAAATCTCTGCACTTCACTTTCCAACAGACTGAACATAATAAAATGTCTCTCCAGTAACAAGTACAACTGCAACCAGCTCACTGTTTTAAATGCCATGAACCAGCTGATCATGTCTAAAATAGGTTTTGGCCTATTCCTCTACGGGAACGCCCCAATCTCCCAACTACGACCAATCAAATCGTTATACCACTCCGCCATCAGAACCACCCTTGGTACCTTCCGATCCACTCCGATAAACAACCTAATTTTCGAATCAAAAGTTATGCCCATAGAAATCCGAACCAAACTTTCCACAGCCAAACTCATAAAACCAATTCTCCTGTCCTACAACTCACCCCTGAAAAAAACCATAGACAACATATTAAAAGCAAAAAAGAAAAACCCCAAGATTCCATCCGCCCTGCAACGCTGCATGCAAATTATTTCTTACCTTGGTCTACCAAGCAAACCCATACCAGTCAATAAGAACCCAAATCCACCTTGGCTTGATCTCTCATCCTCTATAAATACCACACTCCACCTGCTACCAAAATCATCTACTCCATCTTCAGTCTACCAACAAAAATTTCTCGAGCTCAAAAACTCTCTCCCATCACACAGATTCATTTACACAGACGGCTCGAAATCCGACCGAGCAACCTCCTTTAGTGTAGTATATAATGAAAATTGCCTCCAACACCTTTTACCACTATACAGCACAATCTTCTCAGCAGAAATTATCGCTATCTACAACGCAACCGTAATAGCGCAACACTCCCCTCAACCAACTGCCATTTGTACAGATTCACTTTCCGCACTTGAAGCCATCTCTAACCCCCTCAACAACCTATACTACCCATCCATAATTAGGAAAACTCTCCAAAATAAAAAAAACAAACTTAAGCTTATATGGATCCCAGGACACTGTGGAATCACTGGGAATGAATCCGCCGACAAAGCCGCTAAAGAATGCTTCTCACTTCCGCTTACATTCCATAACAACTTTAATATCTCAGACATCCTCAAATACATAAAAAACCACTTCAAATCCGAACAAGCCTCTATTTTCAACAGCACCAACACACATTACAAATCCCTAAACCAAATGAAAAATACAATTTACGACTACGGTCAACTACAGACAAATATGACTATTCACCGGCGGGTATTCTCTAGAATAATTCGCCTCCGCTTAGGACACACCAACCTTACACACAATCACCTCTTTAACCAGCCACCAATAATTCCAACGTGCAGCTTCTGCAACAATTCCCCTACAACACTCCCACATATATTTATCGACTGTCCCCAACTCCAACCACATAGATCCCTGTTCCCTCCCCACAATAATCCCTTAAAAGCAACTTTTGACCCCAATAGCCACAACATAAACGCAATAATCCAATTTCTCCAAACTACAAACTTAATTAACTTGCTATAAACTCCAAACCTCATTTTCCTCTATCGCTCACACTCTCAATAATTATAAATAATAGCATTATTCTTTGTAAATAATAATATATATCTATATACAAACATATAAAAATCTCAACATCCTGTAAATAATTATTATTAAGCTTAAGGCCTTGTAGCTATAGCTTTAACACTGTTCGTTCTCAATTTTACATTGTCTTCGAACATATTATAAATAAATAAATAAAAATATATTATTTGCAATTTAAACAATCCTCGTCTTAGTAGTCAGATGGGTATCGGGCGATATATTTGTCCCGCGACCATCTCTAATTTCTCTCTCTCAATATTGTGTATGTGGGAAAGGGAAGGGGGAAAATAAGAGCGTCCCAGTTAGCTGCAAGAATCCAATTGGATCTAATGAGCTAGCCATTGCTGTTAGGTTTTGTATAGGATTTCGTTGTTGAAATTACTCAGACAATATATTTGCAGATTTAATTCATTTAAAAGGCGGAATTTTTGGCGGGGCGGGGTCATCACACCCACAACGTCCAATATGAATCGTTAACTAAAAATTTGTCCTAAAATATTGTTGGCTATCACTTTGCTGTAAAGCCGTTGCTTATATATACATACATCTACATACAAATGTATGAGTTTTGACGCTGCAGGAGCAGGCCAGATATATTGAATTTTCGTTTCCTCATATCTTTACTACTGTTCATCCGATCTTTACGATTCCTTTGGCAAATCGAACAAAAATTTTTATTAGAAAATATGTCCAGAAGGAACAAGCCATCTATCTTCAAAACTGTGGGAGATATGACGTTTTTTCCATATTGCGAGGGCGGGAGGGGGCGTGGCCAAAATTGAAAATAAACTTGATCTGCCTGCAGACATAAGAAGCATATGTCCCATACATGTCAAACCTCTATCTCTTACCATCTCTGAGATCTGTGCGTTCATACGGACAGACGGACATGGCTATATCGACTCGGCTGTTGATGCTGATCAAGAATATATATACTTTATGGGGTCGGAGATGCTTCCTTCTGGATGTTACATACTTTTGCACAAACTTATAATACTCTATGTACCTACGGTACAGAGTATAAAAACTTGAACAAACAAGCAAAGATAGAGTACAGAAAAAGTACCAAGTAGGAGAGAGAGAGTATGGTTGAAAGCTAACAAGAGATTGGGAAAAAAATTCTCCCACTTGTGCTCAGAAGAAATAATAGAAGCGGATCTGGGCCCGACGCACTATGGTCCCAAATCCCAAAAAGCTAGCCAAAAGTCGAAAAAAAAATATTATTATACCCGGTCCTCGTAGAGTAAAAAGGGTATACTAAAGTCGTGCAAATGTATGTAACAGGCAGAAGGAAGCATCTCCGATATCATAAAGAATATATATTCTTCATCAGCATCAACAGCCGAGTCGATATAGCCATTTCCGTCTGTCCGTCCGTCCGTCCGTCCGTCTGTATGAACACCTAGATCTCAGAGACTAGAAGAGCTAGAGCAACCAAATTTCAGATGTAAGCTAGTATTGTCTGTAGGCAGATCAAGTTTGTTTCAAATTTTTTCCACGCCCCCTCCTGCCCCCGCAATAAAAAATGTTGAATAACTCCCACAATTTTTAAGATATCGAGCTCAGATTTTGCAGTGTAGTCTATGTGGCCAATATCCACCGGATCTATCGGATAATAAATGGCCGAGTTAAAAAAATGTTGCATACTTATCCGAGCCGCATGAGGTTATTAAACACTTATTGAACTGAGTAACGGGTATTTCGAAGTCGGGCAGGGCCGACTTTAACTTAAGCTCTCGTTTTTTTTTTACTTTTAATGGTTGCAATATTTGTAGTGGGGAAGGGGGGTAAGGGGGAAGTGCCCCTACCTGGCTCAGGTATGAGCTCCGTTCGTGAGCGTCAAGCGTGCCTCATCGTTTACTTGTCACTCATCGAAAATAACACTTCGTTCAGAAGCGTATAGAATCGCGAAAAGTTAACCGATTTTGAATCTACAAAATGGATTATATTCCAGAAAGTAAGTAGAATTTGAATGTATAGCTCAAAACTATTATTAACAATGCATGAAATAGTGAGTCATTAATAAAAGAAAATCTGTCGAATAGTTATCGAGATATTATCTATAAACGGGGTTTTCGATGTTTTCGGAAGCTGCCTCCACTTAAACTTGCATTAATTTTTTTATTTTTGCACCGATTGAGAAGTTGAAAGAAATTTTAAAAGAAAAAACTTGGCCGAAAGTTTTGTTTTCAGACAAAAATGTGATGGGGTGAGTGCTTTTTATGCTATGGGTACAAATGTAGAAAATAAACTTAAATTTTTTTGTAAAATTTATCGAAATTAAACTGTTTGTAAATGCAAATGGATGAACAAAATTTGTGTTTTTTTTCGATCTTAAAGTATTTAATTTACTTGAACATCAGCCCTAAAATACAAATATCGTACATTAAATGTGTTTAGAATGTAAACATGAGTCCAGGATCCCACGACTCACATCTAGCAATAGAGATCATATGCTTAACCCATAAACATGTTGCTTACTAATAACATAAATATTAATAGCCACATTGACAAGGGTCAGGATGTATCTGACCCCACGCGTAGGGATCCTTGAGATGCACAGGCGGTGTACCCCTCCCACTAAACCGACACATATGTGTGCATATGATAATTACCAACGCACAAGCACATAAACATACACATGCCTCGTCTTACAAACGAAGCAATAGACAAGTTAGATTTAAGGGATGATTTTAACAGAATAAAAGAAGGATCGCTCGCAAGAGCGACTCAGTACAAATATTACATTACAAGCGTGCTCAATTAAAGTGTATAATTCTATACAAATGTATTTTTATAAATTTGTTGGTGAAAATAGACCATACTTTAATTTTATTCGGATGCCGGTGAGGATATTTTTATGTCGATTTTATATACATATTATTTATATATCAGAGATCTGCACGAATGCATTGCAACTACTAGTGCACTGCATAAATATTTTTTACACCTGAGTGTTGAGTTCACACCGGAGCGCTGTTTCTAACGCTGAAAAAATATCGATACATCGTTTCTAGAATCGTTTTATTTGCCAGCTCTACTATATGTTCTTGTGAAAGCTCAGACGGCAAAAATCTCTCGCTTGGCATTGCAAAAACATCTTAACGTCGTTTACAGTAATGTTGAGAGAGTGCGTTTGACACTCGACCGCCGAAACCTCTGTCAAAAGAAATACCGCAAATATGACTCCAGCTCACACAGATACCCAGTCACTGAAATATTCGTACGAAAATGAGTGAGTATATGTAATTATCGTTATTGTCGACATGTCTCGTCTGAATATTTTTCATTAATACAATTTTTCTATTCTCTACAGAAACTTCGGATAATACCGAAGAAATTTCTTTTACGAGAAAGGAAATTTTCCCATTTGTGAAATTGGTATTGAATAAAAATACAAACGTGGTCACTGACATTGTTGAAACGGAGGTGTCAAAAAAATTGAAGAATCGATACATTTTGACGAAAAGTCAGAAAGATACCGTGAAGATTTTAGTATCGAAATTCAGAGGGAAGTGGCAAAGTGCCTACGGGACGGAATGTATTTTCTTCAGAAGATTTAAGGAGTGGCTCAACGTTCCTGTGTCGTTTACAATTGAAAACGCAGATTCGAAGACTTCCGCGAAAAGCCCTGCAACGCAAAACACAATGGGGCGACCATCCACAAGCTGGGAAGATTTGAGTGATCGGTCAAAACGGAGGAAGACGGAAAAGATACGAAAGGAACACACCATCGAGGAATTGGCCTACGCTACACAAATGAGACTCCGTGCTTCAGGAAATTTACAAGGTTCAAAAACGATTACCGATGGCACAGAAGGCAGCCCATCGAAAGCATCGCAGCATCGGAAATCTTTAGAGCGTGTTACAGAAGATGTGCTGTCAAGCAACGAAGCATTATTACTTGTAGTAGAAGGTAAAATGAGCAAAAGTCAATACCAATTAATACGTTCCATAAGCGTGCAAAAAAATTGTAAGTTATACCCGCCTTATAAATGTGTATTGGATGCTAAAAAAAGTGTTACCCTGAAAAATCTGAAATATCTGTAACTGAAAGTGGAGCCACAGTTAGACTCCAAGCTTTGCTTAATCATACAGCTGAAAGAATATTAATGGTACAATCAGACGTTATTAAAAGCCTTCCCAAAAACGCAGTTAGTATTAATTTGTAACTGGGGATGCGATGGCACTTCTGGTCAAAGTATCTACCAACAAAACTTTAGCGATCGAGACAGCAATAAAACGGATGCCAACATTTTCTTTATTTCACTCGTTCCCTTGCAAATGATTGATCGAGTGAATTCACGAGTGATTCTTTGGAAAAATCCACGTCCTTCGTCGACAAGATTTTGTTGACCAATTAAATTCAATTCTTGCACGAAACTGCCGAAGCAACTAGGGTAGAAGTTAATTGTATCAAAGAGCAAGAGAGAAACCTTGTGCCTTTTCAAACTATAATGGACGGCAAAGAAGTTAGTATAGATTTCAAACTTGTGTTGACAATGATAGATGGTAAAGTTTGTAATTCTATTACGAATACATCGTCGAGTGTGCGTTGCTACCTTTGTGGTGCTACGTCCAAAGAATTAAATGATATCGACAAGATGCTGCAAAGACCGAGTAATGAAGATCGCTTCAAATACGGAATATCGTCCCTGCACGCTTGGATACGTTTCTTTGAATGTTGCTTGCATGTAGCTGACAAATTGGAATCACATAAGTGGAGAGGGCGTAAAGAGGATAAAGAAAATGTTGATAGAAGAAAAAAATAGTTCAACAAGGTTTCCGTGACAGACTAGGGCTTCTTATTGATCAACCCAACTGGTATACTGGACTGGAATACAGTTCGGAGTTTTTTCGAAAATTCTGAAATTTCCGCTTCAATAACGGGATTTGATAAAGAATTGATGAAGCAATTCCATGTTGTATTGCAGGTAATTTCGTGTGGTTTCGAAATCAATGTACCAAAATTTCCCCAGTACACTGAAGACACTGCACGAAAATTTGTCGAACTATATCCATGGTACTTCATGCCAACAACAGTACACAAAATCTTTATTCACAGTCACGAAATTGTGGAATCTTCGATACTTCCTATCGGGCAAATGTCTGAAGAAGCCCAGGAACCAAGTAACAAGAGCATCAAAAGATTCCGAGAAGATTTTTCACGAAAACGTGACCGCACAAAAAACATGGAAAGCATTTTCGGCAGACATTTACTAACGTCAGATCCAGTTATATTAAATTAAGATCGCTATCCCCATACGCGGTTGAACTGTTGATTCCACCTTCAGTTCCAGAGTCAAGTCAGATTTATTCCAACAATACAAGCGAGGACAGCGATTTGGTTTAAGAGATGTTACTATTATAATAAAGAATGTAAGAAATATAATGTAAATGTAATAAAATTTAATATAATAAATTTTCATTGTCATCATAATAATGATCAATTACTGTATTCGAATTCTCCTCTTCACAAATTTTGAAATGTCAATTGTCTTTACATTATCCCTTCAATTTAATAATTTCACAACATATTCACAATCGTTTTTGAAGAAATTGTCCGCCATTTTGTTTTTCTGATTTTTGGCTTCGAATTCGTAATCAGCGAACCCGAAAACCCCCGAGTACAAACATTCAGCCAAATCAAATACGTTTTTCGACTTTTGGCCAGATTTTTGGGATTTGGGGCCACTGTGCGACGGTTCTCATAAGTAAGAAGAAACTTAACGACTACTCACATGCTGACTACATACCCATAGCGGACGGCCACTTAGGCCATACCATGATACAATTATACAAGGTAGTCAACTCGGATTGCCGAAGTCGTTCGGTTTTTGGTCCCCTAGTTTCTTTGCGTGACTGCTTGTCAAACTGAAAGGTTGTGTGCGGACGGTTTTTTTCAGAGCTTTAACCTTTAAGTGGCCAAGCAAAAAAATGTCTTTTTGCAGTTGTTGTCGCAAGCACGTGCTAGGCGTACAGTTTGTGCATGTTCCAAAATGTATTACGAAAAGAGCTTTGTGGGAGCAGTCTCTGGGCTGTAGCCTTATTGAGAGCTCTAAAATTTGCGATACGCATTTCAGTGCTTCACAGTGGAAGTCGTTATCAGGCGCAGGGCAGCCACTGAAAAGAAGACGACTTAATTCGACTGCAGTTCCGCAAACAGAGTAAGTTAACTGTGTTAAAAATATTATGTATATCCAAAAAAAATGTATTTGTGATTTAAGCTAGGTACGGAGACGCTGAGAATTTTCTCGGAGCCCATCTAATTACATAGCTCAGAGAATGCGCTGCAGAAAATTCACAGAGCACATTCTCAGAGCGGGTACGGAGACACCACAATTGCGCTCTGAGAATGAGCATGGCCTGCCAACTCGTTTCTCGGCCAAACAGCTGATAAATTCTCGCAGGGGGTAATAGAATTTATGAAACATGTTTGATAATTGTCAGAGGTACCTATGGAAGCAAAAAACACAAAAAGAAACAATACAAAAGTCATTTGGAGGACTTTACGGAGGACTGACAGGTGGCGCTAATTGAAGCGGTCAAATCTTATGGGATTTGACCATCAAAAAGCATTTCGATGCAATTTGCACTCTCCATAAATGCTCCTTCTCCCCTAGCGCCACGGAAAATGACCCCTAAAAACAACCATGGCATTCCCCAAAGCGTCTTTATTCATCAAAGAGTCTACCAGTTAACATTTTCACAAAATGATTAATTTTTCTTAAGCGAGCTTTGTTTTGTAAACAAACAACAGCTGACCAGTACAGTGTGGCCGTTTCAGATTCAGTGGCATTTGGCTGATTTCTGGTCACCCTACAGTCTCAGAGGCCGCTCTGAGAATTATGAAACAATATGCGCTGCGAGAAAATTCTCAGCGTCTCCGTACCTAGCTTTAGGGACAAAGCCATAGATCGGGCAATTCATATAGAAAACAGGAGCCTGAAAAAAAAGATAAGTCTTTTAGAAATGGAAATGCAGTCCTTACGCCAGCAACTTGATGATTATCAAGATCTTGAAAAGTCTCTAGGCAAAATATTTACTAGGACTCAAATAAATATTTTGAAGAGTGGCGGAAAAAGAGCAGTTTTTAATGCAGCCGACATGTCTAAAGCAATTTGCCTCCATACCGCGGGCCCTCGTGCTTACCGTCATTTATACAGGAAAGGCTTTCCTCTTCCGTGTCGTTCAACGCTGTATAATTGGTTGGCAGAGGTAAAAATTACACCAGGAACCCTTGATATCGTGATTGACCTTATGGAAAATGAAGATATGCCCGAAATTGATAAGCTCTGCGTCTTGTGCTTCGATGAGATGAAGGTTGCTGCTGCCTATGAATATAACAGCTCAGCGGACGTTGTCTTGGAGCCAAGCAACTATGTCCAAGTGGCTATAGTACGTGGCTTGAAGAAATCGTGGAAGCAACCAGTATTCTTCGATTTCAACGCTGCAATGGACGTAGCTACTCTGCACTCCATTTTGATAAAACTGCACAAGAAAGGTTTTCCAGTAGTAGCTATTGTGTCAGACTTGGGCCCTGGAAATCAAAGCCTTTGGAGACAGCTTGGTATATCGGAGAGTAAGTCTTTTGTATGAATGAGTACATAACATAAATTTTAATTTATTTGCATTTTTAGCAAAGACCTGGTTTAGCCATCCGGCGGATGTGCATTTAAAAGTGTTTGTTTTTTCCGACACTCCACACCTGGTGAAGTTAATCCGTAACCACTATATCGGCTCCGGACTAAACATCAACGGAAAAAAATTGACAAAGGCGACAATCCAGCAGACAATTCGGTACTGTGCCCAGTCCGACGTGTCGATACTGTTTAAGATAACCGATAGCCACATTAATATCGGGTCGCTGGCTAAACAAAAAGTTAAACTGGCAACGCAACTTTTCTCCCATACAACCGCCAGTTCTATTAGATGTTGCTATGCGTTGGGGAATATAATAGAGAACCCGTGCGAAACAGCAGATTTCTTTAATCTTGTCAACGACTGGTTCGATGTGTTCAACACAAAAATGTCAACAGCAAATTCTATCGAAACGACGCAGCCTTACGGAAAACAACTTAAAATGCAACAAGGCATTTTGGTTGAAATGTCAAAGATAATGGGTAATACGGATCTTGTTGGCAATCGTAAGCTACCCTTCCAAAAAGGCATTTTGGTAAGCAATGTATCCCTTGACGGTTTGCATAGCTACTTGGCGGAAAAGTATGGCTTGGAATATATTTTAACAAGTCGTCTTAACCAAGATATTCTTGAAAACTTTTTTGGAGCCATGCGGTCGAGAGGTGGACATTTCGACCATCCGACTCCACTGCAGTTCAAGTATAGATTAAGAAAATATATAACAGGTATAACAAATACAACCGATTAATATTTCATTGTCAAATGTTTAGATATATGTTTCAGCGATGTTTCTATGTTTGTATTGTGCTCCGTATTTTGTGCTGTCATTCAATTTTTTTTTAAAATTATTATCAGTTATTAATTACCTTAAAATCTTATTTAGCTAAGAATACAGAATTGTTGAATGCAAGCAAGACGATTCTGATGAGTGGTTTAATCTTGACTTTTCTCAAGCCGTCCAAAATATTGAAAACAAAGAGAACGAGCCTGAAGATTGCAATCTCCAATTTGATTTTGATGACAGCATAGCAGCAGAGATAGACGAGTTGACGGAGGATGCGCTTGAATACCTGGCTGGTTACGTCATTAAAAAATTAAACTTGTCAAATGAATTAGCAAAAGAGTCGACATTTACATACGTAGATGAGGTTTCGCATGGAGGACTGATGAAACCTTCATCGACATTTAAAAACAAAATAAAACAACTTGAATTCATATTTTTACATATTGTTAAAGACACATTTAAAATAACAACAAATTTAAATCAGACATTGTTAAACGCCGCTGAGCAGGTCGATATTAGTGTAAATATAAAAAAATTGTATTTTAAGATACGTATATACTTTAGAATTAAGAGCTTGAACAAGAGAATGGCTGTCAAACAACAAAAACAAAGAATTATGTCTAATTCAAAACTAATAAAAATAAAATTATAAACACTACAACTCTTGTCATAACTTAGGAAACTTTTAGCCCCATGCACCGTGCGCGGGTTAATCGACGCACTATGTAACCGTTTCACTCACACTAACTACTCAACGCTATTTCACTCGCACTTATATCAATGGACTATGATTTTGCCGAGTGGACTACCTTGTATAATTGTATCATGGGCCATACAACGAACAAAACGTCGTACGAGACCTACGCCGACGAAACCCGAAGAACACTAGATCTATTTGCAAGAGACCACATGAAAAAGTTACTAAATACAGACATCAATTAATTGACACATTGAGGGTTCACCACAGACAAGCGCATAGCATAAACCTGTTGGGAACTGCACTTAAAGTTATAGCCGACTGGGAACAGATTAAGTTTAAGCAAGGGCATTTGATAGAATCAGAGAGCAGACAAATCGAGATAAATACTAAATTTCAAACAAGACTTGACGAAATTACAAGGTCCCTTAACTCTATTCACAAAACAGATGATACAGACACGGAACACTTATATGAAACCATTTTAGCAAAGAACAGGATAATTATCACAAATTTGGAAGATCTAATACATTCCATAACGTTAGCTAAAATAAGCTTAATCAGCCCTCTTATTCTGGACAGCGTTGATATTAAAGAACTGGCAGGTGAACACCTCACAAATGTTAGCATATTAGATATTTTAGGAGTAGCCAGAATCAAAGCTTTTCAAAATTCAGACATGTTGCATTTCTTAATCAGATATTACCACCATTAGCACCACCATCTTTAAGAGAATGCAAACGCCAACTTGCGCTCAACAGCTAGTGGCTGGAGCCGTCGCACTTTGCAGCACCCGCCCTGGACATCTTGAGCCTGTGACACACGTCGATGAGGGTGTCCTTATCATTAATGATGTTTCCATCAGAGTCGATGCAGCAGCGGTATAAGTCAACTGGTCTCGGGAACATACTTGGTGACATATGAGGAGCGCATCAAGCTGAAAGGCACTTTGTATGTTAACAATCGTGGCATCCTGAAGAAAAAGCCAGCGGTATCTGTCACAACGCAAATCAACGTGACCAGTCACCGAGAACAGCTTAGTCTACCCTTTCTCCATGATCTCAGTTTAAACAAGAAAGAAAGTCGGTCAAGCCCGACTATAACATACTCTGTACCAAGAAAATTTGTCTTTTGATCATAACTCGAAAACCGTTCATCCGATCTTCTTCATTTCTTTGGCAGATCGATAAGTTATCCTAATAACTAAATATGTCTAGAAGGAACAAGCTATCTATCTTCAAAACTGTGGGAGATATGACGTTTTTTCTAAATTGCGGGGGCGGGAGGGGTCGTGGCCAAAATTGAAAATAAACTTGATCTGCCTGCAGACATAAGAAGCATATGTCCCATACATGTCAAACCTCTATCTCTTACCATCTCTGAGATCTGTGCGTTCATACGGACAGACAGACGGACATGGCTCGGCTGTTGATGCTGATCAATAATATATATACTTTATAGGGTCGGAGATGATTCCTTCTCGATGTTACATACTTTTGCACAAACTTATAATACTCTATGTACCTACGGTAAAGAGTATAAAAATCTTAAACATATTGGCGATTTACAAACCGAAGTACTGTCAAGACCATGGATGAGCAGCGCCATTACCGTTACCATCGTCCTAGTTTGTTATGGTACCATCTGCGGGGTCCGACGATATCTAACCTTTATACGTCCAGTCGAGTCGGACATTGAAATATCGACGCCCCCCCGAAAAGTCGAGGACGACTTTCACTTAACCCTAGAACAGTGGTGTCCAAACTCACTCAATGAAAGCGTTGCGCTTGTGTGCGAAGCAGCGAAACACGAAGGCAACGCATAGCGAATGACTGCGCATTTGACTTTTGAGCTTCAGCCGAACACATGAGTCGTGAGAGCAAATGCAGCCGAACACGCGCATCGGACGAGAACAAGCTGCCGAGCGTTCTATTTATAGAATTCTCTCTCTCTATATATGTGTCGGCTGCGACGCCGGCAGAATTTGGCTTGCCAGCCACACGTGGCTGCCTTTTCAAATTTTGGACACCACCACCAAGGAGTTAACACGCGTAAGAAAAAAGGTGCTGACCGGCCTGGGAGACCGGACGTTGGCGTAAACAAATCAGCGAATAAATGCAACTTAGTTGCCTAAGGAACCTGACACCCGCATGCCAACGCTGAGTGGGCACCATAAGAATGGGCACGAGGCGACGAGTCAGCGTTTGTTGCGTAAGCCGCGGCTGTTACTGGCCGCTGCCGCTGGCCATGGGCTATGCTGGGTAGAAATAGAATATTCTTAAGTTAGTTTTTAAGCAGAAGCTCAAGAGGTCGGTTGACCCAAAGATATTTTAATAAAACATATTATTTGATATCATATCAACGGAATTTGTTTACTTGCACACGCGCATTGTCGCTGCATTAATGCTGTTTTCGGTTATGCTTACATACAGGGTTGCCCATATCCGACGGACCCATGTTTTTTTTTAAAAAATCAAAGAAAAAAATAAAAATTTGACGGTTGGCAATCTTAATCATTTAATTTGTTCCAAGTAGATTTGTTTACATCAATTTTTGAATATGATATCTCTCAAATGGCCGCCTCTGGCGTTGATGGCGTATTGTGCCCTTTTTGCAGCATTTTCCATCGTTTTCGCCAACATTTCGGCCGGAATAGCGGCTATTTCTTCACCAATGTTGTCCTTGAGCTCTTCTACGGTCCTTGGCTTGTTAACGTAAACCTTTGACTTCAAATATCCCCACAAGAAGAAGTCAGGCGGCGTCAAATCGGGCGAACGCGGTGGCCAGTCCAAATCACCACTTTTCGACATCAAACGGCCCGGAAACAATTTCTTCAGAAAATCGATTGTTATGCGACTTGTGTGCGGTGGAGCGCCGTCTTGTTGAAACCAGAACTGCCTCATACGCTTTCGACGAATAATTGGCATCACAAAATTGGTCATCATGTCGCGATAACGCTCCTGGTTGATGGTAACAGCATGGCCATTTTCATTTTGGAAGAAAAACGGCCCAATGACCGTTTTCGCACTAACGCCGCACCAAACTGTGACTTTTTCGTCATGAAGAGGCACTTCTTGAATCTCCTGAGGATTTTCAGTGGCGTAAATACGGCAATTTTGCTTATTTACGGTCCCATTCAATGTGAAATTTTAATTTTTTAAAAGCACGTTGAGTTTTCACAATTGACTTGTTCTGTTGAATGTAAATTTCAACTATTTCAGAGCGCTCGCGTGGCGTGTATTGTTCCATGGTAAAAATCTGCTTGGACTGACGCTTCAAACGCGGTATGTCATTAAGCGATCTGACATCTCTGTCAAAAGTTATGGCGTTGCCAGATGGGTCCGTCGAATATGGACAACCCTGTATAATGTAAAAAAATCAATTAAATGTATTTATTTATATCCATTTATACATACATTCATTATTCAATAGATACATATATAACTTAATTCACTCTAAAATTTATTTTCTTTGAAAATGTTTACATATTTTTGTTTAGAAAAATTAGTTTATCGAGATTTGCACTCAATAAATCTAGTTCGCCGCTCGCTTAAAACTAGGCCCGAAGTGGAAAAGACCCTCTCACTCGTTGCGGAGCTAATGGAATATTTAAAATTAGCTTAGAAAGCTTTTGCAACATTTTCAAATTATCGGCCTTTTTCCAAAAAAGTAAAACATCGTTCTCATGCTCGTTTGAACTTGTATAGTACTTATTAATTTCAATCTCAAATGCGCTTCTTTCCAATTTGGGTTTTTTAGCCTGATTTTCGTCTCTATATTCATCACAGACAGACAGACGGACAGACGGACGGACGGACAGACGGACATGGCTATATCGACTCGGCTGTTGATGCTGATCAAGAATATATATACTTTATGGGGTCGGAGATGCTTCCTTCTGGATGTTACATACTTTTGCACAAACTTATAATACTCTATGTACCTTCGGTACAGAGTATAAGAAGCCGTCAGATCCACATTTTCAAGTTAGAGCCTTGTGGTTTAGTATACACCAAGCTAGGCCCAATATCTATCTATTCTGAAAAGTACAATCAGATCGGACCAAAAACACCGGAGTTATAAGCGAAACAGTTGAGCTGATAAAAGCAGCCCCCCAGTTGTTGATCAGGACTAGAAAAGTATTGCCTACATTTAGGATGACATCTTCAAAAATTCAAAAACAAATAAATGAATATAAATGAACAGGGTATTTTGTGGTCGGGAAACTCGACTGCAGCGCCCTTACTTGTTTTAACAGGATTTTTCTCAAGTACATCATGCATAACTAAGTTTAGATTATGGCATGCACACGACAATCTCTTGTGGTTACTAAACGCGGAAACAACGTTTGCACCATTGTCAGTTACTATAACAGCATTTTGTAGCTTATCATTAAGCTGGAATTCGTCAAGGATATCACAAATATGTTCAAGAATTTTAGATCCCGTTTTCTTTTCGGCTACAAATTCTCGAACACCCAAAATTGCCATTTTCAAATCAAATTGGTCGCTAATGTAATGTGAACTTAAACTTAAAAAGCTTTTCTGGGTATTACGTCCGTCCACATATCAGTGGTAAAAGACAAATGCTGATGCTTTAGATTTTCCTTTAGTTCCTCCTTAATTCTGTTGTATTCCTTGGACATAACTTTGGTGGTCAATGTTTTTCTTGACACGGAAATGTCTTCAAAATTCTGATGGCCAAAAGCAGCACCTGCGTTTATGAGAGCTTGAGCGTACTCACGAAATCCTGTACCTGAATTAAAACAAGAAAGAAAGTCGGTCAAGCCCGACTAAAACATACTCTGTACCAAGAAATTTTGTCTTTTGATCATAACTCGAAAACCGTTCATCCGATCTTCTTCATTCCTTTGGCGGATCGATAAGTTATTCTAATAACTAAATATGTCCAGAAGGAACAAGCTATCTATCTTCAAAACTGTGGGAGATATGATGTTTTTTCTAAATTGCGGGGGCGGGAGGGGGCGTGGCCAAAATTGAAAATAAACTTGATCTGCCTGCAGACATAAGAAGCATATGTCCCATACACGTCAAACCTCTATCTCTTACCATCTCTGAGATCTGTGCGTTCATACGGACAGACGGACATGGCTATTTCGACTCGGCTGTTGATGCTGATCAAGAATATATATACTTTATGGGGTCGGAGATGCTTCCTTCTGGACCTACGGTACAGAGTATAAAAAGAAGTAAATACATGTGTGAAATATGCGAAAAGTGAAAAGTAAGAAAAGTACATACATATGTAAACTAATGTTTGTAACCATATTTACCATTCTGAATAAGCATTCTTTTACAGACTAATGTACATATGGGTCATTCCATGTGAACTCAGCCACCCGAAATTTTTTATGTCAAAAAAAAAAATTGCTATTCCCGCCTTAAAGCTCTACTCATCGAAAGTGTATTTCTATTTTTTCACATCCCCACCACTAACAGTTCGCGAGATAAACGACGAAGAATATAAAACTTTGAAAAATTATAACTTTTCAACGGTGCATCCGATTTCAACGGCATAAATTGTGAGTATATTAATTTCATCTGGTAAAAAACCAGTAAATTTCGCTAAAACTATGTTAAAGAATGGACTCATGGGACTCTCTTATTGTTTCATGGATTCTATCCATGGATTCTATCCATGAAACAATAAGAGAGTCCCATGAGTCCATTCTTTAACATAGTTTTAGCGAAATTTACTGGTTTTTTACCAGTTTCTTAAAGAGGGCCCACCGATATTTTCATGAACTATTTTTTTTCATGTAAAGAATGTCCATATACACATTATAGAAAAAATCTCCTGAAAACAATATTTTTCTATTATTACATTATTTTTTGATTCACATTTCTAAATATCTAAAATCAAGGAAATAGTTGAAAAAATTAAAATCAATTTTTATCTAGCTAGAAAACTTTTTTATATATTTTAAATTGACGAAAAATCTTTTCCTCAATAATTTTCCTGACAGAGGAATAAAGCAATGGTCTTTTTGTATTCCTCGAACTGGCTTGGCTTCTTCAAACCTTTTTTTAAATTGTTCTTGACTTCGTCATATTCTTTCTGGGCAAAAAAATAGACATGCATTCCTGAAAAATGATTTTTTGCCCATCGAAATAGCGACTCTGGCGTGAGGTTGGGTTCACCGACCACTAACTGTAGGCTTTCCCGTCTTGCTTCACGCTTAAACATTGCACCTACTCCGTCACAAGCTCCTTTGCCATGTGATGTTGCATGAAAATGAGCCTCTGCATCGATACCAAAATCTGATCTATGTTGCAGGAGATTAGCTACCTGAAATCGGTTTTTGTAGTGTTGTGCTGCTCCGTCAGTTACATAAATTATTTTTTTCACATC
>JAWNNO010001476.1:0-20657 GCA_035044985.1 Lordiphosa fenestrarum | reverse complement strand
AATAACAAATCCATTGTGGAATGCATAATTAAACATGATTACATTTGGTTTTCGTGTTATTGTTGTTGAAGCTATGACAACTGCAGCAGCAGCGGCAGCGGCAGTTAAAATTGCAACAACAACAACAACAACAACAACAACAGTTGTTTTTACCGGCACTCGCCGCAGTTGGGGCCAACAAACCCAAACTAGAACGTGGGTGTTGAATTGAACAGCTAAACCCAATTTCACCAATACACTGCAAGAAATTTCCACTGCTGCTGCTACCCACTGCACGCGACATGGCGCGTTGCATGCCACACACTTACACAAATTGCATAAGCAAACACAAACAAAGGATTATTGAAATTTTTGTTGTTCTACTCTGTCAAGGTACATAGAGTATTATAAGTTTGTGCAAAAGTATGTAACATCCAGAAGGAAGCATCTCCGACCCCATAAAGTATATATATTCTTGATCAGCATCAACAGCCGAGTCGATATAGCCATGTCCGTTTCCGTCTCGTAAGAACGCACAGATGTCAATAGTAAGAGATAGAGGTATACATGTATGGGACATATGCTTCTTATGTCTGCAGGCAGATCAAGTTTATTTTCAATTTGTGGCCAACCCGCAATTTGAAAAAACGTCATATATCCCACAGTTTTGAAGATAGATGGCTTGTTCCTTTGGACATATTTAGTTATTAGGATAACTTATCGATCCGCCAAAGAAATGAAGAAGATCGGATGAACGGTTTTCGAGTTATGATCAAAAGACAAATTTTCTTGGTACAGAGTATGTTATAGTCGGGCTTGACCGACTTTTTCTTGTTTACTGCTGGCTTTGTGTATCCGCTCTCTGATATGTCTTCGGCTTCTGTCCGTCTTTTTCCTTCCTCGGCAAATTGATCTCTAATTTTCACGACTCTGCTTTGACGTCGACGTCAGCAGAACCGAATTCTGTGCGCATTGTTGTTGCATTGTATGAGGAGGATTTGGAGGCGGAGGAGAGAGGAAGAGGAAAGAGCAATACCATGTTGCAACTATAATAGGTGAGGCCAAGCCAGTGTGATGTACATACTTTGCAGAGAACTCACACTGGCTGGCCTGGCCTCACCTTATATAGTTGCATCATGAGCAATACACAATACATACATGTATATTAGTAGTGTGTGAGCTGAGAGCACGGAGTATTTTGCGTATTCCTCTTCGCTCTCTGAATACAAATTAGTATGTATACTGCAAAGTGCGAGTGCGTCCGCTACCTCAAAGACGAAAGCAACATGCAGTGTCGCTCAAAGCAGAGACAATCAAATTTGACATCCGCTCAAAGCAGACACCAGTCACAGAAGTACTAGTACGAAAATGAGTGAGTATATCATTTGACTAGACATTTTGAGTGTCGAGTGGTACTGCGTACGCTTTTTCAGCGAGTGTACTCGAGTCAAGAAAACAGGTACTAGTGCAGATCTCTGGTACACAGTATAAAAATAAACCGCGCATACGTATTGTTCTTGCCATAAATGTCTCAAGAGGCATGGGAAAGAAAAGAGACACGAATACGAAGTTGTTGCTGCAGTTTCCTTATGCTTACTATACGCTAGGGCATCGCTTTGCGCGAAACAACAGCACATGCGCCTGAAGCGTATAGGGCGCGGGCACCCCTGAGGCGATTCCAGCCGACAATATGAAAATAAAGAATAAATTTGATTAACGGTTACTTATTTATGATTGCCTATACAGGAAATTTTCATTGGCTAAGTTGGTTCCAGGAATATTGTCACTTTTATAAGGAAGAGAAGATGAGTTGTGGTTCAAAAAATGAACTAAAAATGTTAAAAAAAAAGGTGACTTGGAAAAGATCAAACAAAAATGAACTTGAAACCAATTTTCATAGAAGAATAGAAGCTGTCTATCATTCCTAGCTGGCTAAGACATGCTTGGAAAATGGTTGAGAGCAGTTTCTAAACTTTTCTTGGACTTTCTTAGCAACGAAAGAAACGTTGCCTGTTTCCAAAGAAATGGCAAATGGAAAATGCTTTCTGTTGTGTAGTTAAATAATTGTTCAGCTGTGCCAAATTATAGAGGCAGAGAGTTATGTTCTTTGGTGGTAAGAAGAAACAAGCGGTGATTTTGTCAACAACGATAACAAACATGCCATAAACAGCGGTAAAGTTGTTAAACCTGCAATAGCCTGGGCGGCAGCTAGGGCCTGGCCACTTAAACGAAGGATTACTTGGTTCGAACGGAGAACGGCAGGTGGCGGCAGTGCTAAAGCAACCCAAATCGATACTGATTTGCATTTGGAACAAACATAAATGAGAGGGAGACGACGACGGCATCTTCAGTTTTAAAGTTTGAAGTTTTTTATCTTCTATTTTTACTTCTTTTTAGTGTCAATGACTTTTTGGGAAGTTTCTTTTTTTTTTCTTTTTTGCTTAACTGGGCGGGTGGCCGGCCGTGCGCCGCCGCTCTCTTTTTCTTTGCTGACTAATGCGGCTGCAGTCGTCGACGTGGATAACCTCCGCTGTTGTTTTGTTTGTGCATTTAAATGATTGGTTTTTTTTTTGTTTTTTATGATTTCTCCGCTTGGCCAAGAGCTGTTCTTTGGCATTTGCATATTGTGTGGCTTGTGGCCATCGTTATTTATTTTTGCTTTGACCGCCAAAAGGATAGGATGCTGCTGCGTGTTTTGTTGGCTGATTTGTGGGTCACCACACTTGACCACTTTTCCCTTCCTAGAGCAATGAATGGACAACAACAGCTGTGCACAAGATTCGTTTTGTATTTGTGTTTACGTTTTGCCATAAATTTTCCAATGAGACTTGAAAATTCTTATGCCAGATGCAAACGCTAAAACAATCTGCTGAAACGATTTACTGGAATATTTGACATGATTTTGTTTTTCAAAAATTTATGAAATATGTTAAAGTTGCCACCATAATTTTGGCGCTCTTCTCTTGGCTGTGGCTCTCTCTCAATGTCAGCAAAAGATCAATAAACTTTTGGCAAACAACAAGAAATGGAAAAAAAAAGAAAACAAATTAAAGCGCATAAAAAAAGATTACAGCAAATGTTGGGGCAGAGTGAGAGGCGGCGATATATATATATATATATATATATATATGTATATGCACACACATATAGATAGATATATATACATATAGAGTAGAGGGCACTGAAGTAAATGTTGGCGATTGTCGTCGAAGTCGATGTCTGGCCATGGCAAACATATCGCCGGGTCTTTCGCTTTTTTTATATAATAATAACAACAACAATCATCCACAGACAAATGTATCATCAAAAGCTGACTGGCTGTTTGACTTACAGTTGATTCTTGTTGTTGTTGTTGCTGCTGCTGCTGGCTGTTTGTTTTTTGGCACAGAAAAATATGCGTCATCATCATTAAAGTTTGTGCCGGCTTTGTCGTCGTCGTCTGGGACCAACATTTTGTCCCCCTTTATTGCAAACCTGCAACAATCACAGACCTGTTTTTCTTTTCCATACACTTATCAAATTTATGACACAGAAAATGGTTGAAATATCCATTACCAACCAGTGGAAGGCAAAGATAACACATGTGTTCCTTGCTTGAAAGTCAGAATCATAGAAAAGAAACATTTCTCACTAAACCTGAAACTAATATAACAATTAACGTATACTACAATTGATTTTAGGACTTCTTGCACAACGAAGTTTTCTTTAGAGCGAATTAGATTTGTTCATTATTAAAACCAATCTATATTACGAATTTTGTATATAATGTTTATGTTTGTCCCCTTGGGATTCGCTTTATAGTACCATAAGTTGAGAGATGAACCGTTTCACTATAACTCCTTACCTGGCTATGCCATTGAATTGTATCATTCAGATCATTTGGTAGTCACATAAATGCCTTCACTCATTCAACCAACTCGTGCAACTTGCATCTGAAAGCTTTCCTCAAAACCCAATACCATCAGATATAGTAAATATACATAGAATTGATATAAAATGGCATTCCAATTAATCAAGGTATTTAGAAAGCAATAACAATAGTAGCATTTCATTGTCATTGTGACTTACTCTACAGAGTCAAGCTCGAAAGCGTCTTCTTTTCCTCTTTTGCCAGGCCCGTTTGCTTGGCTGTGATTTTGATAGATAGTAGATAGGGACAGTAGGAATTTAGTCTATGCATAGAAGCAAGTATAGTTTTACTATTAGTATTTATAACCGATCGATATTTAAGTGTCACGATCAAATCAACCCAAAACTTTATCCCCCTATCATTGAAATAGTGCGGCACCATTTTTTTCAGGGAAAATAATGTATCAGGCCTGTTCCGGTTTTCACTTTCGACAAAATTTGTTGTTGTATAAAATTTATAAATTAAATCGGCATAAAACCTTTCATTCTGAGTTCATCCTATTAAAAGGAAGAACAAATTGTAAGGTTTGATACAGATTACCTTGATTGTTCACCAAAAAATGACACATGTATTAAATTCGAATTCACTAAAGTGAAAAACGGAACATGCCAGTATATTGATATTTATTTCTATATTTATAAAATTAGGAAAGTCGCTCAAGCCAGACTTTAATATTCTCTAAACCAAGAAGTTTGTACAACATTTTCATACTGCAGTAGCAGCAGCGATCTCCCGAGGTCTAATTTCTACAGAATCAAGCTCAAAAGGGTCTTCTATTCCCACTGATTTTTCTTAGTATGGATGTATGGTTAGTATGATTTTGCTAGATAGTAGATAGGCACAGTAGGAATCTAGTTAATGCTTAAACGCATAACCAACACTATCATATTAGTATCGATATTTAAGTGTTGCTATCAGATTTATCCAAATCTTTATACCCCTTCGATGTCGAACATTTGAAAATAATCTATGTGGGGTGAGAATGTACTTTTTACTCAATTACTTACACACTTTCTTCTTAGTAGATCACTTTGCAAAATGTTTAACCGACACGAGAACCACAACACAACCTCTCACTCCAGCAGCTCCATCCCCTCTCTCCCGCTGTCCTTACTCAGGTTTAGATCACTGAATCAACATTAAGTCATTAGCAGCTCAATTTTCGTTCATAAATGCAGCCAAAATAAATCTTAAAAATGCTTCGATATGTCATAATATATCTCGACTCTAATATATCGTTTTTACCCAAAAACAATTTAAAAAAAAATCGATATATCAATATTATTTCCGAGGTATAGGAATTAACCATTCCATAAACCGAGAACGAAGCTCTCAATTCTACTGCTCAGCTCTTATTTGAAATACTGTTTCACCAAAGCACTTACTTCAGAACAAAATGTCTTATATGGACTGTTTTAAAGCTTTTTTATGAAGCGCCTTTTAGAGGTCTTTTTGCATTGAGAGTGTAGCGCCTTCTAGAGCTCTATTTACTTTGGGAGCGAAGTACTTTAAAACGCAGTATCCACAGTGAGAGTGTAGCGCTTTCTTATGAAGCGCTTTTTAGAGGTATTTTCGCAATGAGAGTGTAGCGTCTTCTAGAGCTCTATTTACTTTGGGAGCGAAGCTCTTTAAAACGCCTTTTTCACAGTGAGAGTATAGCGCTTTCTTATAAAGCGCTTTAAAGAGGTCTTTTCGCAGTGAGAGTGTGGCGCCTTCTAAAGCTCTATTTACTTTGGGAGCGAAGCTCTTTAAAACACTTTATTCACAGTGAGAGTGTAGCGCTTTCTTATAAAGCTCTTTTTAGAGGTCTTTCCGCTGTGAGAGTGTAGCGCCTTCTAGAGCTCTATTTACTCTGGGAGCTAAGCTCTTTAAAACGCCTTTTCCAGAGTGAGAGTGTGGCGCTTTCTTATAAAGCGCTTTTTAGAGGTTTTTTCGCAATGAGAGTGTAGCGCCTTCTAGAGCTCTATTTACTCTGGGAGCTAAGCTCTTTAAAACACTTTATTCACAGTGAGAGTGTAGCGCTTTCTTATAAAGCTCTTCGTAGAGGTCTTTTCGCAGTGAGAGTGTAGCGCCTTCTAGAGCTCTATTTACTCTGGGAGCTAAGCTCTTTAAAACGCCTTTTCCACAGTGAGAGTGTAGCGCTTTCTTAAGAAGCGCTTTTTAGAGGTCTTTTCGCAGTGAGAGTGTGGCGCCTTCTAAAGCTCTATTTACTTTGGGAGCTAAGCTCTTTAAAACACTTTATTCACAGTGAGAGTGTAGCGCTTTCTTATAAAGCGCTTTTTAGAGGTCTTTTCGCAGTGAGAGTGTGGCGCCTTCTAGAGCTCTATTTACTTTGGGAGCTCACGCCTTTTCCACAGTGAGAGTGTAGCTCTTTTTAGAGCTCTTTTTACAGTGGCTCAGCTCAGCTCAATAGAGCTAGCAGAGCTAGAGAAGCTTACGAATTTTACATACAAAATTCTTCGCTCCGCTAAGCTGTTGGTGTACGCGCTCGCGATGTGCTCTCGGCGTTTGATTTCCTAAAGTCACTCTAAACGCTCCTCCGCTACTTTTGAGTGTTCAGCAGAGTCTTCTTAGGTATGTCGAGTTTTTCCGTCTTAAATTTGACGCGAAAATTTGACGGGTTATTAAAAGAACTCCGTTTTTTTTATTCCTTTTTGCTCACAAAAAAATAATAATAAAAAGCAAATATAATTTATTTTTATCTCCATTTCTTGGCAACGTTTTATGTTTGAACTTTTGCACTTTTGAGTTTCTTTCATATGCAAATGCCAGCGAAGCTCATTTTTTTTTAGAATTATAAATGAAATTTGGTTAATGTCAAATGTTAAACAAGTTGTACGATGATATGCTTACTAATTTCTGTCTGTTCTTCTCTTTTCACTTGCAGGTGTGTATCCTTGAACGACATTGTCTGCCTCAAGTCCTGGATTATTGAGACAGTCATTTGTATGTACATTTAATATTTATGTAGTGATGTAAGTCTGTAAGTCAGTCAATATATTTAGCCACTCAAACAGCCGCCTCACTAATCAAGTTGACCTTTGTGACAAGTTTTCTGCCGCCGCCGCAGCCGCTTCTGCCTGTACAAATTAGACAAAGCGAACGATGAACAAATAAAATAAATAGCGTCAGAAAATGTATTGTATTCGTACACGTACCTCGTGGTGTGTGCAGTATAAATAAGTAAAGTTATACAAGTCAACACACACACACACACACACACACACGCCTGGCGTACATATAGGTGGGGGGTGTGTGTGTGTGTGTGATGGGGCGCCAAGACAACAATGCAATCAAATTACAAATACAATTCATTTCATGTAAAAGATGCAGAGAAGTGTCCTTTACGCAATGTTAGAAACATAGACTAGAATGCCAATTCTTTTCATTAACATACAATTTAGATAATGGTTTTTTGTCTTGTAAAGAACTCAACAAAATTGAAGAAAAGAGGGAACAAACCTAGCAAATCCTCTTCAGATCTTCGGAGGTTAACTAACAACTTGTTATATACAATATGTGCGAATCTTTCGTATTGAGATATGTTATGTTGTTTCGAAGTGTGGATCGTTTAAAAAGATTATTGTTAAACGAGACTCATTGCATTCTAAAGACTATCTAAGACCTGAAATGGCCAGCCAGCAAGTTAATTCCTCCTGCTCGTTTAAAATCTAGCTTCAAAATATGTACATACATCAGGCTAAATGCCTTTAAAATGCTTTTCAATTTGCTTTGTGTAACATGTTTTAAAGCATAACATCGTAAATAAACAACAATACATATTTTCACTCAGCTATGCACACATCAAAGACTGCAAAATTTAAGCAGAAGCTTTTTTACAGTGTCTAACACCTAGAACAGTTTCAGTTGAGGTTTATTTGGGTTTTCTAATAGAATCTGCTGGATGTGAACAGGACTTCGCTTCGAATAGCTTCATAAAAAATAATGAAATGCTAGAAAAAGGCTTGCTTTAATAGAAATTTGGGATAAACTTTAAAAATTGTACTTATTCTTAAGTCTTTGATTTGAAACACATTCGGTAATGGAGAAACCAATCCATAGTAAAAATATGAATTCAAAGAATAACAAGTGTTTTGTAGAAACCTTTGGAGAGGCTTAGATATGGCTGGTATGTCATTTCCTCATGTATGTGAGCGTCATCCTCCGCAGCCTTCACAGCCCATTTTAGTGGTGACTCTGGCTATGATTTAGACTATGACTGTGTGGCAGCGGTCTAAAGCCTCCAGCAACCATGGCATTGTCATAGCATGACCATTAAAAGTGAATTTTGATACAGTTTGAATGCAATTCTCTGTGGTGTAATGTACAATTTGTGCCTTAGAGTAGAAATAGCGTTTTTATAGTAAAGCTGGAATAGAAGTAACGACCGCTTATAACCTTGTAACTGGCAGCTAATTTCAAAGAAGGATTCCTTATAAGACAAGGACAGGACGAACTATCGATAGGCTCCGAGATCCGGATGAAGTCACATGTGAAATGCGAATCACTGTGGCTAAGCGACCTCCCTCATAAAAATAAATAAATGATTTCAAAACCGGAACTTTAATGGCCAGCCAAGAATGCTGCATATTCGTTTTATGTATTTTCTTTTGCTCATAACTCGACTTGGTTCATGCGATCCTTACCAATTCCTTGGCTGATAGAATATACAATGAGATATATGACTTTTATCCGAAAGAAACGGAAAAGGAAGAGGGCGTGTCAAAAGTTAACATTAAATTAGATTTAACTTTAGTTTAGAAGATGTTTGTCCCATACATGTCGCAACTCTATCTATTATCATCTCTGATATCTGTGCGTTCGGACAGACAGAAGGACATTACTGATTGGCATTTATGTTGATGCTGAACATGAAATGATATACTTACCGGCAGTTACAATGCGTGCGTTTCTACGCTACCATTTTAGCACTTAAAACTTAAAACGAATTGATCTCTCTCAAATCTTGATTATAATGTTGACTCAATAAGATAAGATTCGATCTTTACCTCTGAACTCATTGTAAAATTGAGCATATTTGACGATTTTTTTAAACTCCTTTTAACCCTTCTAAAGTTGTCATCTATTCAGTCTTCTTCATAATCGAAACTTGTTGGGACGGTTTGATTTACACCATTCTTGTATCATGATACTCGAAACTCAAATATAATTTTAGCAAGTTCCGTGATTTGGTTGACAGTTGGGTGCTCCTATGTGAGGCGATACTGGGACAATCTTTTAGCCAACAGCAGAGCTTCTGCTTCGACTGCTGTCTCGGCAGCTCTCGGGGATGCGGTGTTTAGCAAATTTATGGTCGTCGATTGATCGCCTGCTCCTGCGATTCTGTAGATCTTAAACTGGCCTGCCGTTTCACTTGTTTAACGGTTAAGATTGTGGCGCAGTTTTAGCAGCTTTTTCGGTTGCCATGTGTTTAGCAAATTGCTGGCGTCGATTGATCGCCTGCTTCTGCGAACCTTAAACTGTCCTGCCTTTTCACTTGTTTATCGCCCTGCGATTAAGGTTAAGATTGTGGCGCAGTTTAAGCAGCAGTTTCGGAAAAGCGTCGATTGCTTGCCTGCTCAGTTGATTATTTTGATTGAGATTGTTGCTTAGTCTTAGCAGCTCTTTGGGGTTCAATGTGCTTAGCAGTTTGTTGGCATCGATTGCTCGCCTTAACCGGCGTTTCTGCAGCTCTCCGAACTGTTTTCATTGGAGATTTCAGCTCATAAAAAAAAATACATAGTTTTAACTAATCATTTCTCTAACAAAAACCAATTTTCACTGAAATTTACAAGCTTTTTAGAGTTTTTTTAAAGAGGCTAAGCGGTTCGAGTGGTGCTTAGAGTAGTAGTAACTAGACTTTCGATTTAAAAAGACTTAAACATTAAAAACGTAAGCAATAACAACACTACGTATGAGCGATAAACTCTGTATCCAACTAGCAGGCCCAAACAAGCAAGTTTTTACCAATTCTTATTTTAGACACTCAAGGTTCCAATACACCAATCTTTAAAAGTTGTTAACTATCAAATTTCAACACAATGGGGCAGTTAGCATTAGGAACTATAGCTAACCAACTCTGTTGCAAACCCCTAACCTTGATAGAGGGTACCAACTGTGGTTGTACACAGAACTGTTTTCTCAGAGTGCAACATGTCGTATGCTTAATACATTGTTTGCTCTCTCTTTTTCACCAATTGTCTTCAATTGAGCTCAATTCATGAGTGGTTTTTTTTTTTGATTGCTGCACTTTGCGATCAGCTGACGAGGCTACCGAAATGATTTTCACTTGCAATCCTCTCAAACCAAACCAAAATAGTGACCCACTTGGGATTTTATTGATCTTGGCAACCGGTTCCTGATAATAAGGAAATAAAATAAATATATAGGCAGGCAGGGCGGTAACCAACTTCAAGTGTCATAAAAATAAGCAAACAGTTTAAGATTTACAAATTTGTCTGTCTACCTTTGCTGTTGCTTTATTGTTGTGTACACACACACACACACACACACACACTCACAGCGCAAACAACAAATTAACATAATTGGATAAATTAGCAAACAAAACAAAAATGAATAGAGTTGTTCAAGGTTTTTGCTTGCAGGCTTGGCCGGAGGTGGCTTTTTTTAAACAAAAAGCCGTTTTCAGGTTTGGGTCAATAGACTCTTGTGTCTGTTTTGTGATGTGATCATGAAAATGTATGCCTAACGGTACCAAAAAAATGGAGATCAGTCAATAGTTTAAAGCTTTAGGAAATTTGTTTTCTCCCTCTCTCTCTGTCCCTCTCTCAACTTGTTGTTGGTACGTTGTCTCACTTGTCTCTTGTTGTGTGTCTCTTTTGCAGAGTTGTTAAAATGGAGCCACAAATGCGCTACAACAACAAAAGCCGCCTCAAGCAACCACAACAAGAACAACAGCAGCAGCACACACAACCAACAACAACAACACCAACAACAACCACAATGGCAGCAACAACACCGTCAAGATTATTCTAAATATTTCCAACCAAATCAAAGTTTCTTCTCTTCACCTTTTTTATGTTTACTCCTCCTCAAATGAGAAAACCGAAGAAAAAATCGTTTTACATAGTATAAAACCAAATTAAAATCTAACAAGATAATTCAACTAAAGTGGCAAGTGAAACGCAATACATAAAACAAAATAAAAGTGACCACAAATAAAAGAGTTAAAGAGCCAAGAGAAGAAACACCAGAAAGAGAAAAAAAACCAAAACAAAACTGCAGCCAGAACTGAAATTTGAATTGAATTTTTGTGATGTAAGTTGAGAGAAACTTGAACAATATTAAAGAAAATTGCATATTTAGTAATTTAAGTACAGTAGAGCAGCCCCAAAAGTCCTGTTAACCTTAAATAGGGGATATAAAAAGGGACAAATTTTGATAAAAAACTGTCTTTGTCGACCTCCAGAACTCAAAAATTTGTATCTTCCAATTATAAAGCAAAACTAGAGAGTACTTTAAGATCACAAGCCTCCCATTCTCCGACCTTGGTGGTTCTTTATTTTGTCAAAATTCGAGCTTATGACCAGGGATGCAAACCGGTTCTGAACCGAACCGGTTTTGAACCGAACCGAACCGCTTATTCCAGCTGGTGAACCGAACCGCAAACCGAACCGGCTTCCTTTAAGAATAGCTGAACTAAACCGAAAACCACAAATAAAAACGGTTCGGTTCGGTTAAGTTGTCTGACGAGTTTTAAGACGGGACTCGCTTTCCTTTAGCCAATGATACTTATTAATTTGGGAATTTGAATCGTTTCCCTAAGATCATTTTTCAACATTTCGTTTGACTCTCTAAATTCTTACCGATGCCGGAACTTCTAAGGATGACTTGACGAAAATTTAAGAACAAGTAATCTTGAAAGTCTTCTGTAATTGCCCTCCGATCTCTTAATATACATATCATCAATCTACATTCTTTCATCTAGTGGACAATATTTCGAATTTTCTGTAATATTTCTTCACCTAATTCAATCCTAACCAGGGGAGTTTTTACACTTTTCTATTCTAATCTTTTCTAGCCGACATTCTCTGTTTTCGAAAATCGTCCCTCAAGAACATGTAGACGAATCCTTTGAATCCGGACATGATTTATTTGGGACAATCTTCTAAGGATTTTAAAGATACTCAAATGGATTATAGGAATTCAATTTAAAGTGTGCAAAAGTCACATGACGTAGCAATCATAATGTACCTTTGTGAACCACTGAACCGAACCGGAACCACGGTACAGTGAGCTAAAAAAGCATGTAATGAACCGAACCGGCGGTTCAGAAACTGTCTGAACCACTGAACCGAACCAGTCTTTATATTCGAGTGGTTTGCATCCCTGCTTATGACTTACATTTCATATAGATTGGCTAGAACATATAGTCATTAGAAATGGATGTCTTATATTAGAACAACTATATTTTCATTTGATTGACTAAATTTACTTGCACCCCCAATTTCCCTTTGTCTAACTTTCTTTGCGGATTTTCCTATAACAAACAAGAAAGAAAGTCGGTGAACACGTCTATAACATACTCTTTACCAAGAAACAGCATCTTGATCATAACTCGAAAACCGTTGATCCGATCTTCTTCGTTCCTTTGGCGGATCGATGAGTTATCCTAATAACTAAATATGTCCAGAAGGAACAAGCCATCTATCTTCAAAACTGTGGGAGATATGACGTTTTTTCTAAATTGCGGGGGCGGGAGGGGGCGTGGCCAAAATTGAAAATAAACTTGACCTGCCTGCAGACATAAGAAGCATATGTCCCATACATGTCAAACCTCTATCTCTTACCATCTCTGAGATCTGTGCATTCATACGGACAACAGACAACGGACAGACGGACGGACGGACAGACGGACATGGCTATATCGACTCGGCTGTTGATGCTGATCAAGAATATATATCTTATGGGGTCGGAAATGCTTCCTTCTCCTGTTACATACCTTTGCACAAACTTATAATACTCTGTGTACCTACGGTACAGAGTATAAAAATCACCTATCTAACTATTTTTCTCACGTTTCTTAAAACTGCTTGTAATTCAGTTTGATGAAAAATAGTATTTTTCTAAGCCGAATATATTGATCTGGTACCATATAGGCTGTTTTTTCGTAAGCAGGGAAATACGTATTCAATTATTTTGAATTATTGGCTCATAAATCAAATTTTCAGAAGTTCGGTTGAATAATACGCTTTTTCCCAGTACAAACTTTTCCGATCAATCGAAAGTGAAACTCTTCAAGAAAATTTCTGAAACTTCTTACTTTTACCGTTTAGACTGTATACAGAGTGCAATGAATCAGTCAGTCAAACAGTCAGGACAAAACGTTTGAAATATAGAGACAAGTTAAAACGCGCCTTTAATTGCTGTGACCTTTGAGTGTCTGCTCACCCTACATTTGCCATCTATCAGGCCTTCATGATAATCCATCCATTTGTTCAGACAAACTTGGTTTTCCCCAAAATAGATTTATAAATCGATCACCAAAAACAGAATAAATCAATGTTTGTATTCAATTTGTAAACAATACATGAAATCCTACGCCGAATGCGGAACTTTTCTCAACTCGGGAACATGCCACATATGGCTAGCAAAAAGCATGACAGTTCCAGGCTAAAGCTGTAACTGCAAGTCGATGGACGACAAGGGAATTTCGAGAAATTAGACATACTTCTTCCTTAAAAAGCGCTTTCAAAATCCCTGCCAATACACAGAAAAAATATATGCAGATCTTTAGTATCAGACGGGTATTTGAAGTAACAAAACTGCCTTCATCTGAAAAACGTGTTATAATATCCTTTAGATATGAAAATAGTGATATTATGGTGAGAAATTGGATATTGGAATTGATATTTTTGCAGATGAAGACCGTTTTGATCTGTTTTTGGTTCAGTGTATCAATTTGCACAGTTTCGGAACCTTGGAGTTCTACTGTTGTCAAGACACTACTAGGCCTAAGGATCTTATGTACCACTGAGCGTTAGTCCGTCGTTAATGACAGGTAATGCATCACAGAGTTATTCAAATAGATGAACAATAGTAAGCACCCATCACCATACTAACTATCGGTAGTGCATCACCGTACCAATCGGTATGTTTTACAGACATTCCCATTTCAAATTCGTTAGGCAAATACTTGAGTGGTGGCAAGTGCTCACTACGAAGTGCCGACACTATCATTATGCCTCCAAAGCAACGATTATTGTAGCGGAAATCTTTCAATGTTTCATCGAGTGCTTTGAATGATCGTTTGTCCCCAACCCGCACTCATCCACCTTACAACATTGTTAAAGCAAAGCAAAGTACAATACAAACCCAGTTTTTAACGTGGCGCAGTAGGCGGTCTTTCCATTTGATAGCTCAGCATATATTATATGAGATTTTAAGTTGCATCTTTTGTTTTTATACCCTTGCAAAGGGTATTATAATTTTGCCCAGAAGTTTGAAACGCATAGAAATATTCATTTCCGACCCCATAAACTATATATATTCTGATCAGGGTGACGAGCTGAGTCGATTGAGCTTTGTCCTTCCGTTTGTCCGTCTGTCTGTCTGTTTCCACGCGAACTAGTCTCTCAGTTTTAAAGCTATCGAGCTGAAATTTTGCACAGAGTCTTCTTTTTGCTGCACACTACTAATAAGTCGGAACCGACCGGATTGGATGCCTATATCTCATAGCTCCCATGGGAAAAATCGGTCGAAAAACTAGTTTTAGTATGAAAAACTTTTTTCTTTTCAATGGAAACGTCTACAAACTTTGTAATCGTAGGTTTTCCATGTTTTTTTATAATCCTACCAATTTTTATTAAAATCGGACAACTATATAGTATAGCTGCCACACAAAAGATAGGTCTGAAAAACAGTCTTAGTTAGAAAAACTTTTTTGTTTTTAATGCTAGCATCCTACAATTTTGTATTTATTTGTTTCTCGTGCTTTTACATAATTCTACAAGTTTTTGTCCAAATCGGATGACTATATCATATAGCTCCCATACGAACGATCGGTCGGAAAATGGGAAAAAGAGTATTTTTTGAAAATATTTAAGCGAGCACTTGCAAGGGTATAAAACTTCGGCACAGACGAAGTTAGCTTGGCTTTCTCGTTTTTGCTTTCTTCACAAAGTAATGAATATTTATTGTTAGGCAACATTGGTTGGCCTTATCAGAATGCAAAACGAACCGAAGAGGAAGGAAGTTTGCTCGAATAGGAATGGTTGAGAGACAAATTGGAAAATCCAATCCAATTCCTTCGCCTATCAATTTCCCACAAACCTGCAGAAGAAAGTATCCCATTTGGAGAAGTCAATCGTTTTCAATTCATAAGCCTTCAAACATATCACGGTCCATTTTTCAATACTAGAGATCAAGGGTGCCCCCACCAAAGTCATTTGTCAAACAACAACAACCAACATACAGACAGGGAGAGAAGCATGCCGGATGCTTTACAAAAACAAAAGTGATGCAAGCTCGAAAGACTTCTTAGATCTTATATCTTTCTCCAACAGAGCATAAACTTTCATTTCCCGAAGGGTGCAAAAAAAAAATGTCCCAATTGACTAACATTAATCATACGCCTCATTGGTCAGCATTTTGTTGATATTGTTGGAGACACCAGCACGAGCACCAGCCAGCCACCCACATCCACCCACATGCACCTGTACGTGCCGTCCCAGAGGCATATGCCGGGCCAATCAGTGTGCACACTTCCTGCCTTATCCCTGAAGGAGGGAGACTAAGCCAATTTGTGTGGCAACAACCGTTTCCCTATTTCACTCCGTTTTCCTAACGAACAACGTTGCAAAAGGGGCCCTGCCACGCCCTGCTTATTAGCGTTGAACGTTAGTTACATGCCAGGAGGCCCAGGAGGCGGCATCACGGCTATCGATTTTGATTATCCATTTGGTTTGCCGCATGCATTATGAACTCTTCGTTTTTGTCATTGCATATCCGCGTGGCTTAGTGTCGGCGGTGCCTGTGGCACTTGTCATGTTGACATCCATTGGCTTCCATTGGCTAATTGATAATTAAGCCAGAGCCACAGCCACAGCCAGCGCCAGCGCATTATTCATCATCAACTGCACTGCACCATTGTTCGTTTAGAATTTCAGTGGAGTTGGGGCTCGCATTTCGCGACATGATTAATATCTGTGCATTAATTAGACGCGCCACCAACCCCCCGAACCTCCTTCTCCTGCCACTTTGACTGCTCATTTGCTCATTAGTCTTTCTGTAAAATTACCAAGTTTTTCTTGTTTGAAAAGTTTTCTTTTTCATCGAAATCAGCAGTTCTTGGTTTGTATTTTTGGGCAGGCAAATGGAACTGAAATGAATTAACAAGACAAAGAAATAAGAAATGAAAGATTATTGAAAGTATTGACCGATTCTCGTGCGAAGTTAAGGTTCGGCTACAATGGTAATCTCAAGGAGCAATTTCAGGGTCTTGCCTTTGAAATTGCTGAGCGATTGACCTTCTAAGGTGCATCACATACTTGTATACTCTGTACCAAATGTACAAAGAGTATATTAAGTTACTGCAGAAGTATGTAACAGCCAAAAGAAAGCAACTCTGACCCCGTCAAGTATATAGATTCTTGTTCAGCATCAACAGACGAGTCGATATAGCCTTGTCCTTCCTTCCATCCAGTGTCAGCAAACAGATCTCACAGATGTTAAGAGATAGAGGTTCGATCTTTTTGAAACAAACCTAACAAAGTTCATATTGAGCATACACTTTTGTTGGTACAGAGTATATTATAACCGGGGTTGACTGACTGCGTTACTTGTTTGCCTTAGAAACTAAAAGAAGTGAGACCAAAACACTTCAACTGCAAGGTCCCAAATTAAGAGAAAAATATATATAATCAAACTTCAGAGATAAGTCGTATTTATTTTATATTTTGTAGACATCTTCTTCATCTTTGGCGTGATATTTCTATTACAAATGATCAACGGTCTCGGCCGTTGCAATTCACTCCGCCACTCGCCTCTGATTTGTTTCATAGACATATTGTAGACTAAACAGAACCTTTTCTGTCGGTTCTAAGAACACAACATTATGAAATCCTTCTTGTATCTTTCTTTCTTTTGCTATCTGAGGCACTACTTTCGAAATTTCGTCTACAATCAAAAGGCCAGAAGTAAGTAGAGTCTGGGCTTCCACCAACAGTATTCTTATTGCTATTGGTTTCTAAGGTCCTTGTTGTTTTGATAATATGATTTGAACCTCAACTATTCTGATTTGTAAGGAATAAGTCCCAGGTCAGCCGGTTGTAGAGCAGCGGGTAGTGTGTGTACCTGCCATGTAAGTGGTCGTGAGTTCGATTCCTCTGTAGTTCATCTAATGAAAATGTTTTTCCTTTAAAAACTTACACAACCGGTCAACTTCACCAGCTATTGACGCTAGCTGAAGAACAACTAGCCATGAAAAAGCTACGTGTTCAAACTGTACGTCCCTTTCTGTTGTACAAAAATGCAAAGATCAGAAGTCAAGAGATTGATGCCGCACAGCCTCGGTTCTTTGCAGTGTTTAGGGCCAAATATACAAAATTGGTTGGTTAGTTCCTAATAATTCCTTTCAAATTGCATACACTCTCATATATTTATGTCTCACAGCATTTAAGAGAACATACGCCTTTCCGTATTTGCATATTACCCTTTAAGCGCTTAACAAAATTGACCTTACAGCCCCAAAGGGCCAATTTTAGACTCTGAACCTGGTCCTGTTATATGTTTACTGTCTGACAGATCAGTAATGTTGGCTTTAAGCCGGGTATCCAGCACAGCGGAAACTAAAAATTCCTGCCAAACTTCAAATAAAAAAAACTGTGCCAGGAATTTTTAGTTTGCTTTTTCGTTTGTTGTGTATCCAGCAAAACACGTACGAAATCCACACTTGTATAGATAGCGGCGTATCAATAGCGGCGTTTCGGAAGCGTGTGTGGAACGAGAAACAGCTGATATTCAGGCCAGGAATATATTGCTGACAATTATTTTGGAAGTGATTTGACAAAAGATGGAGGCAATCAATGTGCGCAAAAAAAGGACTGATAATTTTTAACGGGACGAGAAGATAGCTTTAATAAAAGCAGTGGAGGCAAAACAAAACAAGCGCTTCATCGTCACCATCATAACTCATTTCAAAAAAAATATAAATTTTATTTTTGCTCACACAATAAACACAGCTGATTTGAATGTGTGACCATGCACATTTCAGTACAATTTGGGCACAATTTTTTATCAACCAGTCTGATTTTGCACATTTCAGGAGCATTTGGGCACACTGTTTTAGTTAGGTTCCACACAACTAAAATAAATAGCAAATTCCTGCCAGGGATTTTCCGCAGTGCTGGATACAGGCCTTTAGCAGCAAATAATTTGATTGTGCACAAACTGTGCTGTCTTTGATGTGTGCAGAGCTGAGTGAATGAATGTGTTGATGGTTACTAACGAGTTTTACCTAGAAACATACTTCACAACTCGATGTAGCATTAATTTTAAAGACATTTATTGACTCTGGGACCCATTTAAGATCTTTTTGTTTTGAATAGTCTTGCAGAAAAGCTAGAGAATAAAATCTTGTATACCCAATTTCGTGATCTGAGAGTTCTGTAAGCCAAACTTTGCAACTTTTATGGCTTTTTCTGCCTTCAGTTATTAAGAAACCAAATTTTAAGAAAGAATACGTAGTTGTTAAGAACATTAGTACTTAAACTAATACTGTTGTTATTTTCCAAGTGTGGTCTCAACTGATCCTTGTTTTGTAAAGTTGTTCTCTGACACAAGATTCTTTTTATACCATTGCAAAAGGGTATTATAATATTGCCCAGAAGTTTGCAACGCATAGAAATATTCATTTCCGACCCCTTAAACCATATATATTCTTGATCAGGGTGACGAGCTGATAAGAATGAGATTTGTCCGTCCGTCTGTCTGTTTCTATTCGTCTCTCAGTCTCTAGTCTCTCAGTTTTAAAGCTATCGAGCTGAAATTTTGCACAGAGTCTTCTTATTGCAGCACACTACTAATATGTCGGAATCGATCGGATCGGATGACTATATCTCATAGCTCCCATAGGAACAATCGGTCGGAAAACTAGTTTTAGTATGAAAAACTTTTTTCTTTTCAATGGAAACGTCTCCAAACTTTGTAATCGTAGGTTTTATATGTTTTTTTATAATACTACCAAGATTTGTTAAAATCGAACAACTATATGGTATAGCTGCCATACAAAAGATATGTCTGAAAACCAGTCTTAGTTAGAAAAACTTTTTTGTTTTTAATGGTAGCATCCTGCAATTTTGTATTTGTTTGTTTCTCAAGCTATTACATAATTTCACAAATTTTTGACCAAATCGGATGACTATATAATATAGCTCCCATACGAAAAAGAGTATTTTTTGGAAAATATTTAAGCAAGCACTTGCCAGGGTATAAAAACTTCGGCACAGACGAAATTAGCTTGGCTTTCTCGTTTTAAATGCTCGGCAACAGTGATATGATCCACTTCTTAGGGTTGTGTAAGTTGCCGTTTCCTAGAATAATCCTACCAATTGGATACTCTCAAAGTTCATATGTACATTGGCATCCTTGACTTTAAATTAATGCCATGTTAGGCATCAAATAGAATGAAATCCCTGGACTATGACTGCTTGAATCCTCCACCAAGATTTCAAGGCTTGAAGTAAAACTTTTCTTGAAATGAAAACTAAACTTTAAAGATTCAAAAGACAAAAATAGTGCAAAAATTGGTGAAATTAAAAAAAAAATCGCATATTAAAAGCAAATATTTCCACTTTACAGCTATAGAATGCTTACACACTTTATGTGTACTTTTACTGTCTAGTTAAACTTGATCTCCTACCCAGCCATAACTTTACCTTGGCTCCCACCAACTTACCTCTAATGCAATGCAGCTTTTCCACTGCTCTCCAAATCCAAATATTATTGTGGGCGTCGTCGTCTGTAACGAAATTCAATTTGCGTTCAATGCTCTTCAATGTTTTTTCCATGTCCGCCCACTGTTTTGCTGTTCAGCAGCAACCCCCGCTGAATCTCTGCCTGCGTACGACTGGCAGCGGCTGTCAACTCGGTTAGTATTTTGTTAAGTGCACTGAAGCCAGCGACTGAAGTGCGTGCCAAGTGCCCGGCTATTTTAACCCATTTAGTGAATAGACGTCACCAGTTTTATGCAATCCAAAATAAAAAAAGACCCAATGCTAAATGCGTATCAAAAAAATAAAGAAAAACAACAACCAAAATGTCAATAATATCTGCATATGAGGAAACTGGGCAAAGAAAACGCCAACTTTTTTCATCTGGTTTTGAATAATTGACAAGCGAGCCGAAAAGTGCAGAAAATTGTATAGCAAAAATAATAACAAATAAACAATGTGTTGGCGATGGAGTGCAGACATGCGGGGGCGTAGGTCCCCGTCCCGTCCCAGCTCCTCATCCAGCTGTCGCTCTGTGAAGAAATATGCACAAACATTTCGTAGACAACAAAAAAAAAAAACAGGTGGGATGCAGAGAGGGCGGCGACGGCAAATGGCAACAGAGAGCCAGTTATATAATGTCTGTATTACTGGAAATGAAAATAAGAGAAACTCGGAGACTTAATTAAAATGCCCAACTGCTGTAGTAGCAACTACAAAAACAACAATTGCATTAAACATTAAAACAACTGCATTTGAAAATTGCATTAACCCAAAAATGTCAGCTGTGCACTGAAACAAATTGATGGGAAAAGTAC